>CM060308.1:51723455-51770955 GCA_030674185.1 Monoplex corrugatus
ATAGCCTTGATATGGCTGTATGCAGTCGGCTGGACTTTTAACAAAAATAACAATAACAATAATCTATCTGTTATTTTTATCTTCCTGGCAAGCTGTCCATTTTTTACACTTTTTGGAAGTCTATTTATATTGTCCTAAACTAGATACCTGTTTTAGATCATCATCATTATGTGCCCTGCCACATGGCGTTGGTGATCATGAATCTACCCTGCAGTATTTCTCCTACCCTCGCTGTCTTCAGGCAATATGCAAGTCCATCCAATATTTTCTCCCTGGGTCTACTTGGTGTTCTTTTTGCCTCCAGCTTTCCTGTTGTGACTAGGTGCTATAGGTGCTCTAAATGTTGCTTGTCTTTTCCTAATCTTCTTCATTAATGTTCTTTTGAGTCTGCTTCCTTCAAGACTGTCTCATTTGTTTTCTTTGCTGTCCATGGAACTCTTAACATAACTGCTGTAGATATGAAAGTAAATGTGCAGTAGTGGTCTCTTTCTTTTTTTTCATAGACACTTGCTGTTCTGAAACCAAGTTAGTGAAATTGTAATTTTATGTAAACACAAGGTCTTCCTTTTATTGATGTTGTAATCTTTTATTTTTAGATCAGGAGATGATTTATTAAACCAGATGACTGGTGCTTCAAGCATAGTGTAGATACCTAGCTTTATAGATTTAGAGGTGCAGTTGTATATGATCACATTGAATAAATGTTTGGTATTTGAACTGGTTTATGTTTTTCTACTTGTGTTGCTTTGACCTTGACAAGCAGATCTAACCGACTCTCCCCAGCGCTTACTGCGCCTTCAGGGCCTCTTAGCCCAACTGCTCCCCCAACTCCAAGCGCCAGCAAGGAAGCTGGCCTCCCTACTGGGCCTTATGGAGTCGCTGGCACCCCTAGTGCCACTGGGTCGTCTTCTCAAGCGGCAATTCCAACGCGGCTTCAGGAAGCGTTGGTCACAGTCGCTTCAGCCATGGGACCTCCCGGTCCACCTGGGCCCTTGGTTCATATCAGCAGTGACCAAATGGCGCTCCCAGTCACGCCTGGCCCAGGGAGTCCCCATCACACTGCCCCCTCCTCAGGAGCACTTGTTCACGGACGCGTCCACCTCCGGGTGGGGAGCCCATGTCGGCACGCTGACAGCCGCAGGTCGGTGGTCGACCGACCTCATGCCCTGCCACATAAACATGTTGGAACTGGAGGCAGTTTGCCTGGCACTCGGGGAGTTTCTCCCCTTTCTGAAGGGAAAACATGTCCGCATCAACACGGACAACACCACAGTAGCTTGTTACATCAACAAGCAAGGGGGCGCCCGCTCCCACTCCTTGTCTCGGAGAGCGGAACAGCTCCTCATCTGGTGCGAGGAACACTCGATTCAGCTCTCAGCAAAGCATGTCCCGGGGAAGATAACATACTTGCGGACTCTCTCAGCAGATCCCACATGATTCTTCCCTCGGAATGGACACTGGTCCATGCAGTCCTGGAGCCAGTATGGGCAGCATGGTTCAAACCACACGTGGACCTCTTTGCCACCAGGTTCAATCACCGCCTCCCTTTGTACGTCTCTCCAGTTCCGGACCCAGCGGCCTGGGCTGTAGATGCCCTATCCATTCCATGGTCGAACCTCATCGGCTATGCCTTTCCCCCGTTCCCCATTATGGGGAAAGTGCTGAGGAAAGCCAGGGAGGACGCAGCGACATTAATCCTTGTCGCACCCAAATGGCCAGCACAGGCATGGTACCCAGAACTTCTGCACCTGTCCCATGTGCCGCCGCTAAAACTCGCGGTATCGAGCCGCTCCATCCTCCAACCCAGGTCAGGCATTCCGCACGGCAATCCAGACGTTCTAAACCTTCACGCCTGGATGCTGTGCGGGACTCGATGTCTTCATTAGGCCTGTCCCCGGCCGTAATCGGCCTTGTGCAGCAAGCTCACAGGCCGGGCACACAGGGGGTGTACAATGCCCACTGGAATGGCTGGGTCTCTTGGTGCACCTCAAATGAGGTGTCACCCCGTTCACCCTCTCGCTTGCAGTTGGCCAACTACCTCGGCTTTCTGTCCACAGAGAAAAAGCTTTCCGCATCCTCAGTGAAGGTCCACAGGGCGGCCATCTGCACCACCATCCGTCAGTTGGGTGGTCCGTCCTTTGAGCACGATCCTCTATTGCGGAATCTCGTCAGAGGGGCTTCTCTCCAGGAAGCCAGGAACCCCCGCCGAACGCCGGCGTGGGATCTCTTTCTCGTCCTCTCATCCCTTAGACTCCCCCCTTACGAACCCATCAGGGAGTGTTCCCTGAAGTTCCTCTCTTTCAAGACGGCCTTTCTCGTCTCTCTCGCATCGGGGAGGCGCTGCAGCGAAGTGCACGCCCTTAGTGGTCTCCCCGGAGATGTTGCTCTCGAACCTGATGGCTCGATGTCTCTCCGCCTACTCCCGGAATTCTTGGCCAAGAACCAGTCTCCAGGTTCTCCTTCGCCGGCCATCCACATCCATCCCCTCACGTCTATCCTCGCTCCGGACGACGAGGATCGCACTCTCTGCCCGGTTCGCGCACTGCGAGCGTACAGAAAGCGGACGAAATCTTCTCGCCAGCAGCGGCGCCACCTTTTTCTCTCTTACAACGAAAACTATAGAAAGGACATTAGACGCACGTCCATCTCTCGATGGCTGAGGGAAGTCATCAAGGCTGCGTATGCCAGGTCGAGCGCCGAGCTAGCTGTCTTCTCCCCAAGGCCCCATGAGATCAGAGCATGGGCTTCTTCGCTGGCAGTCATCCACAATGCCAGCATCCAAAACGTCCTAGACGCCGCGTACTGGCGTTCCCCGGGCACTTTCATCCAGTTCTACCTGCGCGACGTCTCCCGTCTGCGCGAAGATGGGTCCAGGGGTATCGCTTCCGCTGTGGTGGCCCAACACCCCATCTCAGCCACACGCCCTGACTCCTGCCATTCCTCCAGGCGTTAACCAGGTAAGCCCTCCATCCGGGTAGTGCTATTCTGCATTTGTGAGCCACGGTATAGTATGTGTAATTAAAAGGAAATTTTCCTTCTAAAATTACGTTTAATCTAACATACTTACCGTGGCTCACGCAGAGTCCCTCCCGACCTCCCCGCCTTCCTGGTTCCTTCTAGCCACAGTCAGGGTCAAGGTCAAGGTCTCCTCGAAAAGAGGAAGAGCACCTGCGCATGCGCAAGACGTAGACACTCTCAGAGTTACTGTCCCTTCGGACTTTATTGTTACGAGGCAGAATTGGCAAACCGCTGCCGCTTATTGCATTTGTGAGCCACGGTAAGTATGTTAGATTAAACGTAATTTTAGAAGGAAAATTTCCTTTTAACATACTTTTAGTCCCAAGATAGCCTTCACTTTTGGCTAGGATAAGGCACAACATTGATTGACTTGTATATCTTTTTCATGTATGAATGTACACCATGTTGCTAAAAAACAGAAAACTGTGCAGGTGACCACAGAGGATGTGATTGAGGTGTTACGATGTGCAGACTTCCTGCAGTTTCATCAAGTAGTACATCTGTGTAGTGCCTTTCTGCAGCAACACATCACAGCTGACACCTGCCTACAGGTATCATCATCGTCATCGTTGTCATCATCATCATCATCATCACGACCACCATCATCACCATCATCATCACCACCGCCACCACCATCACCTTCATCACCATCATCATGATCATGATCATGATGATCATCATCATCACCATCATCATCATCACAATCATCACCATCATACTAATGATGATTGATTAAGTGCCTCTTCCATCAGTAAGGGAGCTCGAAGTCTGTTACATCTTGAGGTTAACATTAAAAGCAAGAAACAAGAAAAAAAAAAATGAACATCAATGAGGAAATATGTATTGTATATCAACATTGAGCAACATCTAAGAAAAAAACCCAAATGATCAAAAAGGGCTAACTAAAATTTTTTTTTTTTTAATGAAATTAGAAAATAACTGAGAAAGGTAATGTTTGTTTAAGACATGTGAGAATCTCATCAAACGGTTTAGATGAAACACTTGAACATATCTAAAATGACAGTCTATTACAAGTAATTGGGCCAATGTGTTGACTGTATATGGGTTTGCTTTTACACATGAGTGAAAGGTTTATGATCATTGTTTAATTAGTTCAGATTAAACTAATATAATCGGAATGTAAGTCTATAAGTGTACATTGAGGCATTTTATGGTAACTTTTTACTTCCTACATTTCCACAATTTTAGTGGTGAATTTAGGTGGTAAATTTGGGTGGACAAAATTATGTATGATTATGATTGCATGAAATCCATTTTCTTCAAAATGCCTCAAGCTTAGGATCTCTTATTTGTGCTGAGTAATTTGAGTAAAAGCGTCACTGTATAATTTGAAATCTACAGGATTTCAGCTACAAATTTTTTTTGGTGAAAATAGGAAATAATTGAAGGGTTTTCTTTTTTTTCACACTGAGAGATGCATTGCTCTCTGGTTTATTTATTTATTTGTTTGTTTGTTTATTGGTTTATTTATTTATTCATTCATTCATTCATTCATTCATTTATTTATTTAGTTAGTTAATTAGTTAGTTAGTTAGTTAGTTAGTTAGTTTATGTATTCATTCAGTCATTCGTTCTTTTTTCTTTTTTTTTCTTTTTTTTTGCAGGTCCTGGTTCTTGCTCAGGCTCATGGTCTGTCTGATCTGGCTGAAAAGGCTCTTACAGTTGTCCTCTCAAACATGACAGAAATCATGCTTCTTGAAGAATTCACTCAGGTGTCCAAAGAAGTGCTTGTCAGCATTATCAGCAGCCCTTACCTGGAATTAGAAACAGAGGCGACAGTTGTGGAAGTCGTGCTTTTGTGGGTCAAAGGCCATGTGCGCCAACGCCAACCTTTATTGCAAGAACTACTGCAATGTGCTCGGCTACGTGATATAGATTTAAAAGAAATTGAGAAGAGAGACATGTTTGTGAGAAGTTCTGATATCGTAGAGCAGGTAGAAGTTGAGGGAAAAAATTGTGAACAAGAATCCATCTTAGATGGTTTGACTGTGTCCACTTTGCCTGACAGATTGACGGAAGTGTTGGTGGTTGTGAATCGAGAAACAGGACGTAAATATCGTGGATCATGTAAGAACCGAAGAACAGTATATTACTACGATCCTGAAGCTCTGTGTTGGGAGACCTTGACTGAAATACCATTTGAAGGTCGAGAAAGCTACTCTGTCATGGTAGTAAAAAATATACTGTATTTGACCGGAGGTCAGAGTTTGGATATCAATGACATTTACTGTAACAAGATTATCTTCAATGAACATTGGGCTTTTGACCCTCTTGAGGACGCTTGGAAAGAACGACAGTTGATGATGGTACCAAGGTAGAGCTGATTTGGCATCATTTTGCAATTTTTCTGTATGAGTGTGGGGTGGATGGGTGGATGAGTGTTCGTGTGTGTGGTTAGGTGCGACTGGGTGGATGAGTGTATGTATGTGTGTGTGAGAATATGCATGCATGCATGGGGGAGAATGTGTATGTGTGTACATGTATTACCTGTTAAAAAATTTGTATATATGTGCATGTTATTTTAACATTTGCAACAGTCTGTATGTGTGGATATGTTGATAGTATATGAATCATGATGTATGGCAACACAACATTGGTGGTCGCAGATTTATGATGTATGATGAATATTGACAGCACAGGCAAGAGGTTAATGTCTGTGTTGACTTTTGGCTCATAATTCAGATACAACCATAGTGCCGCAACAATGTTGGACAAACTGTATGTCGTCGGGGGACGTGCATCATCCAGTTACAGTCTCCGTGGTGACGGAGAAGTTTATGACCCTAGCACAAACCAGTGGACCATCATTGCTTCTCTCCGTTGCATCAGTGGCATCGCAAATGCCGCTCTCACTTCACTGAATGGTGTGTCATTGATTGTCCTTTTTGCTTTTGATGTTTTTTTTTATTGATTTTTTTTAATATCTAATGATGATTTTACCCAATTTAAAAGTCTCACAAACCACTGTCCTTCCAGGAAATTGATCATAGAATAAAAAAAAAATGTTGGGTTATTCTGTGGTTCAAATCTTTTACAAACAAACAGCTTTTGATATCTTTGCTGATTAATTCCTTTTGTTGGGTTACTGTGACCATGATTACAAGATTTGTCTATTTTAGCACACAGGTTAAAATGTGTGATTTACTGCTAGGCTAAGTGAACAAACACAGTCTTGGGGGGAAAAGTCTGAAAATAAATGACAAGAATTTTTTGTACCTGACTTTGAAAATCCATCATGCACAATTCAACATATCATCATCCAATTAATGCAACATATTTCCACAACAGAAGTCATATTTATTTGCTCTCAAACTTTTGAAATGAAGGAACACTGCTCTCCTGCTCTCTGGGAGATGACTGAAACTGATCTGAGAAATACTAACAAGCAAACAAAAAGAAAAACAGTAACAAAGCTGGGACAGAATGCCTGTATAAAGCCTTATGATGCTTTCCTTCCTCTTAGTTAAAATAAAAGAGCAAGCTTGACTTGATTCTTTGGGTTAGTTTCAAGTTTCGTTCAACTGATGCCAGTCTTGAAAGTAACGGAATCCTTAGTATTTTCATTCATGATTCATAGATGTAGATTATTTTTACATTCAGTCATCTTCATGAACAGTGGAAATCAGGCAGTGATGAAAACAACAACGGTGACGAAAAGACTAACAAAATGAGCTTTATAAGAAGAGAATGCCTGCCAGGAACCCATTGAAATGTGAGACAAATATAGATTGATTGTCATAGCCCCAAGAGAGTGAAAGAAGGGTTGTTTCCCTTGCAAAGATAAAAACAGCAGCAAGAAAGGTATAGAAAGATTCTTCTGTCTAGTTCTTGTTTGGCTATATCTTTGCAAGGGAAACAATCCTTTCACTCACTTGATGCTAGGATAGATCCACATTTGTCTAACAAAATGAGGACCACATTACTGACTGAATCAGTCATGAATCCATTTATATATTGAATGACGTCTTTTCAAGGTCATGGGGATTTAATGATATGAATTGGACTATTGCTTTACTATTTCTTTTTTGTTACAGGCAAACTGTACATTCTGGGTGGCACGTACTACAATCCTGATCGGCGTAGCTCTGTTCCCTATGAAACTTACCAGGGTGCTCAGGTGTACAACCCTCTGGAAAATCTCTGGCAGGAGTTACTGACCTTGGAACGGGAGACCACGCGGAGAAGACTCCGTCTGAGTTTTGGCAATGTGGTGGGATTGGAAGGCTTTCTCCTTTTGCTGGATGATAACATTGGAAAGTCCCATCAGCTGTACAACCCACTGTCGCAGACTCTAAGTGATCTGATGCAGGCCCATGGATACCACTGGTTTGCCGGCTGGGCTGTGTACCAGGGACAGTTGGTGTGCACAGGGGGGTTGGAGGATTGGTGCAATGGCATGTCAGACCTGGTCCATTGCTGGGACTTGACCGGCAGCGAGACAGGCTGGCACATGATGCCTTCTCTGCCACATCCCATGTCGCACCATGCCTGCGTGAATATGCACCTCAGCCTGCCCAGGCCTATTGCTGCTGCTTTCAGTCCTGCTGAAGTGAGTGATTGAGTGAAGATTGGAATGGCAGGAAGAATTGACAGCATGCTTATTATTATTATTATTTTAATGTTTGACTCTCTCACTTATCCCCAGCTGCAAAAATTGATTTGAAGTCAAAGGGATACGTTTTTGCTTTGCCATTTTGGCTGGTAATGCAGGCAGCTGATGTATAGTCCTCTGTGGGGATGCTGGTGGTTCTTTCAGTATGAATAGTATCCCACCTTCTGGAAATTCTGTGCTAGAAATTTCCACTTTTCTGTCACTCTTTATGTTTCTGCCTTGTTCCTTTGCTTTCTATCATTTCTTCCTACCATTTTCTGCCTTGCTGGTCCATTGACCTGTACGTGTTCTATATATCCTTATATACTTTCTCTTGGGATTGATATTGGGTACATGTATTAATGCATTTTTAGCTTAGAGGACTTAGGATTATAATTTGGTACATGTAAGTGCGTTTTTGGCTCTAAAGAAATGTGATGTGCAGAAACAGTTTTAGGTAACTTAGGTGCCTGTTTTTGTATATGTTTTGATGTCCTTAGTATGCTTATATCTGTATCCATGTTTGATTTTTTAAATCCCCAGGTGAGAAATTGGATGGAATGGTCAAGTGCCAAGGGGCATATCCTTAGATTATGTGCGTAAATACATTGATATGTGTTCTTACTTTTCTTTTCCAGGTGTTCTTTTTTTTTTCTCCAGTGAGGTATTGCGTACATTTTGTGATGGATATACCCCTGATATGGCTTTTTGTGGTTAGCTGGGCTTTAGACAACAGTAACAGTAACAAAGCTGATGATTAGGGTGAGCAAATGAAAGGGTTACATTTATACTTCGCCATTATGGCTGATAATACAGGAAGCGGGTGAAGGAATGAAAGGGTTAAATTTTTACGTGCCATCATAGCTGACAATGCAGGAAGCTAGTGCATAGGGTGAGGGAATAAAAGGGTTAAGTTTTTACTTCGTCATCTTGGCTGATAATGTAGGAAGGTAGTGGGTAGGGTGAAGGTGTGAAAGGTTGTTTTTCCTTTGCTATCTTGGTTGATAATGCAAGAAGCTGTTGCATGTTGTCAAGATGTTAAAAGGTTAAAGCAAAGAAAATACCGCAAGACTGTCACACATCGGTGATCTTGTAAGAAGAGACTTCACTTCTTTGTTGGTTTCATAATTAGGTGATATTGTAAGAAGAGACTTAACTTCCTTGTTGATTCCATAATTAAGTGATCTTGTAAGAAGAGACTTCACTTCCTTGTTGGTTTCATAATTAAGCTTTTTGCCAGTAGATGTGAATCTACGTGCAAGTCAAAAGTCTGTGCTAAAGATTATCTCACCTGACACTTGGGTTACTCCCCTTTGCTCTATGTTCGGTTAGAAAACGTGCATCATGTCATTGTATACCATGTACCAGAATATGTATGTATTTAACTTGCTAGATTTTTCACCTTTTTCATTTTGCTTTTTTCCTGATCCAACTATGTCATCTATTTTTTGAGTGGGCACAAGTAAATGAATTCATAATAGGAAACACTTGGTTTGAGCAACAAACAGACGAACTTGGAACATAAGAGCTTGGAACAAACACAAAATTGTATGGCTTATTTTGATAGTATCATCTGAAAATAAGCATAGTATTTGACAGAGAAGCAGATCAAGCATAGGTATTTTTTCATTACCATTTTTTTTGTGAATGTGAATGCAGTTTCATTAGGGTTGTTCCGGGCAGGAACACAATCAGTTTTGAATAAAAGAGGATCTAGATCTGACCGCTGAAAGTAAGTGATCAGGAAATGTAAAGGAACTATTGATTTCAAGACTTCTTTATCATCTTTTTTTTTATTCAAACCTCAGTTGTTATATATATATATATATATATATATATATATTAATTTATTAATATATATATATACAAGATGGTACCTTATCATGCTATTAAAAATCCTTTTGTTTATTTTTTTTACCTTTTCTCGTTTCCCTTCTTTTCTTTCATTCTTTGACTTTTCATGTTACTTGCTTTTTTTGTTGTTGTTGTTGTTGAGAAATTCATGAAAAATATTTATTACCCATATCTCAGTGTCTGTATGTCATCTACTGCATCAACACAGATTCTGTTTACTGTATGCTTTGGGCATACAACAATTCACATTATTGTACGCTTGAAAATTCCAGTTCACACATTTTGGCTCTGATTTTGTATGTAAATGCAAGCTGATGCGATTCAAGCAGTTCTTGTACTTTGCCATCGTGGTTAAAAGGCATGACAAACTGTTCAGACACTTGCTGTGTTTCACCACGTGGTAATGTACAGTGCTGGAATTATGCCTTAATTAAGTATATTGTATCCAACTATGCATGAGTTTTCTCCTGCATTTGGAAGAACAAGTGTTCACAGCGGTCATTGATAGCAAGCAGCCCTCTTGAAGGTCTGCTGGTACTCAGGCTATTAACCCTTTGACTCCCCACCCTGTCCACCAGCATCCTGCATTGTCAACCATGCTAGCAAAGCAAAAACTTAACCCTTTGACTCCCTCACCTGCAGGAAGCTGGTGGACAGGGTGAAGGAGTCAAAGAGTTAAGTTTTTACAGAGGGTGGTTAGGGTGCAGAAGCCAAAGGGTTAAAAGGCTGAGCAGTGATGTTCTGTGTGGCATTAAGTCTGCCTACTCTCAGAGCTTCAAGCATTGACTTTGAGTAAGTGTGCTGTGGTATCTGCACTGGTTTCTTTATTTGTCTCTGTAATTTTGAATATTCTGAAGTAGGGGTTCTAAAATGGGGCAAGAATTCTTTACTTTGGATAAATGGTTTGGTTCGTGTGCTGTTAAGTGAGTCCACTGAGCATTCAGAACATGTTTGTTGATTGTAACTTGTAGCAGTAACTAAAAAGTGTCTCAGTCACTACTGTTACAAGCACAACTTGAATAAAGTTTAAATATATAGCTGAATAAGCTGAATACTGCAGTTTAATTATTAGTCATCATTGGTGGTATTGGTACACATTGCCATTCAGATTGTACCACGAATAAGGACCCAGTCATAGACACAGCAAATATCAGTGGTAAGCAGGTCTGTGGACAGTTTCATTGCGTTTTATTAAATATATACAGCATTTGTGAGAAGATTTTGGTGACTTCAGATTGCATAAAAATGTCTGTTCAAAACTGTGGCTGTGCAAAACAGTGATATATAACATCTTGCTTTTTCTTTTTTCCCCAGGGTAACGACTTTTTTGTGATATTTAAAAATCCTTTATGGATCAGGCTTTGCATTTTAGAAGTAATAATCATTCATGTGCGAGTAAATCCACATTTCTTTCTGTTTTCTCTTTCTTGATGATTATCCAAAGATCTTCATTTGGTTTGAAATGTTGAATCGAGATTGGATACTTTTGATTTGTGATCTTTGGTCTCAGCTCCTTTACAAATCTAAATCAAATCATTTATCCACCTCTCCTGTATCCACTCTTCTTTTTATGCTGATGAAAATATGGCATTGGGCCAATCTCTGATAAAATCAAGTTTGGATTAGAATATTTGCATGAGACACTTAAATCATGGTGGAGAGGTGGATAAATCCATTTGATTTAGATTGACATTTAAACGTCTCATGCGAATATTCTAATCGAAACTTAATTTTATCAGAGACTGGCCCAATATGCCATGGAAATTTAATTTTATCAGAGACTGGCCCAATATGCCATGGAAACTTAATTTTATCAGAGACTGGCCCAATATGCCATGGAAACTTAATTTTATCAGAAACTGGCCCAATATGCCATCGAAACTTAATTTTATTGGAGACTGGCCCAGTATGCCACATTTTCATCAGCATAAAAAGTAGAGGAGTGGAGAGACTTTACAAAGATTCAGAAGCAGACCTGGTCTGTGATAAGCTTACAAAATTCATTTTAATTTTTGTTTGATTTTGTTTTGGAGACAATGAACCAGATAATGTCAAATGTTTTGCATTGCTGTCTGATTTTGCCTGCAGTTTTTTCTGAGCCAAACTCTTCTAGTCAGAATAATAGGTTCACAATTGGTGATGAACTGTGCATGTATGTTTGAGTGATAGTAGTTATCACTTTATTTATAAATGCACTCTGAATGAAGGAAAAAGAGAGAAAATATGTGTGCAAGGATCAAGAAATCATGTGTGCATGTGTTTGAGTGAACATGAGCGACTGTCATAATGATCAAAAAGTGCTTGAAAGGTAGAATTGTAGCATGGTTTAACTTGCCGTTGCCTTTGTGTTTTAGACATCATTTTATTCAGTCTCCAGTGGAATTACGGTTGTTTTTTTTAAAAACTTTTTTGAGATAAATTGAACTTGATTTGTTTTTGGTATACTGTATTGTTAACGATGGAAAACTGCATTGCTATTGATTGTTGTGTGTGCGTTCATTGCGGTTAGTCTGTTTTAATTAATATTGTCATCTGTGTATGTTGGTCCAATATTTAAGTGTTTGGGAGAGTAGCGCGTGCATATATGGGTGTATGTGTTCATGTGCATGCATGTGTACGTAAATGGATAGATGCGCATGTATGTGTGTGTGTGAAACAGTTGTTGTTGATTGTGCATATTTGGCCATGACATAAAACTGTGTGTAAAATATGTATCGGCTGAAGGTTTTCTATTTTGATTTAATATAATTGTTTAGTGTCAACATTTGATTTGCTTGACATATGGACTGAAGGTTTTCTATTTTAATTAAAAAAATTGTTCAGTGTCAACATTTGCTTTGCTTTTTTTATTTTTCTTGCTTTTTGGTGTGTGTGTGTGGTGGTGTGGTGCTGTGCATGTGTGTGCGTGCACATGCATGTGTGCAATCAAGTGGTTTCATTGTCATCAACCTCTTCTCTGCCCCAGCCTGGAAATTTTCTCAGCTGGAAATACATTCTTCATGCCTGTAAGTGTAACCCAGAAATTTTCTGTCCTGATGACATGATGTTTAATACTTATTTTTGGAGTGGAAGACGATGATAAATACTTTCAGACTGCTTGGAAGCAATCTATGGTATGTGTCCTCTTAGTGGGCAAAATGTCAGGCTTATACTCCAGTAGTGTTAGAGATACCATGAAGTGAACATATGTGAAGTATCCCCAGCATGAAGGGTGCACTTATGCTTGGCAGTGTTGGGGTTGATGACACATTTTTTCATTAGCTTACTTTTTTCCCCCTTTTCAGAGCAAAGTTAGAAGTGAACCATAATGTTATTGCTTTGATCAGTTGAAAACCTGTATCTGTGAAGCTTCAGAGTCAAGTGTCTTATATTTGTGACTTTCAGTACAAGTGCTGGGGAATTTTGATGATGAATGGCATAAATGAAACGACCCAACAGTAATATATCCAGCAGTTCAGGTCAGTCTGGGTACCTTGAATGTACTTGTTCTGTGTACCATGATAATGACTGGTCTCATCCAGTCCCTCAGGATTACGGAATTGTGCTGCCTGACAGATGTATGCAGGGCACAAACCTGGGTATAGTTGTGTAGAGAAGCTGCTGTACATACCATGATGACAAGCAAACAAAAGACAAATTTACACTGTACTAAAAAACCACATATCCACACCCACTGTCTTAGTTTGAGGATTACTGCATGTCTGTGCACATGAAATCCATATATTTCTAGCCAACTTCCCTGATGATTGTAGATAACTCGTCTTAATAAATGATGACGGCATCTCTCGCTTTTTCTAAATGAAGACGGTCTCTCGCTTTTTCTGTACGGGAGATTGAAAAAGATAAAAAAATAGTGGGCTAACTAATATCAATAAACTGATTTAAATGAATGTAATCTCACTGTGATGCCCCATATAACAGGCTAACTGATATAAATAAATTGGCTTAAATGAATATACTATCTCATTGTGACACTCCACAATCAATAGGCTAATAACCAATAGGCTTAAATGAATATAATCTCACCGTGACACTTCAAAATCAATGAAAGCAGTCATTTGCTGATATTTTGCTCTCTTAAAGTTACACACACTCTCTATGACATGTGAACACATACAGACACATGCATACGCATACAAGATTACAAAAGGGCATACAAAAATGAATAAAATGATATTTAATAGATACCAACTCCTGGGTCTACAAAAGCAGCCTCTTGCTGATAGTGCTCTCTCCCTTTCCCATACACAAACACATTCTTTTTCACATGCACGTATACAATGCATGCACACGGACATGCACACACATAGGCACATACACATAAACACGTTAAAATCTTCAGTCTTCATCAAGTATTTATTATACAATTATCACAAGAAAAATAAAGCATCATGGTCATATGACTACTGATGCTTGGTGTTATCTCTATCTGTTCAATGTCAAAAGTGAATAAAAGATTCAACAACAACAACAACAAAGAATCTGTACAAGGTAGCTGTGGCAAAATTAAAATCTAAAATAATCACTAAGCAATGGGACAAGGTAAGTCTACTTTCATATTAAAATAATGATACATTTTTTTCCCCAAGAAGCAAAAGACATGAAACATAGCAAACTTTTTTTTTCTCAATTGGAACTTAATGGCTGAATTCATACCTGTACAATGATATTCTCTACCCCATTGTAACACAACAAGCATTTTGCACAAAACAGCATGCTGAAAAAAAGTGCAAGATATAAAAGATGTCCCATAATCAAGATGATGATGGGGAGTTAAAGGGGCAGAACCCTCAACTTTTCTCAGGACCAGCATTATGAAGGCAGTGTCCACCATCTCCTCTCTATCATTGTTTTATCTTCATCAGCCATGAGAATAGTCAGGTACCCATTCACATTTGGGAAGACTGCAGACCGCACACAAAAAGATTTTTTTTCCAGAGTCTCACTGATGCTTTCGTATGGAAAGGCAGGATCTCTACCTCTGACTCAAAAAAACATATCACTATCTAAAATGTTTAGAAGTACAGCCAATATTTGTGCCGGACTCAGTGCACATTTGTCTTCAGTGAAAATAGTCTGTACATATCACACCATCAGTTTACCTTTCAGAACATGTGTTCATGATCACACAATGAAACACAAGCTTGCACACATGAGCATGCACGCTCACACACACACTCTCTCTCTTTGCATTCACATATATAGGTGATAGTATCTACATTATGTATATGTGTGGATACATATGTATATATATCTATGTGTGTATATATGTATGAGTGATTATGTATGTGTGCGTGTATATAGATGTGTATGTGTGTATGTGCGTTTATACATAACCTTCAATTCAGTCTATGGCCTGAACCATTGCTGACCGCCGAAGATTGAGTTATCTCTGAACTAAAAGATGCACGAAGTGCTAAATATGCGTTGAATGATCATTTGGTATTGTCTCAATGTCAGTTGTTTTGGTAAATGAATGACTGATCTGCGATTAGTCTGATTAATGGATTGGCATTATGAATGTCTGTTTTTGCCAATTAACCGACTGTTTTGGGGTCGAATTGCTCTTATGTCATATATTTCTTGGTTCACTTCATTGTACATTAATTCCATTGATTGGTTTAGATTCACTGGTGAATAAATTGATAAACTGAATGCATGATTAGCTGACAACGGACTGATTATATAATTTGTTAATTGATGGCGATGGGTGGCTCACCGACTGATCGATTTATAGATTGATGGTTTTAGCTATTGATCGATCAGTGATTGAATTATGGAATGTATGGATGATTGATTCGCGTTATTTGAAGTAACGATTGCAAATTGATATATTGAACTCCGTTAAACTCTAGGTTATCTGGTCGATTAAGTCACTGGATGACTGATTAACTGGTTAAATGATTGATGGATTGATTGATTGAGAGAGGGAGTGATTAAGCGAAGTGATTGTTACTGAAGTGATATCGATTGTACAGTTGGTTGATGCATCTGACCCAGTCAATTGAAAGCTGATTTGTCAGTTGATTCACGGGCTGAATGGCGGATTATTTGATTGATCAACTGGTAAATCAGTTGATGGATTGGTTAATTAATTGGTTGACTGATTGATTGATTGGTTGGTTGGTTGATCGATTGATGGATTGAGTGTTTATGTCAAGTAGCTGTGGTTGAATATATTGATCAACTGTATGATCTCCGAAGGGTACAAGAAACGTCAGATCTGTGCACTAATTGAATGGTTTGTTTGTCTGATAGCCAGTTATTGTAAAATTGACAATTGGACGAATGATATAGATGCGGTTAATGACAAATATTCTTAGCTGGCCAGTTAAGGAATATGGACTAGAATACAAATGAAAGGACTACTGTAAATGCAAATATGAATGTATCCCAGCTTATGTGACGGTAAACAATAGAAGGGGAAATTGTGACAGAGTTCACTGCAGTTTGATAGTATAACTTGTATGAATGTATAAGAAAACCTGATCTCCTCCCCTCCCCTTTCCCATACATGTATTGTGGCCTAAGGCCGATGTACAATAAACATTTTCTGAGTTCTGAGTTCTCTTTGCATTCAAATAATTTATAAGTAGGAACTGTCAAGTTTATCATGTTTAAAGTAAAGATAGCCATGGTTCCACTCCAAAGAAATCATCACATTTCTCTTTATTTGAAAAATTATATAAATAATCCATCTACAGCTGGAACACACTGTTAACACCTGAAAAGGATTCG
This sequence comes from Monoplex corrugatus, assembly GCA_030674185.1. Taxonomy (NCBI): domain Eukaryota; kingdom Metazoa; phylum Mollusca; class Gastropoda; order Littorinimorpha; family Ranellidae; genus Monoplex; species Monoplex corrugatus. The sequence continues at coordinate 51,739,678 of CM060308.1, forward strand.
ATCCTGTATCTACACGAAAAAGGTGTAGTCCTTTATTTATTTGAAAATGGTGTAATCCTTTATCTATATGAAAATGATGTAATCCTTTATCTATATGAAAATGATGTAATCCTTTATATACATGAAAAAATGTAATCCTGTTCCTACATGTTTAAGAATAATGTCATTTCTCCATAGCAGCCTGTTAAAAACAAACTTTAAAAATTAAGTCAAAATGTTTTACATTTTTCAAATTATATGTTAATATAGAAAGAACAAATGACAGTGGGGGATGATATTCACATCATATTCTTTTCTATTTATCACCATGGACTTACCATGTCAAACTTGAGCCGCTCTTCCCACTGAGAATACATTGCCGCAGTGCAGTACCACCCAATTCTTTCTATCAAGACTTTAGAAAGGCAAGAAGGCAAACTGGCCTTCAAGAGAAAGGACCTAGGAACTGAATTTGTCTGTTGAATGTTTTACACCAGTGCATCCGGGTGAAATCCCTACTGTTCATGATTTTCAACTGCCGTGGGATCTTTAGCGTGTGCAGCCAGTGGGCACACATGTCCAAACATGAACGAAAGACTAACACTAAAAAACATAAAGAAAAGAACAAAATGAAAAACACAAACTAAGGAGGGAGGGGGGAGGGGGTAAAAGAAAAAAAAAAAACTTCCAAAATTGATTTTCTTTTTACAATGCCTTTCAAAAACCATATACTAAAGGATTCTCAAGTAAAATGAAGTATTTCATGTTGTATTATCACAAGATACTAACTTCACCCCTCCCCCCACCCCAAAGCCCAAGTGACAAATTGTTTTAACACAAAACTATGAATACATCATCATCATCAACATCAACAGTGGTTAATCAATCAAGGCATCACAGAGCTAAAACCTTCTGAACAGATATTGTGTTTGGCCAGCAATGTCTTTGTCAGCCACAATTATAACAATCAGGAAAGTCTCCAGAAAACATGTTTTAATGAAATGTGTTCACAGTTTGGAGAAAGTGGCAGTCTCCTTCTGCATGTTTGCAATTACTGATTTCATCACATCTTCACTTTGCAGCATCGACTGATTCCACAAGTTCTGAAAATGAAAGCAGAATCTTTTAACATCAACAGTCTAATCATGTACTGTGTAACGCTAACCCTTTGACTCCTGAACCTGCCTACCAGTATCCTGCAATGTCAACCATGCTAGCGAAGCAAAAATTTAACCCTTTGATTCCCTCACCTTGTCCACCAGCTTTCATTGTAAGAAGAGGTGTGTTAACAATATGGTCCAAATCCTCTGTATCTATGTAATTGTTTGGTCATATTCTTACAATTGTAAACAAATCTGTACTTTGAACTTACACTAAAGTATATTTCAAACTTCCTACTTTTGTGTAACTGTGACCATCTGGCTATATCCTGACAATTACAAGTAGCAGCATGCTTACAATGTGATCCTGACTCTGTATCTTTGTGAATGCTTGGTCATATTCTCACATTTGCATGTAGTAGTATGTACACTGTAGTGCAAACACTTTACCTCTGCGTCTCTGTAATTTTTGGTTATACTGTGATAACCGTAAGAAACAGTGTACTTACAGTACTTACACTGCAGTTCAAACACTCCAGTTTCTTGCCAGTGCATATGGCGTGTGTGCAGGTTTAGGGCTTATGCCATGATCATTCTGAATCTTTTTAAAAAAATTTTTAAGTTCATTGCACTCAGGGAGGTTACCTTTGTGCTCACCTTTGGGTTTTTTGTGTTTTGTCCCATTTTCTACGCCACCTTAAACAGCTACAGAAGCTGGAACAGTTTTTGCAACGCGATGAAGATTATGTCAATGAGGATGATAATCATGATGTTATGGAGTTCCGTCTAGGATTGAGACTACATGACAGGGCTGTACTCTATGTTTACTACTATAATATATCCTGGCGTCAACCAGACCTGAGAGATACAGACACCTGTGACGCTGGTCAGAAGATTTGAGTAACACCCTCAGTGACGCATACATGAAGTGGATGAGACTCGACTCTGTGATCCCCTTCCCAATGAGCCCATAGCACGTCCAACTCTGGATAGGAGCTGGTTAGGGTCGAAAGATCCCACAATGATTTTTGAAGGGACTGATGGGGATTCAAACCTACAACCTTCCAGTCGGTAGTCTGTTGCACTAACCACTACACCACGGCGACTGGTATCATTCTAAATCTTATCCATCACACAGCATCTGTGTCCTCTGTATCTTTATAATCGCTAGGTCTTCTTCTCACAATTGTAAGTAAAATTGTACACACAATACAGTCCAAATTTTCCTAGTCCAAATTTTCCTATTTCTCTATCACTGTGACCATCTGGCCATAGCCTCACAACTGTACATAGCAACATGCTTACAGCGTGGTCCAAACCATCTTGTCTCTGCATCTTTCTGAATGCTTGCTCATATTCTCAAATTTCTAAGTAGTAGTATGTACACTGTCGTGCAAACTCTACTATCTTTATGTCTCTGCAATCTTTTGGTCATATTGTGATGACTGTAAGAAACAGCATATTTACAATGTAGTTCAAACACTCCTGTTTTTTTGCCAGTGCATAAGACATGTGTACAGGTTTCAGGTTTTATGGAATTCATTCCAAACACTGAGAAACAAATCTTGAGAAACTAAAGCTGAAACTTTGCTCGACTGCATGGTCAAATTCTCTTAACAGTGTAAATAAATGTATTTATGTTGAATATCACAATTGTAAAGAAGAGTATACCAATGTGGTCTAAACCTTTCTTTCTTTACAACCTTTTGGTCATATTCTCACTAATCTGAGGAGAGATGTAGGCTACTTACAATGTGATCCAACCACCCCGTCTCTGTATTTTTTCCACAACATGATCATATTCTCAAAATTGTATGAGTGTTTTACAACAGAGCCCAAATCTTCACATGTTTATCTCACTGCAACCATGTGGCCATATCCCCACAACTGTACGTGGCACTGTTCTTACAACGTGATTCAAATCCTCCTGTCTCTAAACTTTGTGATTGTTTGGTCATATTCTCACATATGTACGTAGCAGTAAACTCTCTGGTCTTTACTTCTTTGTAACTGCAAGGGTGACACTTTGAAAATCTGAAAAAACTGAAAATCAGGCTGGGGTCCAGGGGCCGCCAGAAGATTTTATGAAAGATCGCTGGACCTGTGTTGTCTTCAACGATAGAGAGCGCTTCCTCATTTCCGGTCATCTGCTACAGTGCTGCTTCGGTCATAATACCGCCGATTCAAATGGTTTTTTTCCCCAAACATTTTTTGTTGTTGAAATAACGAACTGAAAAAACGGAATTTCCGTCTGGGGCCTTGCCGAGAAAACGGATTTCCGTCACCCACATGGAAGAGTGGCACCCATGTAACTGTTTGGTCATAATCTGACGTGTGAAGAGCATTGTACTTACAATGTGGTCCAAACCCTCCTGAACAGTATGGTCCCTGGAGAAGTTCATGCTGACTTTGGATCCCTGCACAGCCACTGGACTCTTGGAAGCGATAGTCTTGGCCATCTCAAGGGCTCCCTCAATCAGCTTCTGCCGGTCCACAAAGATCCGACTGCAAAAGGATGGGGGTTAAACTTCAGTCAGAACAGATGGCTTCTAGAGGTTGGAATTTTGTACAGTAGATATACAGTATCCACACAGGTGGGGGGGTTTAAGTCAGAATAGCATGCTGTTGCTTCTTTTTGATTATAAAACATTCAGAGTTGGAAGGTTTGTCTAGTAGGCATGCACTGTTCATATCATAATGAGTCCCAAAATCACCTCAAGCAACAAACAGATACGACAACAAAAAGCTGGTCAAACAAATAATGCTTGATCTTTAGAAATCATGTTACTCCTTTTTTCTACACATTAACACACAACACACACACACACACACACACACACACACACACACACCACACGTGCACATATACACGCGCGCACACACACACACACACACACACACACTATCTCACACACACACACACACACACGCATATCACAAAATTGCAAAATTATTCTCTCTCCATTAATCTAAACATACTTTTCATTACAACTGGGTAAAATGACACCTCTAAACCAGTAAACATGCTAACTTTGATGTGATAAGGTATCGTCGCACCTGACAAATCCAACCTGCTTGGCTTCATCAGAATACATTTTACGTGCCGTGTAGACCAGCTCTCTGGCCAAACTGTCGTTGCCAATTATCTTGGGAAATCGTTGCAGGGTACCAAGATCAGCTGCTATCCCAATATCCACCTCCTGAAGAAAAATTCAGCACATTCTCTCAATAATTAAAAGAAAAGAAAAAGATATTTACAGCTCACTAGGATAAGGATTTAGTGAGTTTAACTTTCATTTGATGTGAAAATGCAGGGCTCCAACTACAGAGAAACACAGTATCATGAGCATGTGAAGAAATTAACAATTCAAACAGGTATACAATCATATTCTTGGACAATCGTGCTTACTGCTGAGGAATGCAAACCAAATAAAATATAACTGGTTGAATTATTCAAAGGTGTGTCAATACAGTAACACACATACAAAGCACAAATACATAAAGGTATATGAATACAAGAACACACATACAAAGCACAAATACATAAAGGTATATGAATATTGGGATGCAAAGACAATATGCAAACAACCACTGACAAAGTAAATGGAGAGGGCAGAACTGCAGGCCTAAAACTCAACGCAAAGAAGACCAAGGTAATGCATATCGGTGGATCTATGGATGGAAACATAGCAGTCGATGGAAAATCTCTCGAAGTTGTACAACACTTCAAATACCTTGGGTCATACAAATCAGCTGATGCCGCATGTAGCAAAGCATTCAAAGCAAGAATTGCCCAAACCTAACAAAGAATGGTCCATCTTACTAACATTTGGAAAAACAGATATTTAGGAAATGAGCTCAAACTTAAAAGACTGCGAACACAAATTTGGTCTGTTGTGTTACACAGAAGTGAAGGATGGACTCTTAAAGTTGCAGACGAAAACAGAATCAAAAGTGCAGCGATGAGGTTCTACACAAGACTTCTAGGAATAAGCTGGACTGAAAGATGAACAAACCAAAGCATTCGGGAAAAACTGAACAAACAACCTGAACTTTTGGGCGTGGTTAAGAAAAGGAATGTCAATGTTTTGTTATATTAAATACATGTTCTGATTCTCTTGTTTCTCTGGTTCCTTCTCGCTTGACTGCTGGCAGTCACTTTGATTTAGATTAAAAAAAACAAAACATTCTGGCACATGTACAGTAAGTTATTTATACCTGAAGAGCCAAGAGATTTACGAAGTACTCACATAATGATCAACTGTGCATGAGACCAACTACACAAGAGTGTAGTGGTACTGAGATGAAACAGCTCAGTTTATGCTCTCTTTACTTCTTATGTAAGGCAAGTAGACACAATTTGAATCGAATGATTGTTTTTGATAGACATTGTACAGACTATTACTTGCCTGTGCATGAACACATACATTTCGGCTCTGCAAATGTAATTATCTGCAGTACTACAGTAGGCATTTTCATTTACTTTGTGTGGTAAACTCTATCACCTTTCTATTAAACCTGCTTGTCAAACTGCTTAAACTAATCAACTTCTGAATGAGTATATTAATTTTCATCAGAGCTAATATATCATTTTATGACACTAACTAGGAAATCTCTCTCATCAACACTACTGAAGCAGAGAAGATGAGGTAGAAAAAGAGGAAAATCCCCCTAATTTTGCTATCAACCTGATTCATGATAAAATGCTCAGATGAAGATCAATGAGAAAGTAAAGCTTATAAATTAAGTTCGGAAAATATGGTACATATATGTATGGCAAAGAGTCAAAGCATTAAAAACAAATTTGTCAAGATCAACAATAAAATAAGGCTTATAAATCAAATTAAGAAAATATGGTATATATGTATTGTACAGAGTCAAAGTATAAAACAAATTTCTACCTTGATGGAAAACCAGGCATCACTAGAACAGTAACGTATGTCACAGGCTGAGATCATGTCAATTCCTCCACCAATACAAGCACTGTGTACTGCAGCTATCACTGGCTTTGGACACTGAAACAGTCATTATAAATAAGGATGAGGAGAACAACAACAACAACAACAAAATAAAGGAACTTCAGACATATATACACACTATACTGTAGATGTGTTCAAAATGCTGCTGCCATTTTCTTCAAAAAATAAACATACCCCGAAAGAATTTTTCAATATTTTTTAATCTAGTATTTTCTATTACCATAAGGAATAAAAATTTGGAACATGTCAGTTCAAACACAAAATATGCATTTACAACTATTCTGAAACCCACCTGAAGTGAATAAATTATCAAATTTTGATATTCATTATAAACTACGAGAAGAAGTTAAATTCAGACATTTGTTAAAAATTATGAGAACAAATTAAAGTGATTATAGTGAATACATTGTATCATACAAAAAATAACCTTCTCAATACATCTTTTATAAAACATACACACAAATGCCACAACAAAACAAAACTAACCAACCAAGAGAACCAAACTGCTTCTGTTTGTTTTTACCAACCAACCAACCAACCAACCAACCAGTTCATGCTAGTTTCTGTGAAAACTAAACAAGATGTTTTCCTGGGGTTGGCTTGTTAGCCCTGTGTGAAACCCCCACCCTAGTGGACCAGACAAACAAATATACAACAAGAAGAACAAAACCCCAAAGAACCACCCACAAACAATACAACCAAACCAACCAACTCAAGCAGCAACAACAAAGTTCCAATCCTTGCCCAACCCCTCAGACATTATTTTTAATAGTACATTGACAACAACAACAAAAATACCCCACAAGGGCACAATGCTAGCAATAATAAAAGAAAGAATGATTAAATGAAAACAAGGTACTCACACTCTCAATAACACTGAATGATTCTTGAAAACGCTTGAGATTATGACGAATCTGAACAGCTTTGCGAGCAGAGTCAATATCAGGAGAAGCCAATAGTTCAAACTGAAAATCTTTGTTATCTCTTAAATCCAGTCCTGCAAAATCAACAGACATGCACATTTCAGACTGAGGCACATTTGTTTGTTTGTTAGTTTGTTTTCCCTAAGAGATTTTTTTGTTTTGTTTTACGCTTTCTAAGATAACTTTTTTCATATTACAATCACATAGGAACATTACAACAAAGGCAGATGTAACATACACACACACACACACACACACCACACACACACACACACACACACACACACACACACACACACACACACACACACACACACACACAACACACACACACAACACAATATATATATATATATATATATATATATAAATATATATATGTGTGTACACACACATACACATATATAATATGTATACACACTTATTATCATTATTTGTTTAAACCCCAGCTGAGAAATAATAATAATAATAATAATTACAATATTTATATAGCGCAAAATCTCGATAAAAATCAAATCTAAGTGCTGAACATACACTTACGCACGCGCACACACACACACTCACACATGGCTATAAATGGGAAAAAAGAATAAAAGCAATGGAAAATTATAGAGCATATTATATACAAATATATATTACAATGTGATTCCCCTCCGAGTGGAGACAGGCTACAGAGGGGGGATGAATGAGATCAGGATTTTATGCAGAGGAGAAAAGGTGAGTTTTGAGAGCGGACTTGAAGGAGACAAAAGTAGGTTGCTGACGGACAGAGGGAGGAAGTTTGTTCCAGGAAAGTGGACCAGAAACAGAGAAGGCTCGTGGACCATAGGTATTGAGCTTAGTGCGTGGAAAGCGAAAAGTCAGAGGATCGGAGGCAGAGCGGAGGGTACGTGAGGGAACATAGATCTCAAGTAGGCTTGACAGGTAATCGGGGGCTGCGTTATTGAGGCTTTTGTAGCACATGGTGTCTAGTTTGTACTGTATGCGCCTTTGATACAGGGAGCCAGTGAAGTTGTGCCAGGAGAGGAGATATGTGGTCAGCTTTTTTCTTTTTGAGTACAAGGCGTGCAGCATTGTTTTGAATGCGCTGTAGGATGTGAATGGTGGAGGCAGGAAGACCAGACAGGAGTGAATTGCAATAGTCAATGCGAGACATTATGAAGGAGAGAACGAGTTTTGCAGTTGTTTCCACAGAGAGATACTTCCTGATCAGGCTTATACGATGGAGGTGATAGTAGCAAGATCTGGCAGTTTGAGAAACAAAGTTGTTCATGGAGAGGGTAGAGTCAATGCAGACACCAAGGTTTTTAGCTGAATCAGAAATTGGAACTGATGTGTTACATAATGGGAGAGAAAGAGGAGGCAGCTGAGAAAGTTTCTGACGGGTGCCAATGAGGATAGCTTCTGTCTTGTCGTTATTAAGCTGAAGTTTGTTGAACGTCATCCAGTTCTTAATGTCCGAGTAACACTCAGTGGTGCGAGTCAAGAGGCGCTGTATATTGTCTGGTGTGTCACTGTCTAGAAGTTGGGTGTCATCAGCATAGAAGTGGTGTTTTATAGAGTGGGAGTTGATGATGGTGGACAGGGGGGATGTGTAAAGAGTGAAAAGAACAGGGCCAAGGACAGATCCTTGTGGAACACCACAGGTCAGGCATGCAGGTTGAGAGTAAGTGCCATTAATGAGAACAGTTTGTTTTCTGTGGCTGAGCATTGGGTTGCTCATAGATGGGTTTCTATGAATGAATCTTTGAGGTGTTCCTAAGAATGAATCTATGGGGGTGTTAGCAACAGTGAAGTCATACTGGTGTTTTTTTTCTTAAAGACATAGCAGATGAACAAATACATCTCAAAACAACATAATATAAATTCTTTCAATGACACACTGATAAAAAAAAAAGGCAGACAAAGAAAATATATGCTAAGCAGACACTGATAAAAAAAAAAAGGCAGGCAAAGAAAATATATGCTAAGCAGACACTGATAAAAAAAAAAAAGGCAGACAAAGAAAATATATCCTAAGCAGACACTGATAAAAAAAAAAAGGCAGACAAAGAAAATATATCCTAAGCAGACACTGATAAAAAAAAAAAGGCAGACAAAGAAAATATATGCTAAGCAGACACTGATAAAAAAAAAAAAGGCAGACAAAGAAAATATATGCTAAGCAGACACTGATAAAAAAAAAAGGCAAAGAAAATATATGCTAAGCAGACACTGATAAAAAAAAAAAAGGCAGGCAAAGAAAATATATGCTAAGCAGACACTGATAAAAAAAAAAAGGCAGGCAAAGAAAATATATCCTAAGCAGACACTGATAAAAAAAAAAGGCAGGCAAAGAAAATATATGCTAAGCAGACACTGATAAAAAAAAAAAGGCAGGCAAAGAAAATATATGCTAAGCAGACACTGATAAAAAAAAAAAGGCAGGCAAAGAAAATATATGCTAAGCAGACACTTATGAAAAAAAAAAGGCAGGCAAAGAAAATATATGCTAGGTAGGACCCCAAAACCTTGCCAGTGCATAAGGTTCATACAAGGTTCAAAGCCATGATCATTTTTGGATCTTATCCATTGCACGGCATCTGTTATGTCAGTGCTTATAGAATTTATTCCAAGCATGGAAACACAATCTTGAGAAACCGAAACTCTTCTCAACTCTGTTTCAATTGAATTGTGTCAACGAACTGTGTCAACATCTTGTATCTAATAAAGATAATCGGAAACAACCCTTTTAGCATATGAGGCCTCCTATTACTGATAGTTACAGGAACCTTGTGAATATTTTGCAGTGATGCATCAAATACTATTCTACCACTGACAAAAACAGTTATGCTGTTCATAGCCCACATGATCACAAAGGCTGGATTGCTTACACAGTGTTAAGGGCTAAAATAAAGCATTTTGTATAATCTTCAGTTGTTTAAAGATGAATTGTTTACACACACAAATGCACAAACAAATCCAAGAACAAAATAAAATCAATACCACATTACATTAATAAACAAAAAAAAAAAAAAATCACATCAAATTAAACATAAACACACAAATAAGTACATAAAATGTTCCATACCTGCGGTGAAGATCCTGCCAGCAGCACTCAAAACCACAGCTCTGCAGTCTACATCTGTGGCTAGTTGTGAGAAACATGTTCTGATCTCCCTAAAAATCAATGGTAAACAAATGCATTAACTGATGAATAACCGAAAACAAACAAACCAAACACAGCTGACCAATCACTGGAGAAAGCATTAACAATGTACACACACACACACAAAACATAACAACCCCAACCCCCGCTCCATATTAAAAACATGGCTGGAGAAGTGGGCCTGGGGTGGGTGTGGATGGAACCACTCAAAACAAAACAAAAGATACACTGTAACAGCAAAAAATCAGGACAAACAACAACAACAAAAAACATAGCAAACACAAACACACACACACTCTCTCTCTCTCACACACACACACACACACACACACACACACACACACACACACACACACACACACACACACACACACACACACATGCATACACACACAGACCTCTGACCACTTATGAACATGATATAATTTGTGAATAATGGACACATTACACTATGATCTCAACTAGCCGCACACACACACACACACACACACACACCTCACCTACATACCTCTGACCCACTTAAAAACATAACACAATTCACAAAAAATGGTCTGTGAATGATAGACACATTACACTATGATCTAAACTAGCAGAATACAAAGACTTCACATTCATCATCATCATCAAGTGCCCTGCCACATGGCGCTGGCGATCATGGTCCTCCATATACATCTATTCCTTGTTTTCGCAAGCACATCTTCCACCCTCTCTGTCCTCAGCCATTCTGCAAAGTCTGTCCAATATTTTTCCCTGGGTCTACCTGGTGTTCTCTTTCCCTCCAGCTTTCCTAATGTGACCAGATGCTCTAATTCCTTTTCCTCATTAAATGGCCTATAAATGTTGCCTGTCTTTTCCTCATATTCCTTATCAATGATCTTCTTGTGTCTGCCTCCATAAAGACTGTCTTGTTTGTTTTCTTTGCTGTCCATGGAACTCTCAACATTCTTCTTAATCTTAGAAACCACATCTTGGCTGCCTCAAGCTTGCTCTGGCTTTGCTTGTTGACTATCCACGCCTCATAATGCTGTCCATGGAACTCTCAACATTCTTCTTAATCTTAGAAACCACATCTTGGCTGCCTCAAGCTTGCTCTGGCTTTGCTTGTTGACTGTCCATGCCTCACAACCGTATAACATTATCGGTTCATTCAAGAACTGTCTTCGTGACATTAACTGATAGACACTTGTTGGCTTCACATTAAAAAGTGGTTGTTACATAACCTTGAGACTGTAAGGAAATGAAGTGGTAAGGACTTGAACTTTTATTGGAACCAGCATTAAGAGTGCAGTGCCCATCTCTTCTTCCCCACTGCTTTACCTTTCCCTAACTCTGAAGATAGTTGGGGACCCATTCACACCTGGGCAGACTGGAACCCGTATGCACATGTGTATATGAAGTTCCATGAGCAAACCAGTCGCCGTGGTGTAGTGGTTATACACAACGGACTACCGACTGGAAGGTTGTGGGTTCGAATCCCCATCAGTACCCTAAAAAAAAATCATTGTGGTGATTTTTCGGCTCTAACCGGCACCTACCCAGAGTTGGGCGTGCTATGGGCTCATTGGGAAGATGGGACCACACAGTCGGTCTCATCCACTTCACCGATGCGTCATTGAGGGTGTTGCTCAAATCTTCTGACCACCACCACAGATGTCTGTATCTCTTGGGCCTGGTTGATGCCAGGATATATTATGATAGTAAGCGCAGAGTACAGCCCTGTCACGAAGTCTCAATCCTAGATGGACCTCCATAGCATCATGTTTGTCATCCTCATCGACATCATCATCATCGCATTGTTACGAATTGTAAAAACTGTTCTATCTTCTGTAGCCATTAAAGTCGCATAGAAAATGGGATGAAAAAAAAAAAGGCGAGCACAAAGGTAACCTCCATGAGTGCAATGATCCTAAATAACAAAAAAAAAAGTTCCATGATCATGATTCACACAAGTGCAAACTCATACAGGCAGATTGGAAGGCGAATGGTTACATCCATTCCAACCAGGCCTCTACACAATGAAATCTTTAAAAAAAACACACAAAAAACAATAAAACATATGTCTTTTAGACAGCAAACTGTATGCACCAGTGATCATAATGATAAAACAATAATGAATTATTTATAGAGCACATCAAACTCCCACATGCTGTACAGATGAACAGAATTTCCAGTTAAATTTCTATCTTCTAAATGAAGTCTGATTGAGACAACCATGTTACACTGGTAAAACAGTGGGGTGTTGAAGTCTTATTGAGGCAACCATGTTACCCTGGTAAAACAGTGGGTGTTGGCCGAGTGGCTAAGAATCTGTCTTGGAAGTACAAGGATCCAGGTTTGAATCTCTCCTACTCAGACAAACCTTTTGGATAAGGTGATACAACATACTTTCAAATGCAATGTGTATTCTCAACATAGATAATGTATCATACATGTGTGATGGACTCGCGTGGTTAAGGGGGTTTGTAGGTGAGTTTGATTTGTCACAGCGCCAGGTGAGATGGTGTGAGTTGGTTAAGGGGTTAAGGGTGATGATGATATTTGCTGTGGTGGTCGTTTGAATCCAGAGCAGAAAGGGAAGTCTCTCAATCAAAAGACAAGTCCTCGTTTTGCTACTTGACTCTTTATTATTGAGAAAAGAAGACGAGGAAGGAGACAGGTAAGAAGGAAGAAGACTGAAAGAAGACGGTCAAAGAAGACAGTGCCTGTAAGACACAAAATAGGTTTCATAAATACAATGACAAAGTACACATTTTGTGAAATACCAATGTCAATGTACAAGAGTGAACTACTACATTCTAACAGAAGATGTCTGCATTTACAAACAAAAGCACTAGCATTTGTAAACATGCAACAAATAATTGATAACAAAATGTTGTGTAAAGAACTACTACATTATACCAAAATATGTGTTGTCGATATTAACACTCAAAAGCACTAGCACTTGTAAACATGGAACAATTAATTGGTGACAAAACATTGAGTAACCCTTTGATAAGTTGAGGGTAAACTACCATACTGCTTGTTCAATAGTCTTAGCATAGAGTAGACTTTCAATAATGTACTGGCAAAATAATGCACAGTCATATTAAGCTGTTCGGCCACCATGGGCTGAGTTAGTTGTAACATAACCATCTGAGTGGGCAGCTATTGGACAGTTAATATTCAGTAGTGATGACAGACATAGTATTTGACTATGTGAACTGTCATCACAAACAGTGGGTCTACCTTATCGAATAGCAGTCAACACACTTGAGTCATCCATTAAATATTTGCTCCATGTAGTTATGTGTAATTCTATATCTAGTGCTAGAGATAGTGATGACAAAATAGCATAGCATATTACTAATTAAGCTATGTCATCAAAGCAACACTCTATAATGATTATCAGTTGTGCTGAGCAGACAAAGGACACAACAACTGGATCAATTCGCTGAGCACATGTCTCATCAACTACCATCATGTACACACATACAACATTATCAAGTATAAAATAGTTCACAACAACGCATTGCATCCCGGTAGCTCTCAGACAGTCAACATTCAGCGGTGATGACATAGTAGGCCTATTTGACAACGAGAACCATGTCATCACAAACAGCACCCAACCAAATAGCAGTCAGCAGAGTTGAGAGAACAACACACTTGAGCAATCTATTACCCATTATCTCTATGTGATTAAGTATAATTCTAGATCAAGTGCTAGAGGCAATGATAACAAAATAGTATAGCATATTACTATTAGACCATGTCACCAAAACAACACTCTATAGGCCTACATGATTATCAGTGGTGCTGATCAGATAAGGGATACACCAAACAGATCAATTAGCTGAGCACGTGTTTCATCAGCCATCATGTCAGTATGTGAATACAACCTTGTCAAGTATAAAATACTCTTCCTCTGCACAACAATGCCTTGTATCTTGCTTTTGGCAGAATATGGTTGTCAATAGTCCTACAATAGCCACATGAAAATAGGGGCTAAATCTATAGTGGTTATTACATTTAAACCTCAGTTCCATCTTTACAATGGTGGTCGCCATGCTAAGTGCTACAGATCTTGTGAGATAGCACATCGTTTAGATCAAAACATACTTTTGCGCTGTGCGAATTCTGCAAATCTAGCGCGGTACTCAATAGACTCGAGCTAGAATCTAAAGAAATAAGAGGCACTAAAGTCTAAGCTTACTGCAAATGACATGAATAATAAAGTGATAAAACTCCAGAACTTACTACAGTAACGCCGTGAAGTTGATCACCTGCTGTGAGATCAAGAGTGGTGGCAGGAAAGGGCACCTCTGGTGAGACAGAGAGTGGCGGTGGAAAAGCACACGCTATGATGCACCTTGTTAATTTGTACTCTGGGAACAGAGCATGATGGTCATATTTTCAAATCTCAAACCTTTCAGATGGCAAGGTCTGATTGGTTGTTCTCACCTAATTAATCAATCAACCAGATGCCAAGGTCTGATTGGTTGTTCTCACCTAATTAATAAATCAACACTTAGTGTGTAGTTTTAACGCAGCGCGTCAGTACACACAAGTGAAACGCTGGTCATTGTCCGGCAGTTTCGCGAGTGGGTATGTGCTCGCTATCGAGCCACAAATACAGACGCGCCCTGCGGTCATTGTCTGAGTGTTCCCCGCGGCAATTACACAGCGATTGTTCTATAATGCTAAAGTAAAGGCAGCATAAATTAGTGACGGCCCCCTCTACGTTCTGTAAAACTACAACGTAATACTGACTGGAGATGACGACAAAATCTTGTCGTAGGCCTGCTTTAGAGTACATGTACACATTGTAGATCTGCTAATTGTTTAGCAGTCTGTTATCTACAATGTATATGCGTCATGTACTGGTTAGATCTTTGGAATGATTAATGCATAGCTATGGATAGGTAGAGGCTGTGAAATACCAGTATAATTAGGCCAAGAGAATGCAAGGCGTTTTTGATCTAGGCAAGCACGCTACACGGTGTTGCCTTTGAGCGTTGTAGGTAAATGGGGAAAGATCGTAACAGAGCAAGGCACTCTGTTACACATGTATAAGAATTCATGGCACTATTTATGTTGTCCTTGGGAAAATTCTGTGCAATAACCATATAAGCTGACAGGGGAAAAAATACAAAAAATCCTGCTCATTATAATCAGGTAAAAAGAAAGATCTACAGATTCACACCAACACAGAGAAAACAAACCTTAAAATAATGAGAAATGCCATCAACAAAGCAAAAGAAACAAAACAATTAAGCACTTGCCTCCAAAAATCTGTGTTCATGGCATTCAGTTTGTCCGGCCGGTTCAGTTCAACTTGTACTACATACTCTGCAGGTCTGGTTACTTTCAGTGTTTTGAATTCCATGGCTTCAGAGGTGCAGTTTCGTTTAATCAAAGCAGCTTGAACAATTCTCATAAAATCTGCAACACATACAACTGTTACTGTTATTTTTATTTAAAGCCCTGCCAACAGCATAGAGCCATATCAGGGCTATTCCTGTTTCAAATCATACACATTATTTCAACAGGAAAAAAAGGAAAAGAAAATTAAGTAAACAGAATTTAGAACACACACACACCACACACACACACACACACACACACACACACACACACACACACACACACACACACACACACACACACACACACACACTTATTGTAAATGGTGAATTAGATGATAAACATTTATTTTATGTCATAGACACAGAGGATGCACAGTACCAGTAACTCAAGGCTGTATTCCTGGTGCTGGAAAAGGGCGACGTCCCAGTCTCCCTGAATTTGAACTAACACATAAGCTGCTGATGCAGATGCTTCACTTGAGAGATGTGGGTGGCAAAATATTTGATGAGACAGCTCATTTTCTTCAGAAAAGACTGTTTCCCAACACAGCCTTTTCAAAATTACAGTATCAGCCGGTTTTTATGTCAGCCAGAACAAAACAGAAGCAAGAAGTACCCAGATCTGCAGAAAACAATTCATTAGTAGTAGTTGCTGTTGCAGTTTTTTCAACATAAGAAAAAAAAAAAGACCTGGTAAAATATACAGTTTTAAGCCCATGCTTTGAACTGAAAAGTCAGTTGCTTTATATGTAATGTTGCAGGACCCTACTGGAATCTTCTTGGCGGATCCATCCACTATTTAGACTTCTACACCTACACTGAGAGGTTGCTCGCTGTTCTCCGAGACTGGAAACAAGACCCTTCCCCAGCTTTGGACCAAGAGTTTTCCCCACTCTTTCCTGACATATGATGCCAACATTTTGCAGTCATTACTGGTCATTGATGAGGAAAAAAAGTAAAAGTGAAAAGTTTATTTCAGAAGGTGTGTACAGGCATGGTCAAGGTCACAGAGCGCCATCCGGCAGATTTTCTACCTCAAGGGAAGTATTACAGTGTGCAGGATCCCTTGCTGCATGACAAGCTGACACATTCCCACATAACAAATTTGTTGAGTGAGGAATGCTTTGCTGATCTTGACTTTTCACAGTTCAAGAGGCAAAGTACCAGCCTTCATCACCATCCCACTATCAACATGCTGAAGCGCAACCTATCCATGTCAACATGGTTCCTGCAGAAGCCTGCCGAGCAAAGGCTTGCTGTAACTCTCTGGAAAGAAGGCAGTATCCCTGCGGGAAATACATGCCCAAATGGAAAAGGATGCTGTCAGATGACGCAGAGATCATCTTCTCAAGATCCAACAGAAAAAAAAGCTGCTGAAGAGAAAGAACGCCTGTGAGTATTATCTGTCATGGAAGATCTCAGACCTCACCAAGGGCCCTGTTCCTCCACTGCAGATGTTGAGCAGCTGCTACAGCAGTACTCCACTAACTCTGGGCTGAAAAAAGCACTCAGGGCAGAAATTCATTTTCAGAAGCTGATACTGCATTATAAGTCACAAATGCTGAAAGTCACACTGGTCAACAGACTGCTTGAATTGTTTGGAGGACCTGTCCTGCAGAGACTATCGCCTCTTCATCCCCAGCATCGAGAACTCCCTGTGAACAAACGGCCTCGTATAGAAGTTCATGCCGATGAATCGGATTCTGATGCAGAGACAGATTCAGAGGAAGAGGTGAATGCTGCAAGTGATGCAGAGGAAGATCAGGCAGCTGAATGGGACTACAGGCAGTTCAGCTTCAAATTTCAGCAGGTTGGAGAAATTGTAGCTGTCTACTATGAAGATGACTTCTTCACTGGTGAGGTTACTAGTATTCACAATGAAGATGAAGCAAATGTTAACTTCATGGAGAAAACCAAGTCGCTGATCTCGGCAGCTGCATTTACAGGTGGCCTCGGAGAGAAGATACATATCCCATATCATCTGCAGTCATTTTTGCTGGGAAAATTCACTTGCTCCCTATTCCTCCACAGGACGGTCTTTTGTTGTGGAGACACCAGAGAATCTGCCTGGCAGATACCAGACCATCAAACAGCATTTAATGCACAATCTTCTGTAGGTTTCTATGGGAGAAAAATTATCCAGAACTGTTTAAATGATGTATCTGAACCAATGTGAGTATCGGTTTTGGGATAGGTATTTTTCTTTTGTTTTTGGTATTGATTGTTGTTGTTGTTGTTGTTTTGGGGGGGGGGGGGGTTGTCTTTAAAGTTCTTACCCATCCTTATGTCTTAAATGTGGAAAGAAAGGTATAAGCTTACACAGAAACAAAATGTCTTATGCATGTCTTTTTGTTTCATGGTGAGCACTTGTGCTGACCTTTTTTCCGCCAAAGAAATTGATGCCTTTGTTTATAATTTCTTTGACAGTTAGGAGAACAGTACTTAATACGAATGCTATTGGGTGCATAGTATTTCATATCCCCAAATTTCAACTACATCCATTCAGTAGTTTAAAAGTTATGACGTTTTATTTTTTTGCTGACTTGCATATTTTCTCATTAACTGTGTATTATAATATGCTTTCTTGGATCCTAAATATACATACTATTACATAGTTTTCAAAATTTTGATAAAGTATTTGACAGAAGTATAGCCTATCATGTAGTCTATGAAGCATCCTGATTTCAACTGAATTCAGTGACTCGAGTGAGTCATTTAGAAATTATTATAATTTCTGTTTAAGTTTGAGCTAAGAAGGGCCGCATTTTGCAAATTGGTATTTTTCGCAATTTTGAACTCAGGTATTTCCTAGAAATCTGACTGAAACCTGCTGGAAAAAATTGGGCATGGTCTACATGTACTAGCAAATGAAATTACCATGTTCCAGGCTTCAGTCTGACATATTGTACATACAGTGACAAGCTGAAGTTACCACTCCATTCAATTTTGCATACTTCCAATTCATTTTTTTTCCCAATCTTTGCAAGGTAATAACTACAAATAACAAACATATACTCTGTAATTTGATACATAGCTTCTGTATGTTGTAGTATTTGCATTTTGATGAGATCAGCGCTGTCAGCTTGTTAAAAATGCTCAGCAGATTTGGGGTTCTTAAAAATGACTTATTATGCTGTTTTTGCTGGTGTCGCATTGGCGTCAGTATTCAAATGGGTATATCTCAAAAACTAATACAGGTATCCATTTACTTTTTTTTTTATTTTGCTTGTTATGAAAAGTTCTTTAAAAATAACAAAGAAAATAAGCCCCATTGCATGAAATAAATTTTGACAGCCGCTATGTACTTAAAAGAAAGATCACAATCTGAGATGAGATGTCTCAGAAATGCAGCTTGCAAGACCAAGAGATCTGAGATGACTGGAACAACACCTGTCAACTTATACATTTTACAATGGATTAACTTTTAAGTGGATTGGTCACCTACTCAGGATGCCAATCGACCAAAGCCCTTTGGGGAAAACAAAAACAAAAAAAAACAAAATAAAACAAAACCTTTGGGGAAAACAAAAACAAAAACAAAACAAACAACCCCACCAGATCCTTAGGCATCAGAATGAGAGGAAGATCCTGGTGATATTAGAACAATGGAATGGCCGACACACTCCATACAGATCTAAAACATGACTATGCTAGGTTTTCTATCTACCTACTGACCATCAGCTTTACCTCCCCATGACACTTCCCAGTACAAACAGTCATAAAAAGCAAGTCAGACATGGTATCCATGACAAAAACAAAACAAAACGATTTTCAATAAGCAGCAACAGAAAGAAAGTAATCAGACAGGCAACTACAATAACATAATCTTTAACTCAGTTTAAAGATAAAAAGAAAATGAAAAGTCATTGAAAGGGTAAAAGCTTGAATCTGCTTTTCCTGTCAAAATAGAACAACGAAAGGTGACATGATTAAAACTTCCAAATTTTTTTTAACAAATACACATACTGAGATAGCAGCCTACATATAAATCAAACTTTCACCAAGAAATATTACAACAAATATTCATTTACAATCAAACCAAGACTTTTGTATAGCTTTGCACAACTAAAATCAGAATAATGAAACACTGAAACGTCTTGATCCTTCCACCAAGTACAATAACAAAAAACAAAAGAAAACAAAACTGAACAACAACAACAACACCAAAACCTCTAATAACCTGGACATATTCTAAAAACAACTAGACAAAACACAAACATTTATGGATCTAAAGTGCGAGTTCAACAAATTAAGGAACTTAATAAACAACAAATCAGTATGTTCTTTTTCTATAAGTTATGCAGATCAATCAAAAAAAAAAAAAAAAAAGGTCTGGCTAATGGGATAACATCCTGAATCTGAACTTTTTTTTCCCCCTGTCCCATTTTCTGCGGCACTTTAATGGCCACAGAAGCTGGCACAGTTTTCACAATGTGATGACGATGATGTTGATGAGGATGACAATATGATGCTATGGAGTTGATTGATGCTATGGAGGTCCATCTAGGATTGAGACTGCATGACAGGGCTGTACTCTATGCTTACTATCATGATATATCCTGGCATCAACCAGGCCCGAGAGATACAGATACCTGCGATGGTGGTCAGAAGATTTGAGCAACACCCTCAATGACGCATCGGTGAAGTGGATGAGACTCGACTGTGTGGTCCCAGTCTTCCCAATGAGCCCATAGCATGCCCAACTCTGGGTAGGAGCCGGTTAGAACCAAAAAATCCCACAATGATTTTTGAAGGTACTGATGGGGATTCGAACCCACAACCTTCCAGTCAGTAGCCCATTGCGTTAACCACTACACCACAGCAACCGGTTTCCTGAATCTGAACTTTGATTTAGCAGGATCATAGCATAAACACATGCATGAATAAAAAAAAAATCAATAATGGTGAAATATGCCTTAATAACTATAAGTAAATAAACAAATAAGTAAATCGATCATTCTAAAGCATTCATCATTTATCACATCTATTAATAGTATTATTCATTTTATGACAGATACAGTAGTCAAGTAAGACATTTTGGCTGGTCTCAGTTCAATCCTGCTTGGGTGCCTCCTGCCTGATGGTAAAGAGTGAAGTTTTCCAATCTCCCAGGACAGCATGAAGTCTACCTAAACCTGCCTTCATTATATAGGCTATAGTATATGCACACAGAACATCAGATACGCATGGTTAAGACCTTGTGTGGTATTCTGTAGCTAAGGCAACAGACTTAAAAAAATAATATACTACAGTATTATGAGTATAAGTCTATAGGTAGCTAAGTGTCCGATGGCTCCTTAGTAGGCTTACATAATGATAACAAGGAAAAAACAACCAACAACAGAAAACAGGCACGCCCACTCAAGACCGTATGCCGTGTGGCAACATAAGAATTGCACAGTGAGGACAAAACAGCGTTCATATAGTACATATCTAAACACGCAACCAAGGAAAATAGGAACGACATTAATTCGTTAATTGCTAGTTCAGTACCGGTGATTAAATATAAAATAACAGAAAAATTGTCGGACAGATTCACCTCACTCATCATCACAGCAGAGAAAAGCTATATGATGATGATAAACAACAACATACTCATCTGGACTTATACCCTTTGAAGTTACGCACCTGTACTAACCGCTCTGGACATTCGAGCACCTGCTGTCAATGAAAACATTCTGATAATACAACCTGATGAAAAGCGTAATTCAGACTTTGCCCTAACTTTCTCTTAGACGTCGAGAGTAATCCCTCTTGCTTGGATGGGATCCTAAATAATTCCTTTGGAAAAAGGGACTGCAGCCAGGGATTTATGTGGCGACATATTAACAAAATCAGTATAACTTATATTGTCCTAACAAGTTAAGAAAAAAAATTGATTCAATAATACCATAAAACTGCATTGGTTTATGTTGAAAAGTTACAAGAATAATTATTCTAAAATGATCATTACGTATTTCCAATCTTTATTCCATTATCAATTTCTACCAATATTTTATCAGGGGCAGACGACCGACGTCTTGATAGTTGCACAAAGAGTCTGTGGTCGTCTGCTGTTTTCTTACCGTACCTAGAATGGCTTGGTGGAAGATCTGTGTTGTAGCAGGCGGTTATGTCTTGTTAATGATCATCAGGCGAATCAAACGACGCAGGAGACTGTGTAAAAGCTCGGAGACAATGGAGGGCAAGACTGTAATAGTGACTGGAGCGAACAGCGGAATAGGGGAAGCAACTGCCTTAGAGATGGCAAAGCGTCATGCACGTGTGATAATGGCGTGTCGTGATGTGCATGCAGCCGAAGATACTGTCAAATATATTCGACGATACACCAGGAATGGTGAGCTTGTCGTAAGAAAATTGGAAACTTGCCAGCCAGGGGTCAGTTCGCGAATTCTGCCACAAGATCCAGGGAGAGGAAAGCCATGTCGATGTATTGGTGAACAATGCTGGAGTTTTTCAGTGTCCCTACAGCAAAACTGAAGATGGGTTTGAGATGCAAATGGGAGTCAACCACTTCGGACATTTTCTCATGACATGTCTTCTACTTGACATTATGAAAAAGTCAGCCCCAAACAGAATTATTGTCGTGTCTTCATCGCTTCATAAACGAGGAACCATTAAATTTGATGACATAAACAGTGAGAAATCATATGACAGAAAGAAAGGTTACAGTGACAGCAAATTGGCCAACGTGTTGTTTTCTCGTGAACTCAGTCATCGGCTGAAGGGGTCAGGTGTCAACGTATACTGTGTACACCCAGGAATGGTAGCCACCAACCTGGGCCGTTATGTCATGAACCGTTTGTTGATGAAGTGCTGATGCCCCTAGCTGTTTTGTTGGGTCTGAAGACAGCAGAAGAAGGATGTCAGACAATAGTCTACTGTGCAGTGTCTGCAGAAGTAGGAGAAATAACTGATGGTTACTTTGGGAACTGCCAGCAGGAACCATGGACTGATGTTGCTGGAGATCTGGGTGCTGCCAAGAAATTGTGGAACTTAGTGAACAGATAACAGGACTGCATATCACTGAAGTTTCACAGTGAAAGGACTGCTTCTAGTTTCACAAGTTTCAGTTGACCTGTAACAAAGTATTGACATTTACCTTGTTGAAGATAGAAAAGATGAGATCTTGTGACATTAATTGATTCAACTATGCATTACTGTGGGTCATGAAGTGTGAATCTTGCTTGAGAAAAGTTTGTTTTCACATCACCTTTGTTTACATTCATGATCATGATGACAATACTTATATTGAAATTGTATTCAGAGTTATTTATTACAACAGACACAAGAGGTATGTTACATTATTAGATGCATGTTTAAACTACATGTGTAATTCAGTGCAGTTGAAAACTCAGATGACACTGACAGTTACCTTTTTTATTTGTTCTTTTTTTCAATTTTCTCTCTCCCTTCCAATTTAATCCTCTCCCCTCGTTCCCTGACTGTAGTCAGGTGCTCCTGTCCTCTGCTTGAGAAAAACTTCATGTGTGTGGCTTCCAGTTTCACCCAGTTGTGAAGATGTGAATTGGTGCCTCACCCTGCTCAGCTCTGAGAAAGACTTTGAACTGTGAAAAGACAGTTTATGATAAGGGCATTGCCCTGGTGATGTTGGCTCTGAGATTTCAGCTGCCTCGCTCTTGTACAACCTGAGAGTTTCACAACAACTCTTGAAATCAAAACAATGTATTCTGTAGACCGAATAATGATTTTCCTATAGGTATGGTAAAATGATTGTATCAAAAACCTCAGTGTCTCTCAGGAACAGCATTGTAAGTGTGGTGCCTCTCTCTTTTCCATTTCTGCTTTACCTGTCATATCCCTTAAAAACAGGGCATGTATCCAAATTAGATAAGATTAATTCCATAAGATTAGGAACACACTTTAAAAAGAAAAGCTTCTTTAATATTTTTGATCCATCAGTATGAAACCATTGCTAAGTCAGTGAGGTGGAACAACTGTAGAAGTAAAAATAGACGATTAGGGTCTGTCTGGGTGATTTTCAGTTTACAACGTAATGACCTCCTTAGATACAAAACTTTTGTATATGTGTTCAAATTTAGCCAACAAGTGTCAATAAATGATTAAAAATCAAGCTGTTAATCAACCAGCATGGTCAAAGTTTGATCACTCTTTCTATTAGATCGTGTACTTTTGAGTTGACTTTCATAAACATGCAGTGTAAACCTTGCAGAACTTCACATATTGCTAATCAGTGGAAAGGTCTTTTGTCTTGGCTTTCCAGTGGTGTGTGATTCACCTGAAAATAGCTGTATTGCTGAATGGAATTAGGGATGCTGAGGAAAATGTTTTATGCAAGTGTGTGAAATCTGAAGAGGCTGTTTTTCTCAAAACCGCTATTGGGATGGTATGTCATTTCCAATGGCCAGAGTTTCCACTCTTTTTGCCCAGTGATATTCAATTTTGTATGAAAATTATTGGAAAAGATTGCAGTTTCCAGAACTGTATCTATCATCAAAAACACCCCATAACTGAGCACAGATATTTATGATGAGACATCCCATAAAAAAAGTTTCCTATTTCAAGCAGTTTTATGAGCCACCAATAGACAACCATACCAGTACAGAACCAACCAACATCATTCATCGACCAACTGCAAACAACACAACCGACTCTCCCCTTTCATCTGCCCTTCCACCCCCACCCTCTCTATCCCTCCCTTCCCCTTCCCGCCTGGACCCACATCAAAGAAAAGACGACATAACACGACACGCAAACAAGGGAGATAAACTATTAGTTTCTGACCATGTAGCACAGTTGCTCCCCTTACATTAGTTCGTTTGCTTGGTAACCTTGTTTGTTGACCATTATGCACATATAATGTATGATTATCTAAGTCAGCAGTGTGTAATTTGCACTCATAACCTGCTTATAAATATGTACAGGAGAAAAAAAGTGGTGCTGTTTTAATGATGTTGACATTTGTTCATCTTATTAGGAGGGAAAAAAATAAAACTAGCCAGAAGAGAATAGGCCTCTATGCTGAATTTGTTAAATTAAAGAGGAGTTCACTGTGCTTGGACAGTTCCATATGCATTCAACCCAGTCTGCCAGTAATATTATAATGTGACAAAGTTCTTGTGTCTGCACAAAACCCTATACAACAGTAATGCCTTGAGTTGAAGCAGAGAGGGGGTAGACAGAGACCTTATCATGAAACATGAAGCTGTCACCGCCAGAGTGACTGAGCATTAAGGCTGACTGTAAGTAGGCGTTTTTTATGTTGTGGGCTGGGACTGAACTTGAGAAATATTTTGACTTCACAGTTCTAACTTCTATCCATTGAGCTACAAAACCTGCATTAAACTCTAAAGAAGCAAAAGCGAAAAAGTAAACAAAAACTAAATGAAATTAACAGCAGCAGCAACAACAACAACAGCAAACATCCAGAGAACAGACACACAGACAAAACACATGGCATCATTTTTACTGAAAGATGTTCAAGCCATTCTGATGATATTTTTCTGCCTTTTCTTTTGTTTGTTTGAATATGTTACTTACAAATGTTGGTATGTTGGTCAAACCCTCTACCAACTTGCATTACATATTCTATTATCCAAGGGCTGAAGGAGAATAAAAAGCAACAACATCTGGTGTGCAAAATACTGCATCACATGTGAGTCATTAGAACACTGAATTCTGTAACTGTTGATCTTATATTATTGCAGAGAATGTTTAGAATGATGATATTTTGAATGATATTTTGATACTTGCTTGAAAGTGAACCAGTATTCATTAAATGTTAGATCATCTCACGAGTGATTTTTTTTTCATCTTAAAACTACATATTTATACTTTTCAAAGCGTGCTTTTGTATAACTCCGCTGTCTGTAATTAGTAGGGATTTTGTTTTGTTTTGTTTTGTTTTGTTTTTGTAATAGATTATTTATAAGATGAAATGTATAAAACAGTTCAGTATAAAAACAATAATGCAGCCACGGTTGTTTTCTGTCCTTTTTCTGATTTTTATTAAAAATTTCTTTTGTTTGTTTCAGTATGTGATTAAATTATGGATTGGTTTATGTAATTAACAACCATTAGTTAAATCATTAAAGTGATAAGTGGTATTGTATGAATCTTTTATGATGGATATGTTTTGTTGTTGTTGTTTTTTTGTCTATTTTGTCATGATTTGTGTCTTTATTTCCGTACTCTTTGTAGGCCTACTCTTATTATTTCATTTTTGTGGTCATTAAAAAGTATGAATGTCAGTCTGTGTTTGTGTGGTGTGTGTGTGTGTGTGTGTGTGTGTGTGTGTGCTGCGTGCGTGCGTGCGTGCGTGCGTGCGTGGTGGTGTGGTGGTGGTGGTGGTGCGTGCGTGTGTGTGTGTGTGTTGTGAAGGAAACAAGATTTATAAGATTGTGTCCGTTGTTGGTGGGTGCAGCATTGTCAAATTTACTTAAGGGGTTTAGGTTAAGCGAAAATTCTCAGGAACATATAAAGGAATATTCACTAATTCAGACCTATTTTCACAGTTGTTAAAATGGTTCAGTTCTCTTCTGGACTGGCTAAGTTTTATATTGACAGCTTTCTCCTGAGGGGATACCAGGGTCTCTTTCAGTATAAATAGTGTCCACACCTTGAAATTCTGTACTAGAAATTTCCTCTTTTCTGTCACTCTCTTTGTTTCTTTCTTCCTTCTTTGCTTTCTGTCATTTTTTTCTATCATTTTCAGCCTTGCTGGTCCATTCACCTACATGTGTTTGATAAAGTCTTACATACTTTCTCTTAGGATTGATAATTGGGTACATGTATTAAGTGCATTTTTGGCTCTAGGGAGATGAGATATGCGGAAGCACTTTTAGGTAATTTAGGCCCGTTTTTACATATATATTTTGGTGTCCTATGTATGCTTAAATTTGTATTCAGGTGGATTTTTTAAATCCCCTGTGCAATAAATTGGACAGAATGATCAACACCGGGGCAAAGACAAGAGATATGAATATTTTAAATAATTACAGGTCAATGTCCATACTGTCGGTGGTCTCTAAACCATTTGAGAGACATGTTCACAATATACTAACTTCAAGGTTATCCGCACATTGATATCATCTGTACGCAAAGATGAATATCAACGTGATATGACAATCTTTTTTCTTTAGTTTCATATCAACCAGCCAGTATATATTTCTTTCTATCCTATGTGCCTTTTACCATTTTTTTCACGAAAAAACAAATGAAAAAAATCAAAATGTAAAGAGATTGTCTCCTTTTAAGTACACTGATTCATGTGGTAAAAATAGATAAAAAAATAAAAATAAAAACAATAAAAAATAAAAGAAAGAAAAATAAAAAAAAAAAATAACAAAGAAAATAACAACACCCAGACAAACCAAAAAAGAAAACAACAACAAAACCCAAAACAAAACAACTACAACCAAAAAGAACGAAAATAAGAAAACAAAGAATGAAAATCACAGTATCAGAGCATGTTTAGTGATTAAATCTCTGTAGGTAAGTGCATCAGATATCACTCAAAAACGTTGAGCCAAAAACCTCCATACCACTGTCTTGAGAGACTGGGCCGTACTTCCATACTACCGGTACCGTCTTGACAGAAACAATCAGCAATGTAGTCAAACTCGCACCTGTTTTCCATTCTTTGCTTTTTGCCATTCACTTCCAAAAGAAATTAGCGACGTAGTCTGTACATTGTACATGTACAATGAACTGTCTCTTTCATGGCAGGCACTGCTTTGCACAATTTTGATACTCCACGACCTGCAGACTGTAAGCTTACTTTGGCTTTCAGCGACACCACAGATGTACGAGTAGTAAAATAAAATTTGAAACTCGCGATATATATATGGGCGAACTCAGTTCTGGCCTATGGTAGCCTCTGCATAGCTTTCTACCTGTTTTGTTGGTCTAATATGGCTTTATATTTCGAAATGAAATCATTGAGGCAAGTTATACTGAAATTATTGCTTAGTAACTAATATTGTTTATCTGGTGACAGCTTGCTCAATGTATACCAAAATGGTAGCCTTTTCCCAAATGGTTCTCAGAACAGAAGAGATTTTGCATTTTTCGGTTACCGTCATTCTCCCTGTGTCCTCCACACACACACACACACACACCACACACACACACACACACACACACACACACACACACACACACACACACACACGCACACACAAAAGATGCTGAGCTATGGTACACTCAAGCCTGTTCGACGAATGACCTTGACCAAGCTGTCTTCTTTCTCTCTCTCTCACTCTCTCTATCATACACACACACACGCACACACACACACTTTCTCTCTCTTTCTCTCTCTCTCTCTTTCTTGGTTGTTTTTTTTGTTTTGTTTTGTTTCTTTTTTTTGTTTTGTTTATTCTTTGACCAAGACTTCAGAATGGCAAGAAGGCTAATTGAGCCTCAAGGGGAGAGACCAGGGAAATGAACCTCAATCTCCAATATTTTTTGCCAAGGCAGCTGGGCGAATGCCTTCCTCTTCACGATTTTTGACTGCCGTGGGATCTTTTACGTATGCAGGCCAGAAAACATACGCATCCGGCTTGTTTTTCGTCCCGTTCCGAAGGACTAGACGTTCAGTTCAATTTTCTGGTCAAACAGGAGAAAATTCGAGGCCTCTACGGGAAACGAACCCTGGGACCTCGAGTATATTGGCAGGCGAATGTCTTAACCATTCTGCCACTTTTCTCCCTAAGTAAGGTAAATGCCAATAAGCATGGACACGAACTCAGCCCACTGGCCGTAAGTACGTCTTTGTAGACCTATCTGTTAGGGTTACTGACCGCTAGAGTCAAACAGCCGGGCACTATAGCCGAATGGACAAGTTATCTCTCTCTTTTAAATTAATGTGAAACCCTTTTGCTCTTCCAAACCAAGTGCGACTGCCCGTGTTCAAGCAAACAGTAACAAGACACCCCCCAAAAAAACAACAACAACAACAAACAAACAAACAAAAAACAAACAAAAACAAACAAAACAAAACAAAACAAAAAACACGAAAATAGAATCAGAACGCGTATTCAATACAACCAGACAAGACCGGCGCAAATTTTTGGCTAATTGGCCTTTGTAAGATCACAAACGAATAAACACCAAACACAAAAATTAGGAGAAAAAGACTAAAATTCCCCTGCTGCTTCGTCCAGTGGGAGAGGACTCAAATAAAATCAAAATGTGTTCGTGTTTTGTTGTTGTTTTTTTGGTTGTTTTTTTCTGGTTCCTTTCGCTCAGTTAGACACGAACTCAACCCACTGGCTATTAGATCTTTATCATCGTGCGTCGATTAGGATTAATGACCGAGGTAATCGATCTGCAGGCCATTACAGTTGAGTGGACAATAACCGTCTCCCTCCATTTGTGAAACCCTTCGCCCGAGTTAGAGCGCTCCGCTGATAACGTGGAGGTCGTGGATTCGATCCGTCTGTGGGGCACTTTTTTTTTTTTTTTACTTGGGCTAGTGATTTTTGCGTGAAATTTTCGAGGTCTGAATAAATGTCTGGAATTCAAACCATCTCGCATCATAAAACCTGGCTTTTTTACAGTGCATCTAAACGTTTCAATCATTCTGGAAGAGTCTGCTTAATGTATGATGGTCTCCCACCCCCACCCCGCCCTCTTCAATTTAAGACTGCCAGAGCATAGGGTTTTACACAGGAATCTGACAGGTAGCCAGTGGCAGATTTGAGTAGTGCACAAATGGAATTGTCCAGTTGCAATGATACCTTCTTGACCAAACTCCAAACTTCTCCGTTTATGATGGTTCGAGCTGCGTGTTGTTCTGTGTCATGATAATCCAACCCCTGCCTCTTTGTCCAATTTTTTTTTTTGTGGATCAATGATGTGGTTGATTCTAGAGATCGAAAAAGTCATCGGACAACCGTCGAAAATGCGGCTATGGGAACCTGTGAATTGGGAATTGGATTTTGTTCAGAAGGGATTCATCACACTGGACAATCTCATATGTGCTTTACCCGAATCTGCCAGCAGTTTTTAGGCAGACTCCCTTGGCCTGCGCAAAACCGTATGATATGGAAAGACATCGAAACGGGAAGGCGAGGAAATGGGACTTACGAAAGGCTAAGATGACAGTACCAGGATGATTGAAACATTAAGATAGGGCAGTGAACAGGCCAGTTATTAAGGTCACAGGCTGGCTAGGATTGAATTCGAGATATTATAGTTTAAAAGTGTTGTGACACGACGACAAAATTCACTATCTTTGACCTGACAGACAGATACGGAACTCCGTCATAGACTAAGTACTGCATACTTTTTATTTGTTTCTTTTTTTCCAATAGCTCTGGTCCAAACAAACAAACAAACAAACAAACAACAACAAACAAACAAACTACCGCCAACAGCCAGTGAAACCATTCTAACAAACTTCTTATGCAAAATATTGCCGAAAACCCAGATTATATTTTTCTCAAAGTCACTATAAACTTGAAGAAGTAGGCTATCAGATGAAAGGAAATTCGACGCGAAACGTGGACAGTGGCAGACTGTCACAACAGTCGATGAAAACGGAATTTATCAGATAAGGTCTTGAGAAAGTGCTGATTATAGGCACCTGTTTTGGCCCGTGTGACCATCAATCTTGGCGCCACTACTTTCAAACTTATGCATTCCCGATTCTTAAACGGTTCACACACCTTTAATCCAAAATTGGTAAAGATCCTCCCAAAACAGCTGAGAAAATATGGCTGACACAATTTGGACACACACTTATTTACAGGATCTGCCAATAAATATCAAAGCTGAAAAACTGTTAACACTCGTGCAAAAAAGCTAACGTAAACGGATTTTTGTTGTTGTTCGTTTCCAGTTTCCCAGTTTGTGGTTTGACAACAGGGATTAATTGCACTCGTACAATTTCCTATGCGCTCCATTCAAATCTACCAGCAATCATCTGGCAGACTCCTTGGTCCTGCGCATGACAGTAGGCGCTGGCAAGGTCTTGAAATGGGGTGGGGTACAGGACCTCTGAAATACCGACACCACCAGAATGACTGGAACATTAAGACAGCAACCGAACAAAGCCAACTTTTATGCTTTTACAATGCGGGTAGGATTGAATTCGAGACGGCGGAAGATTCCGAACCCCCAGGGGTCTTCAGATAACGGGATACAAAGAAAAAAGAACCAGCAGTTCTGTACGACATAAAAAACAACAAAAACAAACAAACAAACAAATAAAAAACTGCTGACACGACAGATAGATAGAAAGGCAGACAGAAACGATACCATCGCAAATCCACACAATGACATTAACCCCTTCACTCCCTCACCCTGTCCAACAACTTTTCTAACTGCCTCACTCTGGTTACGATGCAGCTTCCCAACGGTGAGCATTTTACCTGTTGTCTTTTATCTTAACCGGGTTATCGTTTTTGACGGGGTGTTAGCCCTGAATGGATCTAGTAGTCGGCTGGGCTATAAGCAATGTGAACTTGAGCATGATGCAGCTTCCCCTGGCCCTTTCATTCCCATATGGTATCAGCATCTGTGCAGTCTCATGTCAATTTTAGTTTCGGTGGATTCAAATATGCGTGTTGAATGGGGAAAAAAAAAGCCACGTGGAGACAGTGACACTGAGGCGGTGCAGAAGATGGGGTAGTTTCTTAACCCCTTCATCCTGCAAGAAGCTAGTGAATAGTGTGAGGGGGACTAAAAGTGTTAAAGATAGCTTACGGGAAACAGTGTGTATATGGTGAGGGGGCGAAAGTGTTAAAGAAAGTTTGCAGGAAACTGGTGGATATGGTGAGAAGTGAAAATTAAAAAAAAAAAAAAAAAACCTTGCAGGAAACC
>CM060308.1:51775955-51785955 GCA_030674185.1 Monoplex corrugatus
AAAATAAACAACCAACGAACTAGCATACAAACACTGAAATCAAATCACAGTCACGGTCAGATCTATCGTACACCAGCTTCATCTTTTCGTTCGTAGTCTCCATGATCAGGCCACATCAGGCGATGAATGTAGCCTGTGCTTTTTTCCCCTGTTCCTGCCGGCTGTTATAGAGCTTGATGGTCAGAGGAGATGCAGTCAGCCATGTCTTTCATCGCTCCACTTGACAATTTACTTGGATAGAAAGCTAAGAAATACAAGCACAAAGAAAAAAACAGACTTTTGTATAAGAATGTCATGGTTCAAGTTTAATAAGCACGAAGAAAAGGAATAAGCTATTTTGGACACACACATTACAAGCATATAAACAGTCTTGTCATGAAATAGAACCAAACAGATTTCCTGAATTGCTTGCAGAACTTGCGCTGAATCTGAACCTAAAACATCTTATTTGGTGAAAAAATAATAACACGTGCAAACCAGGTTAAAATGGCATTTACTGTACTGCACACTTCATGAAAGACAGCGGGAAATTCTTTGAATGGTAGAATTTTACACAAACTACTGTGTAAATGTACACTTCCTTCATTTGGATGGATGTATATCGTCTAGTAAAAACTATTACAAAAGTGTAACATAGAGATTAATGACAGCACAGCATTGCAGACCACCCTCGGACTGAAGTCATTCTATTCGTGCAGAAAGATTACTACTCTGTTGTGATATTCTGATGTCAAAAGAAAATAAACCCAAATGATGTTCAAAATAGAATAAAAGACTTGAATGCAAGATTGTATGAAAAATCGATTTTTGTTTGCCTTTTTTTTCTTCTTTGTTTTGTTTTGTTTGTGCTTTGTTTGATTCTGTGTTTTTAAAAATGCACAAACATAAGGAAACGAAGCTGAGATGATTTCAAATTCACGTGCCTACAGGATCCTTTTAACTAATATCGTATTGGAAGAAACAAAAATTGTCAATGATAATTCATGTAGTTTCTGTAGAGAACAAAAGATAATAGCAAACGATTTTTACGAAGGTGTCATCATTTTTGGGAAAATTTTGAAAAATTATTGAATGAAAGATGTTCTGTGTCGTTTAACATGACACTTAATTTTTAAAAAAAGTGGGGTTTTATTTGAGCAGACGTTGAAGTAGGACGGACACAGTTCTTGACTTCATAAGAATATTTGCTAAAATATGTTAATTGGACATGATACATAACAAAACATTTGTGTTTCAAAGATAAACTGAAGTACAGATGTAAAACTGAAGAGTACAATGCAAAACTTGAGGGTATCAAACTTCCGGCAGATTGATCACTTTATTTTGCAATTATTGGTTCTTCTATGGCAAATTAACCACTTTTGACTTTTCTTTACATGTTATGTAAAATTTGTTAATAAACAATATTGATGTACAATTTCTTTGTATAGTGTATGCCTCACTCTGGCATGCTACACTGATTATATCGTTGACTTTCATTTAAATAATGTCATACCTGACCAGTTGCTCTATACTTAGCCCCTTCATCTGTTTTATTTTGCACAGCCTTAATGAAGCTGGTTCCGAGAAAAGTTGAGGTCTCTACTATTAAGTTGCTTCGTTAGACGTCCTATTGTTTACGTTCCGCTGAGCATCTAGGAAGTGATGTGATACGTCCTTGACTTTATACATTAGTATCGGGGGCCCTTTTAGCGTTTTTCATTCAATTATTCTACATCTACAACCTCACCCCCCCCCCCCCCCCAACGACCTCAGGATTTTGGGACAACTATTTCTGTAGCCTTCATTTGCAGATTTTAATCTTTGCCTAAGATTAAAATTTGACCGATGTTATAATAACAAATGTCACATTCCTTTGTAAACAATTAAAAAACCCCAGTAAGTTTAAGACGGATGTTTTTGAGTGGAAAGAATCCTTCTTGAAAAAACTTTACACTCTTGCGACCTTATCAAACGATCGACCATGTCCACTTGATCGATTCTAAAACATTTTTGGTCGCTTTTTTAGATGCCGGTACTTTCCATAACGAATGTTTATTCTTCGCCATGCGGATAACATGGGTTTCAGTACGTATTAAAGCGTGTGCGCGCATATGCAAACACGCACACCACACACACTCACACACAGACACACACACATGCATACATACACACATGCGCGCGCGCGAGCGCGCACACATACACACACTCACACACACACACACACACACGCTCCACACACATACACATACACACACCACACACACACACACACACACACACACACACACACACACACACACACACTAACACACACACACTATAGTTAAAAAATTGAATTACTTTCTAGTCAGCGGATTCTATTTAAAAAAAAAAAGAAGCAATATTAACATGCAATTTGATAGACTTTCTCCAACCTTTGAATAAATGATTAGCCTGCTACTGATTCTGAATAGTCTGTGAGAAAAATTGTATAAACATTTGCAAACGTTGCCATAGAACAAATACACATACAGAGTTTTATAGTTACACCACACAGTGGGAAAATTCAGACACGATGTGATGCATAATTGAGAACGTCAGCTTGTTCATTTTACAGACAGTGTAATATTATCCTGTATCACCACTTTACACACACACACACACACACACGCACGCACACACACACACACACACACCACGCACACACACACACACAACACACACACACACACACACACACACACAGACAACCACACACACACACACCAACACACACACACACAACAACGCAGCACACACACAACACACGCACACACACACACACCACACACAAACACACACACACCACACACACACGACAACTCACACACACACACACACACCACTCACACACATCCACACACACACACACACACACACTCACACACACACACACACACACAACACACACCACACACACATCCACACACACACACGACAAATAACAAGCGTCAGCGTTTCAAAAA
Organism: Monoplex corrugatus; assembly: GCA_030674185.1. Lineage (NCBI taxonomy): Eukaryota > Metazoa > Mollusca > Gastropoda > Littorinimorpha > Ranellidae > Monoplex > Monoplex corrugatus. The sequence continues at coordinate 51,778,922 of CM060308.1, forward strand.
CATTCGTTCTGAATTGTAGATAACGTGCTGCGGAATGCAATCTGGTATGCTTGTTGAAATCAACTTCGCACAACATATGCCAATAAAAAAAAACAACTAAAACATGTTTGGTCATTTCTCTGCAGCAATAGGCACACAGCGCCCAAGCAATAATAAGGAGAAAAACAAACAATAATAATAATAATAAAAAAAAAATCAGTCGAATTAATTATCTCCTTTCCTACCCCTCCCCCCCCCCCCCTTCTGACATTCTGACAGCAAGAAGAGCCTTCATATGAGAAAGACAAAGAGTAAGAAACCACCAGACAGTGAAATAAAATCATATTACTCTGCTATTTATATGGTTTGAAACTTTTTTTTTTAGTAATCGTGACTTTGTAAACCACATTTGAATCTAGTATCTGCAAAGTTTTAGTTTCCTAGAAACAAAACATAACCCAAATCCCAAACGAATAATCAAATAAATGAAAAAAGAAAGAAAGAGAGATAGAAAGAAAAAAGAAACAAACGAACGAAAGAAAGAATGAAAGAAAAGAAAAGAAAAGGAAAGAAAAGAAAAGGAAAGAAAAGAAAAAAGAAACAAAGAAATAAAAAAAAAACAATAACAACAACGCTTTCTACCAAACTATGTATGAAGATATATGAACAGGTGAGAAATCCCTCAGGCTGATCCAGATGTATACATAAGCTTACGCAATCGCCTCGTGTTGATTATAACGAATACACACCTCAATTCAGTTTATATTGACAGTTTGAATTAAGAATTCGGAGTTTGCTGACAAGGATTTATCGCACTTGGACGACTCTGTACCTTCTACCCCCAGATCTGCCAGTAATTATCTGGCAGACGTCTTAGGCCTGCGCAAAATCCAATGCGCTAGCAGGGTCTTGAAATGGGGAAGAAGTGGGCGGGAGAAGGGACTTACGAAGCAGTTCACATTAACCCTTTCATTCCCGCACCCTGTCCACCAGCATCCTGTATTGTCAACCATGCTAGCAAAGCAAAACTTAACCTTTTGATTCCCTCACCCTATCCACCAGCTTCCTGCAGGAAGCTGGTGGACAGGGTGAGGGAATCAAAAGGTTTAAGTCTTCGCAGTTGGTGGATAGGGTACGGGAGTCAAAGGGTTACATTAGACTGGCAACATCAGAATGAATGGAGCAATAATACGGACAGCGAAAATGTCAGCTTTTTGTTGAAATGTATATCTCGAATCCAACGCTCTATCAATAGTTTTTAGGAGAGATTTGAAAACATGAACAACATATCAAGTCCATCAAGTTAGTTTCATAAACAAGAGCATGTCAATGATCCTTTATGCTTATACATGTACATACTGGGTATTTCCATCTTGCGTACGTTGCTGGATCATACGTTCACTAAAACTTCGATTGTCGCAGTTACTGTATCACGAAAGAGCGTTATTATATTCAACTGATCACAGAATCCAATCATCGTCTTTGATTGTACAGTAAATAAGGCCAAGACTATAAACGAACTTTGTAAGCAACGTGCCACGGTATGGAACAACACAGCCAAACCTTAATCCAATATGACCATAGATTCATTAGAAAATGGGAGCGTAGGCTACTATGTTTGCTTTTCATTTGCACGATGTTTCAATGCACTCATCCTGTGTACATAAGACGAAACAACGATCAAAGAGCATATTTTACCGTCATTACTAGGCCTGCAGGTTTTCCATTAATAGGAAAGAAGGCAGAAACGCACAGGTAGCAAAATATGTTTTTGGTCACTGACATGCCGATTCAGTTGCTACATGCGTGTCTTGGCAGATAGGACATTATAATAAAAACCCATCTACAAACATTAACAAACAAACAACAACCTTGCTGAAGCCTGTGATCTAAAGACAGGCAGAAAGAAAAATGCCGTGAATCAATCTTCATTGGATCCTTTTCAATTTCTCTTATGTAGAAAAAAAGGAAACTGATTCATATCGACCAAAGGTGTGTGTGTGTATGTGTGTGTTTCGTTCTTTCTACAGCCAACTCGGAAGACAGGGCAATGCTTCTACGTCTTTACTCGTCGCTGTCTGATTCTCAACTGACTACAGTATATATACATATCACAGTGAACAGCAATCAGTTATCATTTAAACGAATATCATGCCGTGCTGTTATCCGCACGCTGTTTCTGTTAACACACGTCACATCTCCCTTTCTTTAAGGAAACAAAATCAATCATTTTTTCCTATCTTTCAGTCCATACGAAATAAATGTGTTTCCTACCTTTATCACAACATTAACTTAAACACTCATTCTTTCTCTCACGCACAGGGCCCAATCATTCATTCACCTCATTTTATCTCTGATCATTATACTATCCATCATCATCATGTCCATATTTCGCAATGCTTTCAGTTTATCTGATTGTGGTAGAGTCTTCAGTTTCATTCATATTTCAGGAAATCTGGCCTTTTGCTTTGTCTTCCAGATCTTGTTCTGTAAGGAGAACTAACTGGTTCGGGTTGTCCCGTCCTTGTTTGTTTGATAACTTCATCTGGCTCCTTGATGCTGGTTGTCTCAGACATTTTGATGACTGGTGACTGATCAGATGAGTTCTCACGGACAGACGATGCTGGCGTCCTGACATCTGTTCCAGTTCCAGTTTTCTTGTTATCTTCCAGCATCTGTTTTGATGGAATGATGATTTGCTGTTGCTTGCCCGATGTGTCGCTTTCCACATGTCTTCCAGAAATCATCCTTCTCTGGACAAGTCGTTGAGGGTTGATTGTCTGATGAAGCTCCGTTTGTGTTGTGTCTCGTAGCTGACGACGATTCCTTCTGTACTGACGTCCGTCCTCTGTGCGAATGTTGTATGACCGGATGTTCACCTGTTGGTCTACTTTGGCGCTGATCCACTTTTTGGATCCTGGAGGTTGGAATTTTACAATCTGTCCCGGACTCAGTTCTGTCAGCTCTACTGCGCTTCTGTTGTAGTAGTGCGCTTGCTTCAGTTTCCTTTTCTCAAGTTCTTTCTTGATTGGTACAACTGTAGGTTGGAGTAATGTCTTTGACGTCGGTACTTGTGTTCGTGTTCTTCTGCCGAACAGTCTCTGAGCAGGCGAACTGTTTACAGTCTCTGTCGGGATGCTTCTCAGCTCAAGTAAAGCGAGGAAGGGATCTTGATTGTTGTGTTCTGCTTTCTTCATGCACGTCTTTGCAGCCTTCACCGCGCTCTCTGCTTTTCCATTGGACTGAGGGTAGTGTGGTGAGCTTGTTACGTGTTCAAACCCATATGTTTTTCTGAACTTTCCAAACTGGTTTGATGTGAATTGTGTTCCACAGTCTGTTGTCAGGCGTTCTGGTATTCCAGTCTTTCGGCATCGTTGTAGCAAACGGTTCAGGTTGGTATCATGGACTTGTGCTCCCGCTTCGTCGGTTGGTCCTCTGCCCAAAACAAAGATGTCATCATGAACCGCCACCACGCCTGGCAATCCTGCCAGAGCGGTGTCAATCCTCCTCTGGAATTCTTCTGGGGCTGGTGAAATTCCAAAGGGCATTCGTTTCCATCGGTATTTGCCAAAAGGCGTCTCAAATGTTGTCAGGTAGCTGCTGTCTTCGTCTAGTTCAACGTGCCAAAACCCGTTTTTCGCGTCCAGGTGTGTGAAGTATTTTGCATCTTTGAGGAGAGGCAGTACGTCATCAATGGTTGGCATGGGGTACTCGTTTCTCCTGAGGGCTTTGTTCAGTGGCTTAGGGTCGATGCACAGTCTGACTTTCCCATTGCCCTTTGTTGTTACGACCAAACTGCTTATCCACTCCGTTGGCGTGTCTACTTTAGTGACCATGTCCAGTTTTTTCAACCTCTTCAGCTCGTCCTTCACTTTCTCTTGCACTGCTATCGGCCACTTTCTGCAAGGCATCTTCACTGGAGCAATACTGGGGTCTGTTTCTAGGTGTAATTTCCCTTCTAGTTTTCCTTCTCCTTCAAAGACATCGTTGTACTTTGTCAGCATATCTTTTGCATTTTCCTCCTCTTTCTGATTCGCCGCTATCGTTGCAATGTTCTCTTCATTGATCGTCAACAATTGCATGTGCTGTACAGCTTTCAGTCCCAGTACTGGCTTACAGTCCGTTTTGGTGATCGCGAAGTTGACTTTGTATTTCCTTCTGTTCTTGGGGTTTTTCACTCGCAGCACTATCTCCCCCACAGGCTTCATTTCTGTTCCGTTGAACATCATCAGCTTCTTCTTCGTCTCTTGCAGGTCAGACTTTCTTTCATCTCCTGTGACTTCTCTGTACAGGCTCTAAGACATCACATTTGTTGTTGCACCTGTGTCAAGAAGAAATCTTACCGGCATCTCATTTATCAGCATTTTTGCTCGTATGTTTCTCTCCTTTTTTCTGGTTTTGTCTCCGATCCCGAGGATTTCATTATCGCTTTCAGTGTCAGTCTCTTCTTCTTCGAAGTGCCGAACTCTTGTTCTCTTTTGAATTTTCTTGGGTGTTCTGCAGCATGAAGCAAAGTGATTATTTCCTCCACAAGCTTTGCATTTTCTTCCAAATGCTGGACATTTCTCTTTTGCTCTTGGGTGCTTTCCACCACAATATCCGCATTTCTCTCTGTACTCTGGTTTGTTTCATTTGCTATACTGCTTTGCTGTCTTCTTTTCTTTGAAAGCTTGGACTTCCTGCGTGTCCTGCGTTTTTCTCATCATTTGGACGGTTTGATGTTGACTTGATTCATGCGCTCTGCACATATCAATACATGCAGTCAATGTCAGCTGTCGCACTTCCAGTAATTTTGATCGCAGAGTCTCGTCATGTATACCCAGTACGATTTGATCTCTCAACAGTCTGTCTTCCAGTGTACCATAGTTACAAGTCTTGATCAGTCTCCGCAGTTCTGCTACAAACTGTTCGATAGATTCTCCTGCTGCTTGATGTCTGCAGTTGAACCTGAATGCTTCGTAAGTTTCATTGGTTGAACCCACACAGTATTCTTCGAATTTCTGGAGAACAGTGTCAATGTCATTTCTTTCAGCTTCATTAGCAAATGCCAATCCTTCATAGATGTCCATAGCATCCAGCCCGATGCAAGAAAGAAAAACTGCTGTTCTGTATGTCGAGTCTTCTTCTGTCTGTGTTGTCACAATTTCATAGCTGTCCCAAAGCCTCTTGAATTTCCTCCAGCTGCTCTGCAGGTTTCCTCCATTCACATCAAGTTTAGGAGGCAAGGGAATCTTGGCATGTCGTCGACTGGCTCTTCTCTCTTCTTGTTCATCTTCCATGGTTGAACTTTAGTCTTCAATATTCTGGATTTTTGTTGGAGTTCGTAATCACGATTCTGACACCATGTTTCGTTCTTTCTACAGCCAACTCGGAAGACAGGGCAATGCTTCTACGTCTTTACTCGTCGCTGTCTGATTCTCAACTGACTACAGTATATATACATATCACAGTGAACAGCAATCAGTTATCATTTAAACGAATATCATGCCGTGCTGTTATCCGCACGCTGTTTACTGTTAACACACGTCACAGAGAGGAGAGAGAGAGAGAGAGAGAGAGAGAGAGAGAGAGAGAGAGAGAGAGAGAGAGAGAGAGGAGAGAGACAGAGAGAGAGAGACACACAGAGAGAGAGAGACAGAGAGAGAGAGAGACAGAGAGAGAGAGACAGAGAGAGAGAGATGTGTTAACAAGATTGTTTAATCTATTTCGAAATGGATCTTTATCAAATTTTGGTCAAAGGTGTTGACTACTGAGTAACCATACCATGCATGAACTTGGAAGTCATGGCGTCAAAGTCAAGATCACACAGACAGAATACGTGCCTAAACTCAATTCTTATAAATGTGAGGTGGTTGAGCAACATTTTCCGAGGAACTTCTGATAATATCCAAATTCTGTTCTCATTGTCGTGAAAGAATACCATTGTTCTCGCTTCATGTAGAGTTTTATTTCAGCTGATGTTTATTACAGGTCACAGTGATCATGCAAAGTACAAAATCTGGATTTTCTGTGACGATCTTTGTATGAGAAGGGAGACTGTTATCTGGATTTTCTGCGATAATCGTAGTAGAAGAAGAGAGATCGTTAGAATTATGTAATCACAGACGTTGTACGATGTCTGAACAAAAGAAAGATAATCTTATGACAGTTTTGAGACGAGAAGGCAACAGTCTACCTGCCTCAACGAATCTTTTAGAGCCAGTAAACCAATGACCTTTCCCAAAATGACTAATATTTGTACATGTATCTGTAATGTTTCTTTTCTCATGGAATTACTGATGACCTGTTTTTATATACACACACACACACACACACAACACACACACACACACACACACACCACACACACACACACACACACACACACACAAACATGCACGCACACACATATATGTACATACGCAGACACACATACACAAGCGCGTATGTGTACACACGCACACAGCGGCAGACAGTCAAACTCACGAAAACAAACAAAATCTTCCCCATAAATCGATTTAAACTCTTTCTCCCTTTTAAAGGCAGATCGAAGAACATAAAACAACAACACCAACAACCTCAACAACAGCAGCAACAGCAACAACAACAACGACGACAATAACAACAACAACAAAAGAAAAGCAACAGCAAGATATCAAGAAGAGGAATATTATTAGCATTTCAGACCCTCAAATCGATGAGTCAAACGGAATCAAGTTGTATTGTTCGTATCAGAATCATCCCATTGTCTTTTGAAACAAGTCTTGTGTTGAGACAAAGGATGAAGTAAAGTACACAGTCTTGTGATGTTAATGTTACATGTATGTTACAATAATAATGACCCTGCGTATCCGAAATAATCTGTTGTTGCTTTTGCTGTTGGTGGCTACACCACGTACTCATATTAGTCCTCCAATCGCGTACATAACTCCTATACTCTATGTACCTGTTTAAACTGTGTTATTATTGTTGCTGTTGTTGTTTATGTACTTGCATTTTTCAAAAACTTGCGTGCCTAAATTGCATCGTCATTACCGTTGATCTTTGCGAGTATATTTCTTATAACAGCCGCCAAT
>CM060308.1:51790955-51798455 GCA_030674185.1 Monoplex corrugatus
TCTTATTTTGAAAGTTATGAATTTTTGTGCAAGTGATCCTTAACTTTTTGTGCGTAGTGTATTATACATGTATATATATATATATATATATATATATATATATATATATATATATATATTATATATATATATATATGTGTGTGTGTGTGTGTGTGTGTGTGTACATATATATATATCCACATATATATACATAATATATATGGATAGATAGATAGATATAATGTATATGTATCTATATATGGATATATTCATGATGGAATTTATTATGTCGGTCTGTCTACTGGCCTCTCTGGCGTCTACCAATGTGTCTGCATGTTTGTCACTCTCTCTGCTTATTTGTCTGATCGTTTATGTATCATCGTGAAGCTGATACAGTCCTGTCTTCAAGTAGAAGCGCCTGTCGTGTTTTAAGAAGAACTGGTAAAAGCAAGGCAAATGCTCGTAATGTTGTATTGATAGAGATTCCAGCAACCATACAAAAACTTTTTTTAAACTGCATGCCCGTAGCCTCTGTGTTGTTGGTTATTTCGTACCATCTATATTCCCGCTCTCTTGTATCCATTATAGAACGGTAGATAAAAGAAAACCGATCGTCTGTGGCTACCATGCGTTCAGAATAATAGAATGAAATCATACAACACGGTAAACTGATATACACTCCAAATGTGCACGATCTGGTGTCAGGAAATAAGCATGCAAAATGGTAGAATCGTGACAGGAAAAACCGGTACGTTAAACGAGAGAAAGAGACAAAACGGGAAAGGGAAAGAGAGGGTATATGTGTGTGTGTATGTATGTGTGTGTGTGTGTATATATATATACATGTATATATATATATATGTATATATATATATATATATATATGTGTGTGTGTGTGTGTGTGTGTGTGTGTATGTGTGTGTGTGTGTGTGTGTGTGAGTGAGAGAGAGGGAGAGGGAGAGAGAGATACAGACAGAAGGACAGACAGACAGACAGACACGTTAAACTAAAGAGAAGGAGATTGGGGGGAAGGGAGGGAGGGAGAGAGAGAGACAGATAGACAGAGAGGTAGAGAGAGACAGAGAGACACACAGAAACACACAAACACACACACACACACACACACACACACACACACACACACAACACACACACACACACACACACACACACACACACACACACTCAATCCTCATTTTCAATACGACAACAAACAAGAACAGCAGCTGCTACAGCAACAACGACAGCAACGACAACAACAGACATACACACAAGTACATACTGACATTACCATCCCATCAACGCACATCCCCACCCCTCCCCTCTCCTACCTATAGCACGCATCTCTCCGTGCCAACCACCCTCAGCAAAACCAAAAAAGTACCATTCATACTGTATACTCACTATTCATTAAAAAGCCGAAAGTACGCCGATCCTCTAGGTAAGTTGACGGTGTATGGAATTGACCGACTGTTTTTGTCCACCACTTGGTCCAGATTGCAGTGTTCTCGTGTCCAGGCCTCGGTGGTCACAGAGTCTGTGAGGTAAATGTAGCTTCCGTCCTTCACCTTGTTCAGCTGGACCTGGGAGTCCATACTCAGGATGCTGGGATCCGAGGCTGCGAAGCCCATCAGTCTCTGTCCCATCTCTTTCAGCACACGGTTTTTGGATTCCTGTGAAAAGTCATTCATTTAGCAAAAAATGGAGGTTGGATATCGCATTGCTGAGCCTCACCAAAATAACCCAGTGATGTACATGATTTCCTCTGGTGGGGGGCCCAATGGAAGCTTAACATCACTGGCTCTCACATGCTTTCTGTTACTGAGACTTCGACTGAATGAACTTTCGATTGGTGGCTTGTTGAGAAGCCAGAATGAGTCAAGTGGAATTAATACCACCGAGTCAGTATAAACGCTGGAACAGCAAAATAAGTAAATAAATAAACAAATAAATAAACAAACAAACAAATGAAGGTTTGCGTCTTTCAGAAACTTGAGTATATTTCAAAATGTGTATATCAATTTCGTACTTTGCCGTTAACAACATGACATGCAGAGAAACTCGAGTATATTTCACAATATGTATGTTAATTTCCTGCTATGCCATTAACAATATGGCATGATTAGAAACTCGAGAATATTTCAAAATATGTATGTTAATTTCGTGCTATGTCATTGACAATATGGCATGCAGAGAAACTCGAGTATATTTCAAAATATGTATGTTAATTTCGCGATTTGCCATTGGCAATATGACATGCAGAGAAATACGAGTGTGTTTCACAATATGTATATCAATGTCGTACTTTGCCATTACTAACATGACATGCAGTATACTCTTGTCGCTTGTCGTGATACTATTGTTTGCAGACTCTCGATATCATGTCGAGGTCTTAAACAACATTGACATGAGGTAGAATGGAAACCAGAAGAACAAGAAAACCAATGTAAGCGCGTATTTGACAAAACAAGCGCAAATTTTCGGCCAACCGGCCTTTGTCAAGCGTGAACGCACGGTCACAAACAGACCACAAACACCAAACAACGGATAATAAAAACAGGACTAAAAACTTCCCTGTTGCCTCGTCCAGTGGATAAAAAGGGACCAAATCAAATGAGGTAGAATGTTTGCTTACTACGAAACTAGAATGTTGATCTCGAAATGAGCTCGAAAGCTTGCAAACAACTACAAAATTACACTTTGCAAGTGAAAACAATTCGATACAGTTAGTATATTTGAATTCATTTCCAATTCCGTCTGATGACTTTCATGTCTCGGGACTTAAATATTGATTTTCTTTGCGATGCATGTCTATGCCTGCAACATAAAACGAGTCTGGGATTTAGACATAAATCCGTCGCACTTTTTCTCTGTCTCTCCTTCACTACCTTCCTTCCTCACTCTGTCCGTCCTCACACACAGACACACAGACACATACACAAACAAACAAACAATACACACAAATACACACACACACAAACAAACAATACACACAAATACACACACAAACACACAGGCACACATTTTCACACACACACATACACGCACAACACACACACACACACACAACAAACACACACACACACACACTCACACACACACACACACACACACACACACCACACACACACACACACACACACACACACACACACACACACACACACCACACACACACTCACACAGAATAGATCTAGAAGCAGATCCTGTCACTTCAAGACCTTCCTTTTCACCTGTACCCAGTTGGGAACTTCAAAGAGCACGTTTTGACATATGTCACACTGACTTAAAAAAAGAAGATAATATCAACTTACTGGCAAGTCAAGTTAAATGTCATATAGAAGATTTTTATTCCGATCACTTGAAAGTTTACACTGATGGATCAATAATTGAAAGACAAGCAGGGTCAGCGTTTTTAATACCTGCTCTCAAAATTGAGAAATCCTTCTATATAGGACTTAATAAATCTGTCTTTACCGCTGAACTCTTTGCAATCTTAATGGCTTTGAATTATATGATAAATTTTCCTAGAACACTTCCCAAGATACTTTTTTGCGTTGATTCAAAATCTGTACTTCAAGCTCTTGAATTATCAAAATTACAAACAAGACCTGAAATGATATTGGAAATTACTCATTTGATTAATAGTTTATCCTTAAGAGGCATTGATATTACTTTCTGCTGGATACCATCTCATAGTTCTTTTCATTATAACGATATGGTTGATAGGGCTGCCAAACGGGGGGCAAAGAGCTCCCCAGATTCAAATAGTGTACAACTTTCCCTTCATTGCATGAGTGTTATACCTTAGTGGACTCCTATGTATGGAAGCAGTTTCAAGATAAACAGAAAAAGTATGAAAACTGTTATATGAACTTTGAAATTAGCAAAACTCTTAAGCAGTTTCCTGCCAGCAGAAGTATACAATCCCTTATGTATAGGTGGAAACTTGATGCATTTAAAACAAAATACACCAGGAATATAGTATGTCTGTGTGGAAAAAAGATAACACATAGTCATATTCTTTCATGCGTTCGGGTGAAAAGACATATTCCTGCACTATCTAAGAGTAAGACAGTTTCTGATGTATTTGCCTCACCATCCTTAACATATGAATTTTTTGTTAGCCTGTCAAAAAGTCCTATAGCAAATTATCTTTAACACGCCGTTATTTCACATGTTCAATGTTATGGTTAACTAATTTTATTGTTTCAATCGTTAATTATGATAACGTCTTGTGATTTTGTTCCTTCTCGTCTTCAGCACAGTTGTTTTCTGGTTCATTTCTTTTTCCTGAAGATTAACCATTTCCAAGTATACTCTTCACTCCTCATGAATTTTTTTTTGTTTTTTTGTTTTTGTGTGTGTCTAAAATCACTTAAGTGAATAGACATTAAATGAAAGACCACCACACACACACACACAAACACATAAACACACACATTCTCTTTCTTCCACCACAACCACTAACCACCACCATCACACATACATACCATAAACATGTACATAGTAGCCGTCTTCTCAGCCGTCCCCCACGTGTAAACATCCTGGTCCAGCATTTCGCGGAAAGTGTAGAAAGGCTTTTTCTCTAATTGCACGGTGAGGAAGGCGATGAGTGTGCCGCTGTATGTGGCCCCCATCACAATAGAGAACAACCACCACGCCGAGATCAGCATGCGACTGGAGCCAGTTTTGGGCAGCAGTATCCCTCCTGTAAATCAGGATTTATTGTTTTTGTTGTTTAAAGCCCAGCCGACTGCGTAGAGCCATATCAGGGTTATAACCGCTTCAAAGCATATACAAAACTTCAACAGGACCAAAAAAAAAAAAAAAAAAAAAAAAGAAAAGAAAAGAAAATTAAGTACACATATCAATGCATTCGCGCACATAATCTAAGGAGATGGCCCCGGCGTTGACCACACCGTCCAATTTATCGCACAGGAGATTTAAACAACACACCTGAATACAAAATTAAACATACGTAAGGACGCAAAGACATATATAAAAACAGGCATAAATTACCTAAAATCGCTTCCACGTATCTCACTTCCTAGAGCCGAAAATGCATTTAATATATGTACCCAATTATCAATCCTAAGAAAAAGTACGAAAGACTTTATTGAACACGTACAGTTGAATGGACCAACAAGGCAGAAAATGATAGGCAGAAAATGACAGAAAGCAAAGGAAGAGGGCAGAAACAAAGAGAGTGACAGAAAAGAGGAAATTTCTTGCACAGAATATCTAGAAGGTGGGGATACTATTTACACTGAAAGATTACCCCGGCATCCCCTCGGGGTATGTGTAAATCAAGTGAAGTGAAATGAAGTGAAGTGAAGTGAAGTCAATTGAAGTGAAGTCAAGTCAAGTCAAGTCAAGTCAAGTCAAGTCAAGTCAAGTCAAGTCAAATCTATTATCTCTGATTCAGAAATGACACGGTTCTCGCCACGCATCAATCAATCAATCAATCAATCAATCAATCAAAATCGATCGACCAATCAATCAATCAATCAAATCGATCGATCAATCAATCAATCAAAATAGATCAATCGATCAATAGATCAATCAGTCAGTCAGTCAAATTCAGTGACGATAGTTGATGACTTTAAAAACATGAACAACATTAAATATTGAGAACATTTGAACATAACTGTCATTCTAAACAGAATGGTCTTCACATTTGTTAGGATAAGGGATGTTCCCGTAACGACAAAATCACACACACACACACACACACACACACACACACACACACACACACACACACACACACACACACACAAACACACACACACATCAAAACACACACACACATACACACACACACACAAACACACGCACGCACACACACACACACACAGACACATACACACACACACTCTCTCCCTCATAAAAACACACACACACACAACACACACCACGCATGCACGCACGCACGCACGCACATACACAAAACACAACACAACGCAACAGTTCTCCCAATAAATACACAGACAGAAGCATACACGAATCTTTTCTACACATACACACACACCCGACGCCCCCCTCCCCCTACACACACATACACACTCACTCATTCACTTATCCACATACCCAACACCCACACACAAAAGACCCTCCCCTCCCCCAACCCTCATTACCACACACCTTGCGATAAAAGAGCTCCATAGAGATACCAGAACCCATCACCAGGGAAGGTCCAGGGAAATGCACGTCCTCTTTCTTGGTGGATTTCTCTTTTTCTTCGACCTGCTCTCTGCGGCCCTGAGGGTCCTCCACTCTCTTGCTGAAGTTGTCTGGGTTGACCCAAGCCATCACGTGCACCAAACACGTTATCATGAGGAGGGTCACCCCCAGACATAGAAGGACTTCTCCTCGGAAAGGTCTGGAACAGCAGTTTGTACAGTATGATATATATAATATAATGTATTATGTATGAAATCTAAATCAACGTGACTGTTAGATTATAAATGAAATGCAGTCATTAAAGTAATATGAAATCAGAATCAAAGTGACTGCTAGATTATAAATGGAATTCAGTCATTAAAGTAACAGGAAATCTAAATTAAAACGACTGCCAGAATATGATTAGATGCAATCATTAAAGTAATATAAAATCTAAATCAAAAGTGACTGTTAGATTATAAATGGAATGCAAACATTAAAGTAATATAAAATCTAAATCAAAAGTGACTGCAAGACTATAAGTGAAATACAGTTATTAAAGTAATATAAAATCTAAATCAAGACGACTGCCTGAATATGATTATATGCAGTCATTAAAGTAATATAAAATCTAAATCAAGACGACTGCCTGAATAATTATGATTAGATGCAGTCATTAAAGTAATATAAAATCTAAATCAAGACGACTGCCTGAATATGATTAGATGCATTCATTTAAGTAATGTGAAATCAAAACCAAAGTTACCGCCAGAATATGATTAAATGCAGTCCTGTTCAAAGAAACGTCAGGGAAGTTTTGTTACTGTTCTTTTCCCATTGAGGTTTGTGCTTGTTTTTTGTCGTTTGTACACGCTTGACAAAGGCGAGTTGGCCGAACATTTGCGCCAGTCTTGTTTTTGTTGCGTTAATTCACGTTCTGTTTCTGTTTTTGTTGTTTCAGGTTCATAATATATATAGTTGGTTGACAGTGTATGCATACATGAGTATGTGTAGTAGTAGTTGTTATAGTATTAGCATTATTTAATCGTAGCAGTCATTGTTTTTGTAACAGTGGTAGTCGTAGTAGTAGAAGAAGAAAAACAGAAGAACTCATCCATACATATGTTGAACACTTAAAAGTGTAGCGATTATTTTAAATTGTGGTCTGAACAAAAGGAGTGCCACAACAGAAACAACTGTTTCACTTACAGACGACAAACGCAGTCATTCAGACAATTCATTTTCGAAGAAAAAAGAACAAGAAGAACAAGAACAGAAACAAGCAGAAAAGAAACGGAAAATCGAGAGGAGGTGCTGAAAGAAATAGAAGCAGCACCATAAGAAGGAGAAACAACA
>CM060308.1:51800955-51823455 GCA_030674185.1 Monoplex corrugatus
CAGCAATAACAGCCGGCAACACCGCCACAACACCCACGACGAATAAAGTAGTACATATCCGTTGCATAAACACAAAAAAACAATACTTACTTGAGGTAAGTCCTCCACTTGTCCGCATTAGGGTCAGGTTTCCTGAAGACGGCGGCCACGTTGTTGGTGGCGAAGGGATAGGTGGCGTCCATTGCCAGTGCCCTCTCGCTTGAGAACGACAACGGCGCCACCACCACGTCCACTTCCTGTCGCCACAGTTTCAGTTTCAGTTTCCAAAGATCGTGTCTACAGTGACGAAGATCATACATGTGTGTATGTCATCATCATCGTCTATTTCCGTAACCCGTTTGGTCGTTGGTGGTTAGGGAGAAGGGGAGTGTGGACTGATAAGACGTAGCAGTTATTGTCAACGAGGTGCGCTAGCAAGTATGTCAGAGCACAGAGGCTGGTCCATTCTTTGACATTTCCCATCCAGCTCTTCCTCTGTCTCTGTGATGTACTCCTACCGGAGTACTGTGTAGGAGTGGTCTTGGATAATGTGTCGTGGGTTAGTGTTGAGACGCTTGGACGCTTCACTGTTGTAAGGCTCGGCTTCTGTTCCTGTGATCCACCAAGATGTTAATCTTTTTCTTTTTTCCTCCCTGCTCTACATATGCGCCGCTTTACTGGCCACATGTTGATGCATGGCGATCGGGATGATAACCATCATGCTACGGAGTTTCATTCTGGATGGAGACTGTGTGATAGGGCTGTATTTTACGCTTCCTTTCAAAAATAGATACCCAGCGTCAACCAGGCCCAAGAGATACAGACACCTGCTATTTTGGTCAGGAAATCTGAGCTACACGTAATCCACAACGACGCGACCGAAGTGGATGAAACTTGACTGTTGGTCCAGGTCTTCCCATGATCCCATAGCACGCTCAGCTCTGGGAAGAAGCCAGTTGAGGCCAAAAAAACCACAAAGATTTTGACAAAGCTGATGGGATTTGAACCTTAATGTTCCCGTTATCAGTTCGTTGTACTTACTTACTCCACCATGGCAAAGGTTCCAAGATGTTGACCTTATCCTGTTCATAATCATTGGTTCTATTTTTGATGAAGGACGTAAGAAACAGTTTTCCTGAGTCAGCAAACAGTGACCACGTTTTATATCAGGAGAATGGAATGGAATTTTTTATTTGAATGTCTGTCCACAATACTGATTTTAGACAACACACACACACACACACACACACACACACACACACACACACACACACACACACACACACACACACACACACACAGAGGGAAAAAAAGGGTGGGGTGGGGGATGGGGAGGGGTAGTGGAAGTTTGAATGTAAGAAGGGGAACACTTTCAATTAATAATCCAGAACAACGAATTAATTGTGTCAAACAATAACACAACAATATCAGGAGAGGAGTATGGAGATTACGAGCCATTCGTAGTGAAGTTGAGGGTGCTGTTTTCCAGATTCTGTTTATACACGTACATACAGTTATGTATCGAAGTATCTCAGACACTAGCAAGAGTAGGTACGTGTGGAAGCATCTTTCGTGTGCAAGTCCTTTTTGTTTCTTTGTTAATTTGTTCTGTCTGTATTATAACTTGGAGAGAAGGGATAAGGGGTGAAAATGAGACAGGGGGACAGAGGAAAAACGGGGGGAAATTGGCACCAGCAATGAAACGAGCGAGCAAATGATCGATCAATCGAACAAATGAGCAAGAGAAAGAGAGAGAGAGGGGGGGGAACAGAGAGATAGAGAGAGAGGGGGGAACAGAGAGATAGAGAGAGAAAGGGGGAACAGAGAGATAGACACAGAGAGAGAGGGAACAGAGAGATAGAGAGAGAGGAAGGGGGAACAGAGAGATAGAGAGAGAAAGAAAGAGGAAGGGGGAACAGAGAGATAGAGAGAGAAAGAGGAAGGGGGAACAGAGAGATAGAGAGAGAGAGGAAGAGGGAACAGAGAGATAGAGAGAGGAAGGGGGAACAGAGAGATAGAGAGAGGAAGGGGGAACAGAGATAGAGAAGTCGGGGGAACAAAGAGATACAGAGAGAGGAAGGGGAACAGACAAATAGAGAGAGAGAGGAAGGGGAAACAGATAGAGAGAGAGAGAGAGGAAGGGGGAACAGAGAGAGATAGAGAGAGAGAGGAAGGGGGAACAGAGAGATAGAGAGGAGAGGGAAAGAGAGAGAATGTGTATGTGTGTGTGTGTGTAAGTGTGTGTGTGTATGAGAGAGGGAGAGAGAGAGACACAGAGAGAGAGAGAGAGAGAGAGAGAGAGAGCTTCAGAACCACACAACTCTTGATTACTCAAGGATAGTAGCGAAGGGCCAACTGGACCTGTCTTACAGTTAGTCCTTGCTACTCTACATACACAATAAAAGTATGTAGAAAACCAGATGAATCATACTATATACAGTGTGAAACAAGAATCAACTATATACAATATGAAACATGTTATAAAAGATAGACAGCAATAAGATATTTACTTTTACACATGCCAAAGAGTAATATACTCGACAAAAGTATGAGTGGCAATGTCAACCCTTAACAATAACAAAAACAACAACGTAAATGCAACAAATGCAACAAAGAAAAAAATATGTAAAGGAAACATTAAAAACAAAGAGAGAGAGAGAGAGAGAGAGAGAGAGAGAGAGAGAGAGAGAGAGAGAAAGAGAGAGAACACAGAGAGAGACAGAGAAGACAGAGAGAGAGAGAGAGACGGAGAGAGAGAGAGAGAAGAGAGACAGAGAGAGAGAGAGAGAGAGAGAGAAAACAGACAGACAGACGGAGAGAGAGAGAGAGAGAGAGAGAGAGAGAGAGAGAGAGAGAGAGAGAGAGAGAGAGAACAAACAGACAGACTGACAGAAAAGAGAGAGAGACAGAGGGAAAGAGAGAAAGACAGAGAGAGAGAGAGAGAGAAAGAAAGAAAGAAAGAGAGAGAGAGAGACTGAGAGAGAGAGAAAGAGAGACAACCACGCGAGAACAGCACGAAAGAACAGCAGCCTTAACAGAACTGACTCCGGTCTGGGGATACAAAATCATCTCGCTTAAAAAGTGTGCCTGTATCACCCCACCAGCCATCTCAAAGTCAGACTAGACAAAACAAGACACACAGGCAAGACATAACGACACAGCAAATGACACGAAGGCAGACGAACAGGTATGTAATAATGATTTTTACCTCTCTATGCAACTGACCAACAAGACCTTCCCAGTACCCCGAAGCATTCCTTTCGCCCCATCCTTCGTCAAACGGGGGCTCCTTTATGATGTATCTGTAAACACGTCACAGGACAATTACGTCAGTTGACGAACAGGTTAAACGACACGAAAACGGAAACAAATGTAAAACAAAAACAATTTCATGAATTACATTGATATTTGTTTATAAAGCACGTTTCTTCCATTCCTTCTCTTTGGTCGGAACCAAACCACCAAACGAAAACAAACAAAATGAACCAATACACCACAATTCCCCCAACAAACACACAACAAACAAACAAACAAACAGGTTGGTCAAGCCACACCAATAATTTTTTTTTCACGAAACACTTTATGCTTTTTATGTGAAAATCATACTAAGACAACAACAAAACTGATAATCTCGGTCCCATACACAAAGCTGAGACTCTCCTTTTTTAACCAAACATTCGACTGCAACTCTGATTAAAATTCATACTTATACTAACAACCAAGCAATGTTTACTACATCTCAAATAACCGGATTACTTGTGATCCAAATATTGAGTCTCAATCAAGTTATGAATTCGTGACTTCCAAATGGGCGGGAAAATATATTCCAAAGACTAATAGTTAATAATCCATAGATCCTGTTGACGCTTATTTTAAACATCTTGACGGAAACAAAATAATACAGATAAAAACTGGATTAATCTGAATCAAGAAAATTTTCATTCAGGGACACTGACAACGGGTCACTGACAAATTGACAATACATCAGTACATCTCCCAACCCTTTTTGTCTTCATCCATACCGCAAGTGCGTCCAATATTTTCTTTCTGGGTCTACCTGGTGCTCTTTTTCCCTCCAGCTTTCCTGTTGTGACTTGGTGCTCTAATCTCTCTTGCCTCATAAAATGTCCTATAAATGCTGCTTGTCTTTTCCTGATCTTCTTTATTAATGTTCTTTTTGTTCTCCTTCAAGACTGTCTCGTTTGTTTTCTTTGCTGTCCGAGGAACTCTTTAACATTCTACTCAGAAACCATATTTCAGCTACCTTAATCTTTTCCTGACTTGACGTATTGACTGTCCTCGGTTCACATCCGTACAACAGTATTGGTTCTATACAACACTGAAGAACTCTCTTCCTGATGTTAATTGATAGGCATTTGTTGGTACGAACGCTTTTCAGTTTCTTGAATGCTGTTTTAGCTTGGCCGATTCCGCTGGCTAATGATGGAACATTGCCAACGCTGCGATAACAATATGATGACAGATTACAGAAAATGGCCAGTTCTGAAATGACAACCTACAGGAAGACTATTGATGGAAAAACTGCCGGTGTTGCAATAATAACAGGAAGACACACAGATGACAGAAATTTGCAAGCACCAAGCAACAACTCTTTTGTGCATTGAGGAAGGTGAACAATTGAATTACGCCGCTTGTCCTAATATTAGAATTCGCTATACAAAAGGAAAGTATAGCATAAAAGAAGACAAGAAAAGAAAGAAAGCAAGAAAGGAAAAACAAACAAACAAACAAAAAAGACCGACAGAAGAAAAAAAGAATGAATTTCAAAAAAAGACACAGATGCGAATGAGATAATCGATGAAATAAATTAACATGTTGACAAATGAATATGTAAATAAACAGCAGGTAGCACAGAAAGACTTCTCAGGTGAGATACTGGTCTTGCAAACCAAAGGAGGAGTCTCACGAAGGCATTTAAGACACAATGAGATTGCCGTGTAGACCAAGGTGGTGTATTGGGTGAAATACTCGCTTAATAGCATAGCGAGGTGTTTGCAGTTCCGAGTCAATTGTGTTTGCAAAATCGATGGTCGTGAAGAGCAGATTAGGTATGCTGACAGAACCGATGGTGAACATATTAGCATTTGAATAATATTGGTAAATTAGCACAGGAATAAACGTGATGAAAAATCATGAAATATTAATGTATGAGCATTCTGTAGTGTTCCTGTCCATGTTAGCACAAGTAGTTCGTGGTCGATATCTTGTTATTGATCTAGGAAATGCCGTTAATGTGATACGCAAAACACACGCTTTTATACTGATAAATTACCAGTATCATAAGATCAAGAAAACAAGCAGACCATTGAATTATATAGCATAAAAACAAGCTCGGAAAATCGATTTGGGGTATTCCGATTTATTGCACACGAGAAAATACGTGTGTGTGTTTCAGTCTTTCGAAACAGTGTTGTCATCATAAACGACACATGCAGTATCACCCTAATGGAAAAGTTTTTCGGTGTTTGTTTTTTTCTTTTTTTTATTTCATTCCGAGTTTTCGGGGATGACAAAACCTTCGTGCGTGCTGCTTTCTTTCCAACCAGCTGTAAACGGTACTTCGTCCTGTTCAGTTTCAGTTTCTCAGGACGACGTCTCCGCGCTCGGAATACAATCCATATGCACTAACGTCACAGGTGACATGTATATTGTGATCATGGCACAAGCCTTAAGCCTGCACATAAACCGATGAGCTGGCCAGGTCCTGAGGCCTTACCTAGCCTATGTTTTACCTGGTCTACATTTTTATACCGGTATTGTATCAGTCTATCACTGGAACAATCTTGGTTACATCGTCCTGTGCAGGAATGGCAAAGGTTAATGTTACTGTTATTTTTGTTGAAATCCCAACCGACTGCAAACAGCCATATGATATCAGAGCTATAACCGCTTCAAAACATACACAATACTTCAACAGGAAAGGAAAAGGAAAAAAAAATAAGTACACATATCAATGCATTCGCGTACATAATCTAAGGAGATGCTCCTGGTGTTGATCATTCCGTCCAATTTATCGCATAGGGGATCTGAAAACATACCTGAATACAAATTTAAACATAACTAAGAACACTAAAACCTATATAAGAACGGGCCTAAATCACCTAAAATTGCTTCTACATATCTCATTTCCCTAGAGTCAAAAATGCACTTATTATATACATATACCCAATTATCAATCCTAAAAGAAAATACGCAAGGCTATCGAACACATACAGGTGAATGGACCAGCAAGGCAGAAAATGATAGGAAGAAATGACAGAAAGCAAAGGAGGAAGAAAGAAACAAAGAGAATGACAGAAAAGAGAAATTTCTAGCACAGAATTTCCAGAAGATGGGGAAACTATTTATACTGAAAGAGCCCCGGCATCCCCACGGGGGATTTGGCAAAGGTTAAAACAACGAAGGAGATTGTATGGACGCCGACCTCGTCATGCTGTGATCGAGACAAGCTGATGTTTCCACAACGCCTCTACTCTGAGAAATTAAGATTATGGGACAATTTTCACCGTCTGTCCACTCGGCAACCACGCTCGATCGCATAGCTACGAATACTTACGTAAAATTCAACACTTGTGCCAGCTCGTGCAGTAGGTCCATGCACATTCCGATGTACTCGAGCTTCCCCGACTCGTTCAACCTCTTGATGACAAAAGGACTCCACTGCACGCGCAACAAAATGATAATAATAATAATGATAATAAGCCATTGCACGTGCAACATAATAATAATAACAACAATAGTTAAGATAAAAAGAACAACACAACAACAACAACAAGGACAGTAGCAATTATAACAATAATGATGAGGGCAATAATAATAATAATAATAATAATAATAGTAGTAGTAGTAGTAATAATAATAATAATAGTAAAGATGATGATGATGATGATGACAGACAGAGAGACAGACAAAGAAAGCCCGAGATACAGAGACACAGACAGATAAAGGAGGAAAGAGAGAGAGTCAGGGGAGAGAGGGAGGGGGAGGGAGGGAGAGACAGACAGACAGACAGACAGACAGAGGTAAAAAGAGAAACAGAAAAAGAAATCACAGGCAGACAAACAGGAAGATTTCTGTAATTATTTTTTGTAATTGCAAAGAATTGATGTGAAATATAAGAGGGAAGAAAGCACACAAGAAAGGAAGAAAAAGAAACACACACATAAAAGACTGGATGCAAATTATGCTTCTATTGTCTGGGTTGATTTCCTGTGATGTGCATGTCACAAAACAGAGCACTTTGCACTGAAGAACAGGCAAACTAATCTCGCAGCGCCTGAAAGTGAACAGAAAAAAGAAGGATGAGGAGGAGGAGCCCCCCCCCCTCTCATACACACATACGTACTCATAAGCACACACACAAATACTCACACACCACAGATACACAGACACACATACGCAGCGCGCGCGCGCACACACACACACACACATATGCATACACATACACAGACAAATACACAAAACACACACACATACACACATTGAGAGAGACAGACAGACAGAGACAGAGAGAGAGAGACAAGAGAGAGAGAGAGAGAGAAAAAGACAGAGAGAGAAAGAGACACAGAGAGAGACACAGAGTGACAGAGTGACAGAGAGACAGAGAGAGAGAGAGAGACACACACAGAGAGACAGAGAGAGAGAGAGAGAGAGAGAGAGAGAGAGAGAGAGAGAGAGAGAGAGAGAGAGAGAGAGAGAGAGAGAGAGGACAACGACAATAATGATAATAAACGCATAAACAGTGAAAAGCACCGGTAATGACAGCAATTAACAGAGGTCATAATGATAGCAATAGTAATACGAAACATGGCATTAGTAGTAGTT
Source organism: Monoplex corrugatus (assembly GCA_030674185.1). NCBI lineage: Eukaryota > Metazoa > Mollusca > Gastropoda > Littorinimorpha > Ranellidae > Monoplex > Monoplex corrugatus. The sequence continues at coordinate 51,808,780 of CM060308.1, forward strand.
AGCAGACGACAGACAAGACTACAAGTAACGATAACCACCACCACCACAACGACCAACGCCGCGACAACAACACGAGGAACAGTAGCAACAACAACATTAGTGATCATATAATTACGGTAACAGTGGTCCCTTTTCTCCCAGATGATAACCATACATTTCTGGCTAGACTGGCCGAGCGTTGTGTTTGTTTTTCAAAGATGAATTTCGATCTTGGCAAATGCGTACAGCCTCTCCGCTTCCCTGATCTACCCCTCCTACCTACCTACCTACCTACACACACACACACACACACACACACACACACACACACACACACACACACACACACACACACACACACAAATCACTTAAGTGAATAGACATTACATATGAAAGACCACCACCATCCACACAAATAGAGAGATAGAGAAGCGCTTTATACTTTTCTCGCTCCCCCTCTCTCTCTTTCTATGAGGCTCTGGGAAATGCGAGAATGAGGGTTTAGATTAGAAAGAAACAGACAGATATAGGGGAGAGGGAAGAAGAAGAAAAAAAGAAGAAGAGATAGAGACAGCACGAGAGAGAGAGAGAGAGAGAGAGAGAGAGAGAGAGAGAGAGAGAGAGAGAGAGAGGAGAGAGAGAGAGAGGAATAGCAGAAGGCGGAGGTAGGTTAAATGCAAAACAGTTCATCATCATCATCATGTGCCTTGCCACATGACGTTGGCGATCATGGCCTTCCATCTGTTTCTATCCCTTGTTGCCGCAAGCACCTCTTCCATCCTCCTTGTATTCAACCACTCTGCAAGTCCGTCCAATATTTTCTCCCTGGGTCTATCTGGTGCTCTCTTTCCCTCCAGCTTTCCTGTTCTGACCAGGTGCTCCAATTCCCCTTCCTCATAAAATGGCCTATAAATGTTGCCTGTCTTTTCCTAATCTTCCTTATGAACGATCTTCTTGTGTCTGCCTCCATCAAGACTGTCTCGTTTGTTTTCTTTACTGTCCATGGAACTCTCAACATTCTTCTTAGAAACCACATCTCGGCTGCCTCAATCTTGTTCTATCTTTGCTTGTTGACTGTCCGCGCCTCACAACCGTATAACATTATCGGTTCTATATAACATTCAAGAACTCTTTTCCTTATGTTAACTGATAGGCATTTGTTGGTAAGAATGCTTGTCATCTTCTTGAATGCTGTTTTGGCTTGGCCGATTCTGCTGGCTATTTCTGATGTGCGTCTGCCGTCTGGTGAAATGATCGTTTCTAGATATTTAAACTTATCAACCTGTCTCAAGGTTGTGCCGTTTGCTGTTATTTTGCATGAGGGATTTCATGTTTTTTACTGATCACCATGACTTCAGTCTTGGTGCCAGGAAAAGTGTTCAAAAGGATTCTGTTGGAGAGGATGAGGGACGCAGTGGACGTCAGGCTCCGAGACCACCAGGCAGGCTTCAGGCAGGACAGATCCTGCACAGACCAGATTGTCACGCTACGCATCATCGTCGAGCAGTCCCTGGAGTGGAACTCCTCATTGTACATCAACTTTGTAGACTTCCTCAAGGCTTTTGACAGTCTGCACCGTGACACCCTGTGGCAAAACTCCTCCGACACTATGGAATCCCAGCCAAACTGACACGAATCATCAAAGAGTCATATGAAGGGATGGCATGTCGGGTCGTTCACGGAGGCCAGCTGACGCGTCGCTTTGATGTAAGGACCGGCGTACGTCAAGGATGCCTGCTGTCACCATTCCTGTTCCTCCTCGCCATCGATTGGGTGATGAGACGGACAACAGATGGACAGAGGAATGGCATCCAGTGGACCCTATGGACTCAGTTGGACGATTTGGACTTTGCCGATGACCTCGCTCTGCTCTCCCACAAACAGCAACAGATGCAGAACAAGACTTCAAGCCTGGCCTCCCATGCGTCCCAAGTCGGCCTTCACATCCACCCCAACAAGACCAAAATTCTGAAAATCAATGCTTCCAGCACAGAGGCAGTGAAGTTGGGAGACAACAACCTGGAGGAGGTCGAGACCTTCACTTACCTTGGGAGTGTAGTCAATCAGCAGGGAGGAACAGATGCAGACGTGAAGACCCGCATCGGAAAGGCAAGAGCATCCTTCTTGGCCCTCAAGAACATCTGGCGATCCCACATGATCACACCCCGCACTAAAATCCGCCTGTTCAACTCAAACATCAAATCAGTTCTTTTGTATGGAGCAGAAACGTGGAGAACAACTAAGACCACTACTAGAAGAGTCCAGACATTCATAAACTCGTGCCTACGCAAGATACTGAAGATCCACTGGCCAGTTACCATCAGTAACACAGACCTCTGGCAGAGAACTAACCAAGTGCCAGTGGAAGAAGAAATCAGAAGAAGGAGATGGCGATGGATAGGGCACACCCTGAGGAAACCATCAACCAACATCACCCGCCAGGCCCTGACCTGGAACCCTCAAGGGAAGAGAAAGAGAGGCCGACCAAAAAACACCTGGAGAAGAGAACTGAAGGCGGACGCCAAGCAGACCGGCTACTCCTGGCGAGAACTTGAGCAAATAGCCCAGGATCGTGGACGATGGCGGGCGGTTGTGGATGGCCTATGCCCCTCCTGGGGCTCAAGGCCTAAGTAAGTAAGTAAGTATGACTTCAGTCTTCTTGCTGTTTAGTTCCAACCCCTTACCTTTGCTTTCTATTTTTAGTATATTCACAATGCTTTGTAGGTCCCTTTCATTTTCTGCAATTAGCACGATGTCATCTGCGTATCGAATATTGTTTATCATTTTTCCTCCAACCTTTAATACAGGGTCTTTTTCTAGATTTCTCATGATGTTTTCGCTGTAAAGTGAAAACAGATCTGGTGATAAAATACAACCTTGTCTGATTCCTCTTTTGATATTTTGGAAAGAGCTTACATCGTTTTCTATTCTCATTGCAGCTGCAAAACAGTTACGAGTACATAATTATATCTGTCTGGTGCAGAAAGCGAAAACTAAACACATCATCTGCTGTACGCCATACGTCCATAGTCGGTGACGGTTCTTCGTGTTGTTCGTTTCAAAAGACTCCACTCTTTGCACAGAAAATTAGCAAACTAACTGTACCTAGAACTTATCGGGGAAGGGGTAATGGAGATTAAGTGCCTTCACTCGGTCTAGCTCCGCAACTGAGTGTTTACTGTTGAAAGTAGGAGGGCTCAATAGGTAGTGTCTTCAGTAAGTTGAAATCCACCGGTGACCTTGCTGTAGTGCAATGTCTCCTCCGGTGAGTGGTGTCATGGTGGTTTGACGTCTCTTTGGATTGAGACTTCGACTGTTACTGTTATTATTATTGTTATTGTTATTGCTATTGTTGTCTAGAGGCCAACCGACTGCATAGAGTCACATCAGGGGTATAGCCGTTTCAAAACATAAACACACACAACACTTCAACAGGAAAAAAAAAGGGAAAAGAAAATTAAATACACGTATCAATGTATTCACGCGCATGATCTAAGAAGATGCCCCTGGCATTGACCACTCTGTCCAATTTATCACACAGGGGATTTAAAAACATACCTGAATACATATCTAAATATAAGTAAGACCTCTAAAACATGTGTCAAAACGTACCTAAGTTACCTAAATTTGCTTCCGCAGATCTCATTTCCCTAGAGCTAAAATGCGCTTGAGACATGTACCCAATTACCAATCCTAATGGAAAGTAGGCAAGATTTTATCACATACAGGTGAATGTATCAGCAAGGCCGAAATTGATAGGAAGAAATGACAGAAAGCAAAGGAACAAAGCAGAAACAAAGAAAGTGACAGAAAAGAGGACATTTCAAGCGCAGAATATTCAGAAGGTGGGGATACTATTTATACTGAAAGAGCCCCCGGCATCCCCACGGGGGTGAGACTCCGACTGTGTGAACTTGGGATTAGTGATGTGTTGAGAGCCAGACTGAGCACTTGAGATCAACGCCACAAGGCAGCCTAGAAACTGGGACAGCAAAAAAAAAAAAAAAAAAAAAAAAAAAGAGCTGGGCCAGAAAAGTAGACGAAGAAGGAGGAACAGTAAGAAAAGAAGAAGGAGAAGGTGGTGGAGGAGAAGAAGAAGAGGCAGAAGAACAGGACAGAGGAGAAAGCAAAGTAGCAGGAAAAGAAAGAGGAGGGAGAGGGTGACGAGAACAGGAGAAATACTTTGTGGAATCAGGAGCAGGAGGATGATAATGAGAATGAAAATGAAGAAGAATAAAAAAGGGAAAACAACAACAATAGTAGAAACATCAACGACGATAACAACAATAATAACAAGAAGAAAAAGAAACTGATAAGACGAAATCGATAATAATCAGACACCCACCAGTTTACAAGAAGAAAAACAACAACGATAACAACACTAATAAAAAATAATGATCAGACATATCTCTCTCTCTCTTTCTCTCTCTCTCTCTCTCTCTCTCTCTCTCTCTCTCTCTCTCTCTCCCTCCCTCTCTGTCTCTCTATCTCTCGCTCTATCTCTTTATCTATCTCCCTCTTTCTCTCAAAAATGGAGAAGTTAATGAACAGAGCAAAGGGGAGTGCAGGAAGAGAAGGATATGGCGAAATTAATGGATTGGGTGGGGGAGGGGGCGGGGGAGGGAAGAGAAAAAGAGAGAGAGAGAGTTTAAGTGTAAGGCAATGGTATGGAATCACTGATACAGAAATCAATAAACATCACATTAATATTCATTATAATTCCTTTGTGTGAGGCGGTTTTTCTGTATCCATTGGGCCACCGTGCTCAGCCCAGAAAAAGAAAACAGAAGAAGAAGGGGAAGAAGAAGAACAACAACAAGAACAAGAACAAGAATAAGAACAAGAACAAGAAGAACATGAAGAACAAGAAGAACAAGAACAAGAGGAACAAGAACAAGAAGAACAAGAACAAGAAGAACAAGAACAAGAACAAGAAGAACAAGAACAAGAACAAGAAGAACAAGAACAAGAACAAGAACAAGAAGAACAAGAACAAGAACAAGAAGAAGAAGAACAAGAAGAACAAGAACAAGAACAAGAACAAGAAGAACAAGAACAAGAACAAGAAGAACAAGAAGAACAAGAACAAGAACAAGAAGAACAAGAACAAGAACAAGAAGAACAAGAACAAGAACAAGAACAAGAAGAACAAGAACAAGAAGAGAAGAAAATCAACAGCAGCTGCAACGGCTACAACGACGTCGACTTCAACAACGACGATGATTCCACTCGTAATGATGATAAACACACATGCACATACATTACTGCTACTACTTCTAATATTACTACTACAGCCACTACTTCCTCTATTACTACTACTGCTGCTGCTGCTGCTGCTGCTGCTGCTACTACTACTACTACTACTACTACTACTGGTATTACTACATTACTTCTACTACTACTACTACTACTGGTATTACTACATTACTTCTACTACTACTACTACTGGTATTACTACATTACTTCTACTACTACTACTACTGCTGCTACTACTACTACTACTACAACTGCTACTACTACTACTACTACTAACTACTACTACCACGACTGCTGCTGCTGCTGTTGCCACTACCACTAGTTTCGTTTTTGAATGTAAGCTCTGTATGCTCGGAATAAATTCCATATGCACTGATTCCTCTGATGCAATGTGACGTAGAAGATCCAAAGTAAATGCAGTATTTGCCGTAGGGCTGTACATAAACCCTATGAAACAAATATGGTCTGCCTGAGGGTTGAACCCACGACCGTTATGTTCTCAGTAAGATCGTCTAAACAACGGAGCCACCAAAAAATCGCAACTACTTCTACTATAAGTAACATCTAATCATTATTTACCAATACTATGCAACCATTCCCATTCCTTCATATCGAAAGTTTGGTCATCAAAAGTTTACCTCAATGAGTGGTATTTGTATAAGACTTCTTCATACTTCAGGTCGATCAAAAGATGAAAGAGAGGGGATATTGTCAGCATGGCGAGACCATCTTGTTTTAAACTACTGATGTGAGGCTTTGTGTGCTTCAAGAGACAACGCACCCTCGCTTCCTTTCCCAGATCGTATTCGATCCTTTGATCAGGGTGACCTAAATACAACCGATTTTAAAAATCGAACTCTCTCTCTCTGTCTCTGTCTGTCTGTCTGTCTGTCTGTCTCTCTTTCTGATTACCAACGGCAATTGTGTACAGTGGTCATGGGCCAGTATCTATACATGTACCTTTGGAAATTTCAGTTAATCTAATCTCTCTCTTCCTCTCTCCCTCTTATTCTGACTGCATGATCGGATTAAAAAGGAATTGGTAATATTAACTTTCTTTTCGGTTAGTTTCAGTCATGTTACCTGGACGTCTCTCCCTTCATCTCATCCTCAAACTCCTTCTCGTTCTCTCTCTCTCTCTCTCTCTCTCTCTCTCACACACACACACACACACACGCACAAGCACACACTTTGTCTCTCTCTTTCTCTGGCATATGGAAGAGCAAAAACTCCCAGCATGCAAATTTGAAAACCGGCTTTCACTTATAACTTCTACATTTGGAAAATATAGTATCATTATCATTATCCTCTCTCTCTCTCTCTTTGTCTCTGTCTCTGTGTCTGTCTGCCTGTCTGTCTGTCTCTCTCTCTCTCACTATCTCTCTACGCAAGCAGGATATCAAATATGCATGCTAAATATTCTTTAAGTCATATCAGTTGCTATCTCATGGAAACATGAAAACACCCAGCATGCATTTAATGACAAGTTTGAATATACAAAGCTTTAAACTAACAACTCCTACCGTTGGAAAACAAATTATCATTATGCTTACCGCTAACACCCAACATGCGAGTAATGGCAAGTTTGAAGAAAAGGGCTTTTAACTAATAACTTCTACCAATGGAAAATAAAATACCATTGCGCCTATCGCTGTCACTATCATTATCTCCTCTTCTCCGTTCTCCTCTGCGTTCCAGCTACGACGGGTCGTATGACATGTTACCAGTTGATTCAATTTTAATTATGCATGTGTGCCTGTCTGTTTGTTTTATTACTGTTTCTACTATCGATTTACCTTTAAGTATTTTGGCTCTAAGTGTCACGTTCACTGTAGCCAAGGCTGACACAGGAATTCGATCAAGATATGTTGTGTTGTGTCATTCTGTTTACCGTTGGAAGATCAGAAATATTGTTCATTTATTCATTCATTTATTCATTCATTCATTCATTCATTTATTCATTCATTCATTCACTCACCCATTCATTCATTCATTCACTCATTAATTCATTCATTCATTTTTTCATTTATTCGTTCGTTCATTCATTCATTCATTCATTCATTCATTCATTCATTCATTTATTCATTCATTCTTCATTCATTCATTCATTCATTCACTCATTTGCTCGTTCATTTATTCACTCGATCATTCGTACTTTCATCCGTTCATTGATTCATTCATGCGTTGATCTGTTGATTGATTATGAATTGACTGATCGATTGCCCGATTGACTGATTGATTCATCGTCGTACTCACCTCCTTCGTGCCCACAACCAGTGTACGGGTGTTGAAGCCAAAACGTGAATTAGGAAATGTGTTGTTAACGATCAGGTCACCATCAGATAACTGCAAGACGGACTCAAACTGTCGGCTGTGGCTATCGTTTGTGCTGATGTACATCAACGTCGATATTTCTGCCATCACGCACTCCACTCTCTGAAATGACAAATAAGTAATATGTAGGCTTAAATGGATAAAATGGATGACTGGACGGAGATATATTTTAAAGTATTCGATATTTATCGAATGTGTGCGTATATGCAACATTTATAGGACAATTTATGAGGCAAGAGAAACTAGAGCACTTGGTCACAACAGAAAGGTGGAGGGAAAGAGAACACCAGAAGACCCAGAAAGAATTATGGAAAGAAAGGTGGAAGGTAGAAAGGAGGAAAAGAAAGGACAGCTGAAAAAAAGGAAAATAAAAATAAAAGAATGACAGACTGAGTGATGGACTGACTAACTGATAGACTAATGGACTGACTGACTGACGACAGAATGACTGATTGATGGACTGACTGACTGGCTGACGGAAGAATGACTGAATATATACGATAACAAACCAGCAAATACAGTAAACAAAATTCTGTCTACGTAGGGGTTGTATTTCTGTCCAGGCAAATCGCGTAGTTTGTGACTGACTGACTGACTGACTGACTGAAGAAATAAATAAATGAATGAATGAATGACGGGGGAGAATGAATAGATAAATGAGTAAATGAATAAATGAATAAACGATGAAGTTTCAGTTTTGCTGAATAAAAGAAAGACTGAATTAATGATTAAGCAAATATAGATAGATAGATAGATAGATAGATAGATAGATAGATAGATAGAAAATACGTAAAGCACGCACCCGTTTTCGATTATCGAAAACGGTTTGTTTTACGAGGTGTCACCATGATGTAATCTTCCGTGTCCTTAAAACAGATACTTAATCAAAAAGATCCATGCGGCTGTGTAAGTCTGTTTACAGTTTGCGTGGCCATAGCTCAGTTTTGAGGATACAAGAATTGGGGGGAAAAAAATGACTAATCGTACAACACAATGAGTTCTCGGGCGTTGATAAATGGAACTGCACTCAATTCTGTTTTAATGCTCAAAATAATAACCGTTCGTCGTATAGCTGCCAGATGAGTCAGTGTACCGACGTGTGTCTTAAGAGGAAGATGGGAGATATTTTAGAGATGGGTGAAGACAAGTGTGTCACCCGTCTACTTTACCAGGTAGAACGCAGGTGCTGGACATCAAAGGATCTACATGTACTTCCATCTACACCTCATAAAGAAATGGTGTCAACATGGCAGCGCTACGTGAAAAAAAACAACTCGTTTCTGAAGCATCAGCCAGGTTGGATGAGTTCCTTGAAGACTGACAGCTGCCACGTGTTCAAGGCAGAGCTAGTTACCAAGCTGGAGGACATCAACTGTGGCCAAGCTCTATTAACCCAGGGCACTGAATACACAAAGCATTACTCTGTTACTGTCATTTTTGTTTAAAGCCCAGCCGACTTCACAGAGCCATATCAAGGCTATAACCGCTTCAAAGTAAAGACAATACTTCAACAGGGAAAAAAAAGAAAGCGAATTAAGTACACATATCAATGCATTCGCGCACACAATCTAAGGAGATACCCGTGGCGCTGACCACTCTGTCCAATTTATTGCATAAGGGATTTAAAAAAACATACCTGCATACAAACATGAATATAACTAAGGACACTAAACCATATATAAAAACGGACCTAAACTATCTAAAATTGCTTCCGCATATCTCATTTAACTAGAACCAAAAATGCACTTGATACATGTACGCAATTATCAATCCTAAGATAAAGTACATGGGAATTTATCAAACACATACAGGTGAATGGACCAGCAAGGCAGAAAATGATAGGAAGAAATGACAGAAAGCAAAGGAGGAAGAAAGAAACAAAGAAAGTGACAAAAAAGAGGAAATTTCTTGCACAGAATTTCCAGAAGGTGGGGATACTATTTATACTGAAAGAGCCCCCGGCATCCCCCCGGCATTACTCAGCGGACTTTCAAGTTCATTCTTCAGGGAACACTACAAGAGAACAGGACATGAGGCGGACAGAGAAATAAATGAACAGACAAATACTACAGAGTGGACTAGAGAGAATGTTGCCACACCCACAACTGTAAAAAAGGAGGACAACTAGAGCAACATTCATCCGTAGAGCGCCTCAACGACCCAGACAGGTTGCGAGAGCCATAAGACATAATAATACAGGTTCACTTCTTTTAAGTTCAAATGGGAGTGGCACATTTTATGTCCACATGACAACAATAGTAATAATTACAGTCTTTATACGGCGCCAAATCTTGACAATTCAAATCACAGCGCACTCGCGCACCATACAATCGACAAAGACTATCTTGCAATATTTAATATTAAAAAAAGAACTACACAACTGGGGTAAAGAAGTAGCTATTGAATTCATTGTTGGGAAAAAGGGTGTGTGTTTTTAAATTGGATTTAAAACAGAAACAATAACAACAACAACGGCATGATATATTTTTTTTAAAAGTGTCATATCTATGTAAAGGGATGTTGTCTGTACAACTTTTAATCACCTTGTTATCACTGCCACACATCACGTCAGCACGCATCACTAGAACGTGGAACAACGGTTGACCTCTATTTTCTTTTGTGCACACACGCTTTTCTGTGCCACTACAGACAGCTTTTGGATCATCATTGATCTGAGCCTGAGTGTTCTGCAGAATGAATCCTTTTGAAGGCTACACGCATGAAATGCTTTATTGTTGCCATTAATTGCGTCCATCCGCGCTAAATCATCGATGGATGATCATCAGCTTACAAAGCAGACAGACCCTAGATAACAGTGTCGCAAACAGTTTAAATTATTCTCGTTATTTTTGCAATTTCATACGATAGTTTGTTATCTGCTTAACACTTATCATTAAAAAAAAGTTCATTTTATGAACAACAGTTATTTTAGGTCAGTTTATAATCAAGTAAGTATTTTGTGACAGAAATGCGTCGTGTCTGATGATTAAAATAATGACATTCATCCATGAGTTTTTGACATCTTTGTGATTCTATCAGAGCCAGGTCGTGATGAGCCTAATTATGCCAAGATAATATCAAATCCAAATCAAGTGCGACTGCCCGCGTCCAAACAAACAGGAACCAGAAAAACAAAAAAATCGAATCAGAACGCGTATTCAATACAACAAGACAAGACAGGCTTAAATTTTCGGCCAACTGGCCTTTGTCAAACGCGAATGCACGATCACTAACAATCACCAAACATAAAATCATGAGAAAAAGACTAAAACGTCCCTGCCGCCTCGTCTAGTGGGTAAAAAAGGGACTAAAAGACTAAAAAATAATATCAATTCAAGCTTTTGACGCGAGTAAGCCATCCCTAGTTTACTTGCATTAGAAAGGTAAAGCTGCACCGATCCCGAGCAGTTTAGAATTTTCCTGTAAACATCCTGACTATTCCTTTTGGAAGTTTGCAGTCGGCAATGGTAATCATGCCCAAACGTCTGGAACGAGAGTGCCTCCATGAACAAACGGTAACGCCAACAATGATTGAGATCAAACCGACCGCCAGCGTCCACAGAAATTACAACTCAGAATACAGCAAAATCGAAGGTGGATATTTAGCTGACACATTGGACACAAACAGCGTACTATTTTTTTGTTTGGGGGAACGGGTACTGTCAATAACTGCAAAACCATAACAGAAAACGCAGTACAAATCATTGATGAACAATGTATTGCCTTAATTGTTTTTTAGAGATTTTTTCCCTTTCATTTTATTTTTTCGTTCTCGACCACTTGACACAGACCAATTGACAAAAAATTATTTGCGTTTGTTATTGTTTCTCATCCTTTAAATAGCGTCTGTATCCTATTTTCACATAGTTACCTTTCCGTATATGAAAGTTTAACTAAAACAAAAAACGAGACAAAGATACGATCCACCATTTTGAAAAGCGAGACGGACACAGAGAAAGACAGTGAGCGAGATTACAGACAGACAGTCAGACAGACAGACAGACGGACGGACAGACAGAAACAGAGAAAATGAGACAGACAGCACATTTTAAGGATAAAACCAAGAACAATAAATGACAGGGTCTTGTGATTAGCAAAAACTGAAATGCTCTTTCAGAAAACAACTTGTCGCTTAAATTAATCCTTGTTTATCTATGTTATGTATGAAGGAAAAGTTAACAGATATTCAGACCTAACAATACCAATCGCATGCAGTAAACTGTGAAAATATGTAGATTTCTCCGTTATGATTACTACAATGTCTCAAAAAGAACTTCAACTGGTCAGAAATGACGCTATTTGTTTAAACAACTGTTTAAGTGTATATAAAAGTGAATTGATTTTTAAAAAAAAACGTCCACCGAAATAGGCTGTGTACCTGCTTCAGTACATATCAATATCTTAATTAGAAATATAGATTTAATACAATCAATACAAACAAAAAGGCATAGATTTGCTGTAATATCTGCACTAGGGTTATTCACCTTCAGTTGAAACTAAACAAGCAAACAAACAAGCAAGTAAGCAAAGAAACAAACAAACAAGCAAGTAAGCAAAAAAAAACAAACAAACAAGCAAATAAACAAGCAAATCTAAACTGACCCCAGTGCTGGACGTATTAGACATGATGGTTTCTTGGTTCTCTATAACAGCCACGACGTTGTCGAAGTAAGTTGCCGCCCTTGATATCTCTTCTTGCAAACCGTCAGAGGTCGTCACTATCCATCTGGTGAACATGCGCAAACCTGACGTCCGGCCTAGACTTCTGTCGTATGCTTCTGCCTGAGATCATAAATGCATGGATTGGCAAATCAACGAATGTCTAAACAATAATAATTCCGGCAGCAATTCCTACTTGTTTTCTGGGATTAATGCCTTTATACCTCCGCGAGCTGGTTGGTTCTTTTGACTGAGCCGTGGACTCGAGATCTGATATCTCGGAGTTCAATCCCAGACCGCAACTTTAAAAACTGGCCTGCTCGCTGGCAGCCCATCTTAACGCTATCATCATTCTGGTAATGTCAGCCTAGGCTTTTACAGGTCCCCCTTCTGCGCCCACCCCCTCTTCCTAGTTTCAAGACTTTGCCGACAGATAGTTTTCTGTGGAGGCTCAGAGAGTCTGAGAGATGATAGCTGGCAGATTTTGGTGAAACGCATAAAAAAGAATTATTAGATTGTCCGAGTGCGATGAATCCCTAATGAACAAACTCCAAACTCTAAACTTTATACCTGGTGGAAATGACGGTAAGAAAAGTTACAGAAGGTCGCTTGGGAAATAGATATTACAAATGCCAAAGCGATTGTTTACTCCTAATTGTATATTACTAGCAAGGAAAGGCCTTTTCCAAGTCCTTTCCCTTTCTGTTTCATTCTTGGGCTCTTCTAGTCGCAATCTTCTGCGTTCTGAGTAATATGCAAGTTGACTGCTCATTTTTTTTTTTTTTTTTTAATAACAGACATTTTTTTTAATAACAGAAAAGTGCCACAAAATTAAACTAAAATCAGCAAACAACATTATCTAGCTCCGTTGGAGAGTCTCGTAGCACTGGAAGGCGTGTGTATCACAGAGTGCGACAAGGTTATTTGCCTGCCTCTCAATTCATGTCTATGCTGAGGTGAAAGAGATATACAGATCTTTATGGGAAGTTTGGGGACTATGCATTTCTCAAACATAGGAAGTATGAGTAGTAGCAGACGAAGAGTACTACCACCATCATCGCCACTATCTCCACCACCACCACCACCACCACCATCACCACCACTGTTGCCGCCACCACCACCACCCAAAAACATTTGCCTCTCTGGATAGTTCCAGATCAGCTGAGTCACGCATGTTGCGAAATTTTTCAGGTAATGAAAAAACAATTATTTCAGTCGCTGTAGTCACGCTTTTGATTGCGAATTAAATAGAAAGGGCAATGTGAATGTGTGTGTCTGTGTGTACATAAGTGCATGCGTGCGTGCGTGTGTGTGTACACGTGTCTGTATGTATGTGCGTGTGTGCTAAAATTATGCACACACAACACACACGTAAAGATACTAAGAGGCGAAAAGAACACGTCTTTTCTATCAAACATCAAATATAGTAACAAGAAACTCTACGTAAAGCTGGACAACTAAAATTAGACCCATACTTCTTTACTTAAAATCATTCATTTTCTTTTTTGTTTTCTCGTCGGATGCAACCACTGCTGTCCCTAAACTCTGACTCTAATTGGTATTCACTAATACAAAAGGAATAGGAGTGACTCAATATTCAATTTGAGCCACAGCCCCCAGTCACACGTAGTTTCCAATAGGGAGAGAGAAAGAAGGGGAGGGGAGGGCGAGAGAAAGAGAAGACAGACAGAAAGGGAGAGAGAGAAACAGGGGCAGACAGACAGACAGACCAGACATAGGAGAGAGGGAGGGAAAGAGACAGACAGACAGCCACAGACGAGAGAGAGAGAGAGAGAGAGAGAGAGAGAGAGAGAGAGAGAGAGGAGAGAGAGAGAGAGAATAATGGAGACATTATTTAAACTACAATCAAACTAATGTGGCTCTGCTGAACTGCTGAACTGTTGAAACTCTGGTGAAAATATGCTATCCCACTTCCTACGTTTAAATCTGAAACACGAATTGTCAACTGGCTTTCGTGCATCTCTGATTTGGTTACGAAGACAGCACGTTACTTAAATTATTCAGCCTCTAAGTCTAAGTGCTTGAAACCTTGCTTGTGGTGTAAACATGTGAACATCGGTGACCTATTGGTGCTCTGGATCCCAACCAGTAGCCTCGGGTGTTTCTTGTTAACTTTGTTAATGTCATTATCGTTTTTCCAACATTTTGTTTCAGAAAAGATAAGATCACCATAAGAAATTAAAACAGTGGCATCACCATTGGCAGTAGTTTAACAACAGTAGCAGCAGCAGTAGAGCCTATAGTAGCGCCACGCATCACCACCACAACCACCACCACCATCATCGTCGTCGTCATCATCATCATCATCATCATCATCATCATCATCAACAACAACAACAACAACAACAGCTACTGCAACAAATAAAAATAACTGTTAAAATAACAATTACAACAACATTATAATCAACAACAACACAATAACCAACA
>CM060308.1:51828455-51838455 GCA_030674185.1 Monoplex corrugatus
TTTACCGCACAATAACATCCAAAGAAGATCATGCCCACCTACAAGAAGATCTAGAACGTCTCCAGGTCTGGGAACAGAAATGGGAGATGGCCTTCAACCCAGGGAAATGTGCTACGCTAAGGGTCACTCGCTGCAAAAGCACCATCAGCGACAAATACCAGATGCACGGACATACTCTAGCAACAGTACAATCAGTATCGTACCTGGGGGTTATTTTGAGGACTGATCTAGAGTGGGTAGAACACACTGACACTATCACAAATAAAGCAAGCAAAACCCTCGGATTCTTAAAACGTAATCTGAAAGTTGCTTCCAACGAGCTGAGAGAAAAGGCGTACCTAACCTTCGTTAGACCTTTGCTAGAGTACTCCAGCTCAGTATGGGACCCCCACAAGATAGGCTGTATCAAGAAAATGGAAAACATCCAGCGAAGGGCAGCCAGATTCGTCCTGAACCGTTACCATCGGCGTGCGAGTGTCACAGAAATGCTCGAAAAACTCAAGTGGCCGTCTCTTCAGAAGCGACGCCAAGCGTCAAGGGTCACCATGTTGTACAAAATCCACAATAACCTGGTGCAGGTCAACAAAAGTGTCCTGGAAAAACCCATAGTAAGAGACAGAAGATCACATGGCCAGCAGTTTAAACGTCTTGCAGACCACAAACAGCAATACAGACTCTTCTCATTCTTCCCCGAGCCATCCGTGAGTGGGATGAACTCCCAGCACATATTGTAGAGGCAGACACCCCCGACAGTTTTAAAAACAGAGTCACCTCCCACCTCAATGCTGACACTCTTGACAGTCTCGCTACTGCGAAACTTCAAGAGTAAACCCAAACAAACACAAACATAAACTGCCCTGTATGAATGTGAGAGTGCTTGGTCAGGTAGGTAGTGGGTAGCGGGTGTGCTGGTAGGAGGGCCGCTGCGGCGGGGGGTGCCGGGGGCCATCATTAGGATGCCTGTCTGTCACTTCTCCGTAGTTCTCGTCCCCTTTGATCCAGTTAGTGGGCAGGGAGTGTGTGAATGTGAGGAGGTTTTTTTTTTATTTTTAATTTTTTAATTTTTTTTAAAACTAATTAAAGTCAGGCAGCCAGTTCGTGAACCCCTGTTCTACCCTGTGGCAAAATAATCAAAGTGTTGATTGTGGCCACACAACAGAAGAAGAAGAAGAAGAAAGCGATATTTAATGAGTCACGCTCATTTGAACTTGAGCAATCGTGGCGTCTACTCGCTACATCAACAGAATGGTTAAGGAAAAAAAAAAAGATATTGATTCATGAAATAGTCAAAATCCTTTAACATTACTTAGCATACACGCACGCACACGCACGCGCGCGCGCGAACACGCACACACACACACACACCACACCACACCACACCACACCACACAAATTTAACGATCAAGTTAGAAACAGAATAGTTGCAGTAACCTGTTAAAGGCTGTTTAGTCTATGGTCCAGCCTTTAGCTTTGGCTACACATTCATGACATTGTCACACTAAATAGACGAAAGTGACATGTCAGTCACTCTTTTATTAATAAAATTAATAAATGAACTAAATGAATAAATAACTAAAGACAATTAAATTACTCAAGCAATAAAACGCATGTGTTTTTAAAGAAATTCTTTAGCCTACCTCTGGCAAGCATTTTGAGCTCTGTACAGCAGACTTGAGACCCGTCTTGAGCAGACGACAATCCCAGCATGCCCCAGTGAGACAGAGCGAAGAGATTGGCGAGAAGTATGGCGTGCATGGTGTAAGCCTTGAGATGGTCGTGTTCCATAAAGATGGCCAGTGACAGCTGTAGGTCGATCTGTTCAGCTGAATCAATTTAGATTTAATAAGGAAATCCGTTATATTTTTGCGTGTATTGTTTCTTTTTGTTTCTATTCTTCAGTTTTATTCTTTTTCCGCTCAGTTCTTTCCCCTCTTCGATTTTGCTCCCTTCCGATGGAAAGCTATAATTAGCCCGTAATCTTCAGTCTGTGATGATCACAAGAGTCTTGAGTCTGTTACTAGGATATTCAGTTTTTAATGCCCTGATAACTGGTGTTTATTTTGTGTCATGTTATCTTATTTTGTTTTATTTTCTTTTGCTTGTGTCTTGTTTTACGTTATTTTACCTCAGCTATGCTATCATGAATGCTCCAACAATAATAAATCCTTCTCTAGATCTAAGTTACGAATCTAGTCCATTTTCTTTAACAACCCTTGATACTAAGTCCCTTCAATTGAAATGTGTTTGATGACCTATTCGAAAAAGGAGGATTTCTTGTTCACGCTTTACATTTCCACGTGGTAGATTGTTTATATCATCAGCTGATCGTTGTCCTTCTGTGGGTGGTGGTTATCTTCGATATGCCTGAAACCAAACAGAAACAATGAAATGAAATGAAATAGTAGTCAGAATGTCAGTTGCTGCAACAGTAGTGCTAAGGGCTGTGTGTAAACCGTAGCTGTACTGCTGACAGTAGCTAATGAAGGGAATTCCCTTCCCAGGTCAGTGATACAAATGTTTTGTTCAGTGTGTGTTTGGTTTAATCCTTTGGCTGCTTGAATCAGACAGATTTATCCAAATGGGTTTACCTTGTGGCTAAGTCCACATTTACTTACTTACTTATTTACTTACTTAGGCTACTTAATTACTGCCTAATATGCCGCTGTGCATAGGGTAGCAATGACAGTCCTCCACGTCTGTCTGTTCTTGGTTGGCCTCTTTATAGTACTCCATATGTGTTTCAGGGCCTTTAGATCTTCTTTTGTTCGTTATAATGTGTTCTTGAGTCTTCGTTTTCTTGCGTCTTCCTTCTGGTGTCCAGTGGATTGTAGTCTGGATGATGTTATATTGCTCTCTTTGAATGAGATGTGGTGGGGATTTTTCTGACCTTCCCGGTCAACATGTGTTCACATTTGCCGGTAACTAAACCCACGTCGTATGGTTACGCATGCAGAAAATCAAATAGGCATGTTAAAGATCCTGTAAGTCATTTAGAGTGGATGCTTATGAAAACATGAAAACACCCAGCATGAACGTCCATGATCCAACGAAAACGGAGTATGCAGACTGTGCAGCAACTCGTCACCTGCACACTGCGGGCAAAACAACGTGCATATACACTGAGAAAAAAAATCTGAACACTTACAAATAAAAAAAGGAACAAAGCCAAACAACAACCACAACATCAACACTGGCATTCCACCGGTAAATAATTTAAGAAACAACCAGCAGCTAAATTATGTATAAAACATCCAGCTTATAATCACAAGAACAAGAACAAAAAGAACAAGATTTTATTTCAGCCCAGTGCACCGACACAAGGAAAATGTTTTGGCTATGCATATAATCATGTTTTGGCTATGCATACAATCACACTCACGCTTCACAACAATTACAATATTCAAAATCATAAAAGACAAATTCGTCGGTCATCCACGGAATCGAAGAAACACACGCACACAACACACACACACTCTCACACCAAGGCGCCCATATCCAAGCCACCTTAGCTGGCCGCTAATTGTTGGTTCTGCCCTGCCAGCTAATTAATTTAACAGCGCCCATCTGTCTTTCCCCTTCCCCACTCCACACCACCCTCACCCATCCTGTGGCGAGCCACAGGCACACATTGAAGTATAGGCTTACAGATTGACCTAGATTCGACTAGGCCTACTCTGTGCCAGTATCAGTCACTTCCTACATTCAGTCCCTCCCCCGAAAGATCGCAGCAGTTACAAAGCACAGCTGAAGAGTGATGGACTCTGGTCAAACCTGCCTGGCTAAAAATACAAGACACAAGATACAAGATTCCATCCAGCCCAGAACATCACAATGGGAAATTGTTTTGGCATTAGCATTAAAATACATACAGGAACAAGAACGCATAAACAAATGTACATACATGCTCTTACTCTCTCTCACTCTCTCTCTCATCCCTCTCTCACCCTCTTTGTCGAACACAATATCAAAGGTTATGACTAATTCTAAAAATGTAGGTTAAAAAAGCACATCATAAGAGTCAGAAGCCTTGGTTAGGACTTTTAACAATGGACAAAAAGGGCAATACTCATTGAAAAACAACATGGTAGGTATAGAAAAATTTGATTAAAGATGCAATGCGATATGCACATTAAAATCAAAATGAGTTAAATACAATAAAATGAGTATGTAGACTAAGAGGGCAAGGTTAAACTTTTTAAGTCAGCCGACAGAAACACATATACAAGCAACAGCTGACCTACCCACCCACCCACACACCCACCCACCCACACACACACACAAACACACACACACACACACACACACACACACACACACACACACACACACACACACACACACACATACACACCCACACCCGCACGCACACACACACGCATGTGCGCGGAGTCAACACACACACATACACATACACATGCACACGCACGCACCCACACACCCTCTATATACCCTCACATACCCTCTCTCACATACAACCCCACAATGCTATACACATAATGTTTGCTCCAAAATAAGCCAATTGTACACATCCGCACGCTCCCTCCTCTGCTCATCCTTAACTCCAAAGCCCCGGCACATCTCATGTGAACAAGTCTAAGTGGGGACAGTGTCACGGGCCGCCTTCACATAGAAGCTGTTGCTTAACCGGCTTGTCCTGGTCTTAAAGGACCTGAATCGTTTACCGGAAGGGAGGGGAAGAAGAAAATATTTGCCGGATGGCCCTCGTCAGCCACAATGGATTTGACCTTCTTTTTCATTCTTCTAACATAGATGGACTCAAGGGGCTCCAAAGTGGTCCCAATAATTTTCGAGGCGGTCCGGACAACTCTATTGTGCCTCTCCCTCTCTGCTGCGGGGAGGGCGCCGTACCAGGCAGTGATCGAAAAGGTCAGTACGCTCTCTATCACCGCCTGGTAGAACTGCACGAGTATATTTTGACCAACACCGAATTTTTTGAGTTGGCGGAGGAAGAACAGTCTTTGTTGGGATTTTGACACAATGTTGCTGGTGTTTTCCTCCCACTTCAACGAGCTTGATATCGTCGAACCTAGAATCTTGAATGTATCTACAGCTTCTACAGACTCTCCCTTAATCACAAGGGGAGTGACAGGGGTTTTGGATCTTCTGGTGTCCACAATCATTTCCTTTGTTTTCACAGCATTGAGTTCCAGATTGTAACTGTCACACCATCTAACAAGTTTCTGTACTTCGTTGAAGTATGCGGACTCGTCGCCATTGTTGATCAGGCCCTCTACCGTGGTATCATCGGAGAACTTAAAGTACTTGACCGTGTCACTTGATGAGCGCAATCGTTCGTATACAGAGTGAACAAAAGGGGCGACAAGACACAGCCCTGAGGTGCACCAGTGCTCAGAGTGAGGGGGGAGGAATGGATGCCATTCACTTTCACGACCTGTTTCCTGTTGGATAGAAAGTCTGTGATCCACATGCACATCACAGAGATACTTTAGTGGGACAGAGTTCCATTCTAATTATCTCAGCCACTTTGACAGTCGCAGTCTTCAAAAGATTTATTTTCTGTTTCTAGAAAGGGATGGCAAGCGATGGTCATGTCAGAAGCCTAAAATGGTAGAAGGTAGCGATAATGATAATAATGATAATGACTTTAAAAGTAGCGATAATGATAATAATGATATGACTTTGAAGGTAGCGATAGTGATGATAATGACTTTGAAGTAGCTATAATGATAATAATGATAATGACTTTGAAGGTAGCTATAATGATAACAACGATAAGGACTTTGAAGGTAGCGACAATGATAATAATAATAATAAGGACTTTGAAGGTAGCGATAATGATAATAATGACAAGGACTTTGAAGGTAGCGATAATGATAATAATGACAAGGACTTTGAAGGTAGCGATAATCATAATAATGATAAGGACTTTGAAGGTAGCGATAATGATAATAATGATAAGGACTTTGAAGGTAGCGATAATCATAATAATAATAAGGACTTTGAAGGTAGCGATAATCATAATAATGACAAGGACTTTGAAGGTAGCGATAATCATAATAATGATAAGGACTTTGAAGGTAGCGATAATGATAATAATAATAAGGACTTTGAAGGTAGCGATAATGATAATAATGATAAGGACTTTGAAGGTAGCGATAATGATAATAATGATAAGGACTTTGAAGGTAGCGATAATCATAATAATAATAAGGACTTTGAAGGTAGCGATAATGATAATAATGACAAGGACTTTGAAGGTAGCGATAATCATAATAATGATAAGGACTTTGAAGGTGGCTATAATGATAACAATGATAAGGACTTTGAAGGTAGCGATAATGATAATAATGATAAGGACTTTGAAGGTAGCGATAATCATAATAATGATAAGGACTAATACAGCGACTCTTCTCGCAGGATTCCCATGCATAAATGACAGAGGCAGACACAGGTACAGCAAACACATGTCACCCCTACTGCTGTGACTAAAAGGACGGACTATAAAATACACATTGTCAGCAGCAACAATAACAGCAGCAATGACCAAATGTCAATCGTTTCTGCAACTATGATGGTAAACTTAATCGAAAAGGCATATAAAAGTCGTACGTCCTACAAAGCAATGAACACATCTTTTCCTCTCTCTGTCTCTGTCTCTCTTTCTCTCTCTGTCTCTCTCTCTCTCTCTCTCTCTCTCTCTCTCTCTCTCTTCCACTCGCATGCACACTTTTTGTCTGTCTGTCTCTCTCTTTCACACGCACACACACTCTCACACACATGCATGCACGCACGGGCATATCCACATATAAAATGCACCTCCATAACAATATGTGGGCATGTACGCCCGTGCGCCCGTGTACACACACATATTCCGAAGCATAGGCCTAAACACACGCACAGACGCACACACACACACACACACACACACACACACACACACACACACACACACACACATGCACGCACGCACGCACGCGCGCGCGCTCGAAAATCAAACATTCAAACACTGCTGGGTTGTCTTCAAATTCTGAAACTGTTTATTTATGAGCATCAAGAAATAAGGACGAAATCTTTCCGATTCATATGTGTTTGTCGAGTTAACAAATTGCTGAATTTCATGATTAGACTCCGAACAGTGTATTGATGCGAAAATGAAGGGGTAGTTTCTGTTTCACCCTTTCCCATTTCGCCCTGTCTACTGTTACCATCTTGTTTCAAGCGGTCTTTGTCTTCTTGTCTGACGCCCTCTCCGTGCTGTAGGCATGCCAGAACAACACGCTCCCCTTCCTGTCTAGAGTTCTGCACCAGGTTGCCACAACTAGAGGAGCAGTTCTGCAGTGGATTCCAGCCCACTGCGGAGTCTCCGGGAATGAGCGAGCTGATATCCTTGCTAAGGAGGGAGCCAGAGAAGAACAACCTAACAACAGCGTTAGCTACAGTGAGAAGAGGAGCATCATCAGGGCGCTTTCCATACCGAGACGACACAGGGATGACTACCACCTGTTGTCTAGAGAGCAGCAAGTTGTCCTGGTGAGGCTGCGCACTGGTCACAATAGGCTGAACAGCCACATGTACCGCAAACTGAAGCTGGGACCCTCCCCAACCTGTCCCTGCGGTCAAGAAGACCAAACCACGGAGCATATACCCCAAAGATGTCCCCTTCACCAGGTGGCAAGACAGGACGTGTGGCCGACAGACACTCCGCTGACAATCAAACTCCATGGCTGCAGACAGGAGCTGGAAAAGACGGCTGCATTCATCACCCGGACTCAGCTGATTGTGTAGCAGCGTACGCCAAGAAGAAGAAGAAGAGCGGCCTTTCTTTTACTAGGGTCCAGTCGCGTCGTTTCGCAGTCTGCAGCAGTGTTAGTTCGCCCTTTTCTGGTGTTGAGAACGATTATGAAAATAATGAAATGTGAATACTGTGGATACCTGTACCAGCGACCCTGTTTAGAGGGCGACATAATATTTTATAAAAAATCTTCTTCATCATGACGGCGAAATAATATTAAAATCTTGTTCATGATGAGGGCGAAATGTGAAAGTACGAAATGGGAACGGATGAAATGGGAACGAACGAAAGTGGACCACGATGGTGAATGCAAATGCTTTCCCATACTCATGTGGTCGTAAGGGAATGAATTGAGTGAATGAATAAATGAATTGAATTGAACTGAATGAATAGAATGAATTGAATGAATATATGAATGAATGAATGAATGAATGAATGAAAAAACTGAATCAAATTGAACTGAATCGAATGACTAGACTAAATTGAATGAACAGACGAGTGAATGAATGTAGGTAGGAAGGAACATGTTGTCGTTATTTTCTCACCATAACGATTGACACATCACTCGTCTACAGAGTATAGTAATACTTAGTCAGCGTCCATAGATTTACCATCGCTGAAATATACTTTGAGGTGGTGGAGACCTCGCATTTTCTCAGGTCCAACGATATGAAGGCGGTGCCTTTCTCCTTTGCCTCCCTCAGTCCTGGACAGGGCCAGGTGTCCATTTACAGCTGGGTGAGATTGAAGCAGTACGGTCAGGTTTTTTTTCCTACTCCCCTTCGAACTAGACTTGAACCTGTGCGGTTAGACTGGACAGCAGGTGTTCTGCCACTACGCAACCAGCCAGGTTGCGTTTGGGTCATTATGATGATAGTCGAAAATGTGTGGAGTGTGTATGTGCGGGGGGGGGGGGGGGGGAGAGGGTGTGTGCGTGTGTGTATGTGCCTGCGTGTGTGTACGTGTGTGCGTGTGGTATGTGTGTGTGCATGTGTGTGGTGTGTGTGTATGTGTATGTGTGCGTGTGCATGTGTGTATGTCTGTGTCTGTGTGTGTTTGTGTGTGTGTGTATTTATGTGTGTATGTGTGTGCGTGTGCGTGTATTTATGTGTGTATGTCTGTGTGTTTGTGTGTGTATGTGTGTACGTGCGTGTGTATGTGTATGTGTGTGTTTCTGGTTGGTTTATGTAACCATACTGATTGATTCTTTGTGACTGAAAGAACATCATTGATTGGTACAGACCCTGTGATGTCACCATTGATTCATCATTTCCCGTGATGTGTAGCCTCCACGAAGGACAGCTCAATGGAACGAGTAGAACATGAATTATTCACTCATGTGATAGAGGATTAATGGAAGGTCACGCAGTAATGGCGATGCTGCTGATGTTCGACTTAAATCTAGATTTAACAGACTGTAATTGTTGTTGTTGTTGTTGTTGTCGTTGTTGTTGCTGCTGCTGCTCTTGTTTTTGTATGTTTGTTGTTGTTGTTGTTGGTGGTGGTGGTGGATTTTTTTATGCTGTTGCTGAGGCTGTTGTAGTTTTTACGTGTGGTTCTGGTTGTTAATGTTGTTGGGGTCTCCAATCCCTTTCCTTTCCTGAGAAGATGTTATCGTTGTTGTTGGTGGTGATGATGTTTTTTACGTTGTTGCTGCTGTTGTTGTGTTGTTGTTCTTACGTGTGTTTCTGGTTGTTAATGTTGTTGGGGTCTCCAATTCCTTTTCTTTCCTGAGAAGAAGATGTTGTTGTTGTTGATGGTGGTGGTGGTTGTGGTGGTAATGATGTTTTTGTTTTTACGTTGTTGCTGCTGTTGTTGTGTTGTTGTTCTTACGTGTGCTTCTGGGTTGTTAATGTTGTTGGGGTCTCCAATTCCTTTTTTTTCCTGAGAAGGAGTTGTTGTTGTTGGTGGTGGTGGTGGTAGTGGTGGTGATGGTGGTGGTATTTTTATGTCGTTGCTGCTGCTGTGGTTGTTCTTACGTGTAGTTCTGGTTGTTATGTTATTGGGGTCTCCCATCTATTCCCTTTCCTGAGAAAGATTTGGCGTTTTGTTGTTTTTGGTGTTGTTATTTTTTTATGTTGTTGCTGCTGCTGTTGTTGTTCATACGTGTGGTTCTGGTTGTCAATGTTGTCCCATCGCTTCCCTTTCCTGAAAAAATTTTGTTGTTGTTGTTATTGTTGTTAAAATTCGAGTTACAGAAAACAACGTTCATTTGATCTGCAGATT
>CM060308.1:51848455-51850955 GCA_030674185.1 Monoplex corrugatus
TGTGTGTGTGTGTGTGTGTGTGTGTGTGTGTGTGTTGTGTGTGTGTGTGTTGTGTGTGTGTGTGTGTGTGTGTGTGAGTGAGTGTGTGTGTGTGTGTGTGTGTGTGTGTGTGTGTGTGTGTGTGTGTGTGTGTGTGTGTGTGTGTGTGTGTGTGTGTGTGTGTGTGTGTGTGTGGTGGTGGTGGTGTGTATAAGTGTATTTGTGTAGGTTTGTGCGTGTGCAAGTGAGAGTGACTACAACAATGTGATGGTAAGTATTTCTTTTCCTTTCATTGATTTATAGAAAAAACACGGAGGTCAGTGTTATGCAATTACTGCAAGGTCGAGAGGAATGAGATGGTTGAGACCTCAGTATTTTCTCAGGAGCAGCATCAAGAGGGCGGTGGCCACCCACTCCTTCTCGCAGACTTACCTTCTCAAACCCTGAAAAGGGTCAGGTACCCCGTTCACAGCCGTGTGAACTGGAGACCGCACACACATACATTCAAAAGGGTTAAGTTTTTGCTTTGCTAGCATGGTTGACAATGCAGGATGCTAGTAAACAGAGTGCGGGAGTTAAAGGATTAAAGTAACAAAGGCTCACGAGAACGTGCGTTTGATAGATTAGGGGGGACGGGGGGGGGGGGGGGGGGGGGGGAGAGGCGAAAAGCGACTAAGAACTTTTGTTATTGTGAGTGAATTGCTTTGGTGAATGTTGGGAAATGTGATTATGATTGTGATGAAGAACACACTTTTGATAAAACAAGACAGTTTAAAATTTTGGCCATAAATCATTGACATACATACAAAGAAGGCAACAAAAAAATTAATAAGATCACAAAAAGAACAACGGACCGCAAGATCACTGTCTTTTGGTGAATCATAAGAGGGGTTTAGAAAGGATCTATCATATTGGTTTATGTTAATGCAGCAGTCACGAAAAATGTGACCAAAAGCATCAAAAACAGGAGATTGTTAAAAAGGCTTGACCACTGAAAAAATCAAGATATAATTCATCTTTTCTTTACTTTCTTCTGATGACAAAAGAAAACAGGAAGAAAAAGAGAGGGTTGAAACGATTGTTGATTGTTGCAAAACAGTGTTGACTCAATGATAAATGAATAACCTTTGTGAGTCTGATGAGTAAGCAGGTTATTTCTGCTCTGGAAACTTGCCCTGTAATTAATTATTTGTACCGGTAAACAACCCCGGGGAATATTCATATTCATATCCATTTCTGTTTGTCATAATGTATTTACCATGTAATTATGTGCACCGGTAAACAAACCCGGGGAATATGATATTGGAATACAATATTCATATTCATATTTATTTCTGTTTGTCACAATGTATTTGATGTCTCAAACTCGGGCTGCTCTTCCTGATCAGAGCGCGTCACTGCAGTGCAGCGCCAGTCGATTTTTTTTTTACCGAAATTTTAGAAGGGCAAAAAAGGTTAATTGGTTTCAAGAGAAGGGACCTAGAAAATGAACCTCTCTCTCCAATGTTTTATACCAGGGCAGCCGGACGAATGCCCTGCTCTTCACGATTTTCAATTGGCGTGGGACGTTTAGCGTGTGCAGCCGGAAGACACAGGGGTCCAATCTGTTTTTCTGTCCCCTTCCACGGATTGGATGTTCAGTTTGATTTTCCGGTCAAACTGAGGAGAAAAGTCGAGGCTTCAAGGGGAAAGAACCCTGGAACCTTGCGTTCAGTTATTGGCAGACGAACGTCTCAACTATTCCGCCACTCTTCTCCCGATATATGTCATCATCATCATCAGGTGCCCTGCCGCATGGCGTTGGCGATCATGGACTTCCATCTGTCTCTATCTCTTGTTGCCCCAAGCATCTCCTCCACCCTCCTCGTCCTCAGCCACTCCGTAAGTCCGTCTAGCATTTTTTTCCTGGGTCTACTGGTGCTCTCTTTCCCTCCAGCTTTCCCGTTGTGACCGGATGCTCCAAATCCCCCTTCCTCATAAAATGGCCTGTAAATGTTACTTGTCTTTTCCTAATCTTCCTTATGAATGATCTACTTGTGTCTGCCTCCATCAAGACTGTCTTGTTTGCTTTGTTTGCTGTCCATGGAACTCTCAACATTCTTCTTAGAAACCACATCTCGGCTGCCTCAATCTTGTTCTGGCTTTGCTTGTTGACTGTCCACGCCTCACATCCGTACAACAGTATTGGTTCTATAGAACATTCAAGAACTCCCTTCCTGATGTTAATTGATAGACATTTGTTGGTACCCGATATATGTACAAGTTTTAAACCATACGAAAGAATGAAGAGGGATTGCAGAGTTTGCATGGGTTTATATGTTTAGATATGTATGACTGGTAACTAAAAAACGGTGAATTCTGCTGATTCTTTTTCTTTTTCAATCTAACTCTCAGTACTGAATTTTGTTGTAAACTTTTCCTTTTCTGTCCCATTTTCTACGCCATATTAATGGCCACAGAATGTACGAATTGTTTCGCAATACTACACTGATGATGATGATAGGGATGATGCAATAGGGTT
>CM060308.1:51855955-51863455 GCA_030674185.1 Monoplex corrugatus
TTGGGTTGTATTTTGTCATAAACAAATGACTTGAGCACAAAACCAAAGGTGAACATTGTAGAAAATAAGCAGATTAGAATAAAAACAGTAAAAAGTCGCCGTGTGTACTGGTCAGCGCAACGGACTACCGACTGGAAGGTTGTGGGTTCTAATCCCCATCAGTCCCTTCAAAAATCATTGTGGGATTTTTTCGGCTCTAACCGGCTCCTACCCAGAGCTGGGTGCTATCAGCTCATTGCGAAGACTGGGCCCACACAGTCGAGTCTCATCCACTTCACGGAGCGTTATTGAGGGTGTTGCTCAAATCTTCTGACCAGCATCGCAGGTATCTTTATCTCTCGGGCCTGGTTGACGCCAGGATATCTTATGATAGTAAGTGTAGAGTACAGCCCAATCATGCAGTCTCAATTCTAGATGGAATTCCATAGCATCTATGTTACCATCCTCATCGTCATGATCATGATTGCATTAAAACGTCCAGCTTCTGTGGCCATTAAGGTGACGTAGAAAATGGGACGAAAAAAATAAAACGGTGAGCACAAAGGTAACCTCCCTGAGTGCAATGATCCTATTAAAAAACAGAAAAAAGAGAAAACATTAATTGTATACTTACCAAGAAACCAAACTAGCAAGACGTTCAGTTTCCTCTGCAGTCATGGCCGCCTCTTGCATCTTTCAAAAGAACATGGTCATGCTCATCAAACTCTCACTGGAAAAATCGATTCTCTCTTTGATTGATTTTTTTCTGCTGCAAATATCATCATAGCACGATCCATGTCAGAGATGTTGTTGCTAGTGCTGTGAAAACCACGCACCTGCTTCCCTTCTGTTGCTGAAGGTTGTAGTGACAATATTTCGAATTTCAGTTTGATCGTTAATTAGTGTGTTTGTTTGTTTGTTCCACCGTGTTACAGCATAGTTGTTGATTGTTCCTTCTAAGAGTTCAGCTAACGTCGCACCGGTAAGCTTATTCATAAACTTTGGTTTGCAGTCGTAGAAGTACCCAGTCAAGTGAAGAATTTCAGTGGTCTGGCACCACTAAATTACACCGCCCTTCATTATTATTTTGGTAGCTTTCTTCGGCAGTTCAACCAACATCAGCAGATTTATGCTTCTTCTACAACACAAACCAGAACTTTGACTCCACTAAATTTCACCATCAATGATCATAGTTGTTTGTGATTTCAATCAGCAGTATCTTAATTCATTAACGCTAATGTAGAGACAGCGGCTGCTCAAGCCAAATGCTCCAAAAGCTCCAACTGCCAAAATGACTAGATCGAACACTCCCCACTACGCCGGGTTTTCATGTACAAGGTGATTGACTGACCGGCGTCTTCATATTCATGCTCACACTTTCTTCACGCCAACAGACGAAATGAAAGAAGATACAATCACAGACATTTGCTTAAATCTTAGAAATTCCAAAATTTGAGTGAAAAGAGACGGAAGTTTGTTACCATTATACTTAAACACCTGTTTAATTATAGTTGTTTATTCGCCTCAAGTGTTACGGCGAGCATCTACATGACTACAGTGACCAATTATAATCATCCTAGGCCGTTAAAATTCAACATTGATTGAAAAGTGATAAACATCTGAGGTCACTAAATTCGACGGTAACTAATATCAGTTACGTTAATAGCTCATCCGTTCTAGAATTCGTCATCCTCGACAGTAACTATCACAACCATGAAAATTCCGTGACAGCTGAAGAAATAACCGAAGTTCAAGACCTACTACACTCGACCGTTAGTAGTTATAACCATTTGTTCACTCCAAAAGTTAAATAAAGCCAAGAGCAACAGTAACATGGTTTCTCCCTGACACTTATCTATAACCACATTAAATTCAGTCTGAGAGAAGTGACAGACCGTCGGTATCCTGAAATTCGATCGTCCATAGTCACAGTTGGCTTCTTTCTCAAAGGGCTCTGATAACATCAGAAGTAGGCTGTTCCGCTGTCTAACAATGAACCTTTATCAGTGGCATTCCCTGTCGACAGCAGACCCTCCACTAATAGCGGTGATCCCAGGAGGCAGCCGCCAGTTACTCTGTGCTTTGGACTGAATTCTGGAACAAGTTAACAAGCGTTGGCGCTGCGATGTCAGCAGCCGTCGCGTGCCGTAGTGTCGTGTTTATTCAGTCGATCGGTATATGTCTCATTGCGGTCATGCGGGGAAAACCGCGTGAAAAAAAAAGTGTCATGTCCAGTTTCTATTAACTTGTTTATCTGAACCACTGTCTGACACACACACACGCACGCACACACACGCACGCGCACGTGCGCGCGCGCGCACACACACACACATTCTCTCTATCTCTCTTTCTCTCTCACATACACACACAGATACGCAACACACATGCTTGAGTCCGCGCACGCGCACGTGCACGCACAGGCACACGCACACATACACACATGCATACTCGTCACTCACTCACATAGAAATACACAGAAAGAGTGAAAGAGAGAGAGAGAGACAGACAGACAGACAGACAAGACAGACAGACAGAGAGAGACAGAAACAGAAAGACAGACAGACCGACCGACAGACCACAGAGAAAGACAGACACACAGACAGACACACAAAGAGACAGATAATGAGAGAGAATGAGAGAGAGAGAGAGAGAGACAGACAGACAGACAGCAGAGAAGAGAGACCTAGAACAGGATCATACGATTGCAACACACCTGTTTCCGCAAACAATAAACAAACAAAGGTCTTAAGTTCCTGATTATGTCAATGGACATTGCGACACCACTGTGGCTGGGAAAGTCTTCATCTCGTTTGCTCAGTGTCTCATTGTCATCGCCACCTGAAACTAATAGGTACTGAGATTCGATTACTTCTCTACCGGCATGACGTACATGTGTATAGGGTTTCCGGCACTATTGGGACACGACTCTGTCTCTCTCTGTCTCTGTCTCTGTCTCTCTGTCTCTCTCTGTCTCTGTCTGTCTGTCTCTGTCTGTCTGTCTGTCTGTCTGTCTGTCTCTCCCCTTCTCTCTCTCTCTCTCGCATTCTCTCTCTGTCTTTCTCTCTCTCTCTACTCTCTGTTTATGCGTGTGTGTCTGTCTTTGTCTCCTCTATCTGTCTCTGTCTATCTGTCTCCTCCTCCTCACACACACACACACACACACACACACACACACACACACACACACACACACACACACACACACACACACATACATATACATCGTCTAATATCACTCACATTGAAAAGACGTTAAATCAAAGAACGAACGAAACGAACACACACACACACACACACACACACACACACACACACACACACACACACACACACACATACACACACACACACACACACACTTACACACACACACACACACCACACACACACACACACACACACACACAACACACACACACACACACACACACACACACACACACACCACACACACACAAACAGTCAGTAAAAGGCTTTTTAATATGTCTCGGCAGAACATACTTTTGAAGTGATCCATAAAAGTAGGATCTTTAATATGTTAAAAAAAAAAAAGCAAACAAAACAACAATCCAAAATCCTGTGGTTAGACAAAATTTTCCACTTAATGCTGATATGACTACTTAAGGTTTCAACATCGGTTGGCTTGATCAAAGGTAAGGTAGTCGCATTATATAAGATGTCTTCAGTCATTGTAGTACTACTGGTAGTAAACTAGTTCTTACAAGACTGGTGGACTGGGGGTGGTGTGCCCATGGTCAGGCCAAAATCTGGTTTCTCATCCTCAATTTAGTCGTCTCTAAACTTAGCTTACGGGAGTGAACAGGAACCAGAAAAAAAACACGAAAAAAGAATAAGAACGCGTATCAAATACAACAAGACAAGACAGGTGCAAATTTTCGGCCAACTGGCTTTTGTCAAGCGTAAGATAACAAACACACAAACACCAAATACAAAACTTAGGAGAAAAAGACTGAAACTTCCCTGCTGCTTTGTCCAGTTTAGTCTTTTTCTCACACTGGAAGGAGCAGCAGGGAAGTTTCAGTCTTTTTCTCCTGATTTTTGTACCTGGTGTTTGTTTGTTTGTGATCTTACACTTGACAAAGGCCAACTGGCCGAAAACTTGCGCCTGTCTTGCCTTGTTGTATAAAATACGCGTTCTTATTCTTTTTTCGTGTTTTTTTTTTCTTCTGGTTCCTGTTTGCTTGAACTCGGGCAGTCACACTTGTTTTGGATTACGGGAGTGAGCGATATGGTAGACAACTTGTCATTGGAGAGGTCCGACCAATCGCCGTGGTTTTGTGGTTTAGCACAACGAACTACTGACTGGAAGGTTGTGGGTTCGAATCCTCGTCAGTCTCTAAATATCATTGTAGGACTTCTTTTTAACTCCAACCGGCTCCTACCCAGAGTTAACCGTGCTACGGGCTCATTAGGAAGACTGAGATCACACAGTCGAGTCTCATCCACTTCACCGATGCGTCATTGAGGGTATCGCTCAAATTTTCTGACGAACACCTCAGCAGTCTGTATCTCTTGGGACTGGCAGGAAGCTGGTGGATAGGGTGAGGGAGTCAAAGGGTTAAATAGTTTTTGCTTTGCTAGAATAGTTGACGATGCAGGATGCTGGTGGACGGGACACAGGAGTCAAAGGGTTAAAGCACATGTTAATATGGACACGGTTGGAGTTTTGCTTGTTTGTTTCTATTACGGAAATTGTTCGTAAGGTTGAACGTCTTGCTTTTTGATTTGATATTCGTTGTTTTATTTGTTTGTTTGTTTTTGTTGTTGTTGATGATGGGTTTTTTTTGGGTTTTTTTTGGTTTGCTTTTCATAAACTTTATATTTTAAGGATATACACGCAAACAGACTGCCATACATACAAACAGATTGCCAAATATTTATAAACTTATTTCATACAATACAGAACACAGGCATGTCATATTTATCTTATCGTTTATTAAAGAAATATTTAGCTGGTCTTTCTCCGCAAGGGATTGCTTGCCAAAATAACCAAAATACCGCTGGCATTGTGAAGAATTTACGTAATTTGTTTTTGAGACTGAACAGGACCTAACGATACTACCCTCCAGAAATAGTTTCAAGTTTCTCTCTCTATGTCTCTGTCTCTGTCTGTCTGTCTGTCTGTCTGTCTGTCTGTCTGTCTGTCTCTGTCTCTGTCTCTGTCTTCTGTCTCTCTCTCTCTCTCTCTCTCTCTCTCTCTGTCTCTGCCTGCCTGCCAGCCCGCCTGCCTGCCTGCCCTGCCTGTCTGCCTGTCTGCCTGTCTGTTATTGTCTGTCAGTCTATCTGCCTGTCTGTCTGCCTGCCTACCTGCCTGCCTGTCTATCTGTCTGTCTGTCTGCCTGTCTGTCTGTCTCTCTTTGTCTGTCTGTCTGTCTCTCTCTCTTTCTCTCTCTCTCTCTCTCTCTCTCTCTCTCTCTCTCTCTCTCTCTCTCTCTCTCTTCAGTAAGAGCATCCGTGAGTGTGTGCGGATATGCGCACGGGCGCGCTTGCGTGCATTCGAGCGTGTACGAAAATAGGGAGGGAGGGGGGGTGGGAAAGAAAAATCCATACGAGTACATTAGCGGTTCAGTGAGACATGTATTGTTGAAAGAATGAAAGTTAACGGTGTTGACACAGATTTCAATTTATCGCCGACTCCATCTCCTCTTTTGATCATTGATGGAGTGAAGTGTGTAGTGTGTCCCTGTGTGTGTGTGTGTTGTGTGTGTGTGTGTGTGTGTGTGTGTGTGTGTGTGTGTGTGTGTGTGTTGTGTGTGTGTGTGTGTGTATGTGTGTGTACGTGTATGTGTGTTCGTTCGTTTGTTCTTTGATGCTTTTCAATACGAGTGATATTAGACGGTGTGTGTATATACGATTGGTGTGTGCGTGCGTGCGTGCGTGTGTGTGTGTGTGTGTGTGTGTGTGTGTGTGTGTGAGAGAGAGAGAGAGAGAGTGTGTGTGTGTGTATGGACGAAATAGTCCACATGATGTCTTTATTATGGACCGGAAAAGATTGAAATTGTAGATACTTTCATATACATAATTTTGTTGAATGCTAAATTTTATAATGGTTAAAAGAAAAGATACACATGATCAAGCTCAGAAAGCTGTTTCCTTTATTTCAGACAGCAAGAAATCAATATTTGCTTGCCAGTATTGTTCTTAATTAATACTACTCTTGTACCTATATAACTGTATAGTAATGAATTATGGTGGTGTTTGAATTCGTCTTTATTTGAGAAATCGCAACTTACAGTTTTGAAGCATTCTTTCAAATTACCAAGAAGGGTTATAACTGAGATTGTGAATGGTGAAACGGGGTTATGTCCATTTTCAGAGCTGATTAATTCTAAAATGATCCAATTTTGGTGTAAGCTTTTGTCATATGATAACGTGAAAAATTCTCTCCTACATTATATAAACGTCTCTATGACATATAAGTAAAGAAAATGGCATACTGTTTAAAATATTCGGAAAATATTGATTGACACGGGTTTTGATTTTACTTGGGAATTTAAAAAGTTTTGGAAACATATATACATACTTTGCAAAAATGTCCTTTACTGAGTCCAGAATAATTAGCAGACAGTGTGGAAGAGAGCTTTGCAAGCAATCAGCAAATGCATATTATATCGAACTTTCAGAATTGAATTTGGAGTAGAGAAATGTATTTCACTGTTACCAGATATGTATGTCTTTTTTCTTTGATTAAATTTCGTTGCAGCTGCCACAAGCTTGAGACTGAATTAGGCAGATGCAAAGGAGTAGACAGGCACAGCAGAATATGTAAGATTTGTGATGGCAATGCCTTAGGCGATGAGTTTCACTTTATTTTCGAATGTTTTAAATTTCATAATGATCGACTGAAGTTTATTCTACAAAAATATTTGTCGGTTAAACCAGTGTTCTGGTTGTGTAACTTCTTTTCTGGAAGGAAAAAATCATCGATTGAAACCAGCAAAACTTATCAAATTTTCTAAAATAGTGTACCTATCTTCTGAACATTTGAATATTCTGTCATTCTGAACATTTTATTATTTTGTCACAAGACACTTTTAAATGTACTTTTGTTGTTGTTGTTGAACTAATTTCTTTTTGCTTCATGTTATATGTGAATCCTGTTGGATTTTTTCATTTATTTCCTGTTATCCTCTATACCCTAACTGGGGTTACATGATCTATTATTAAGCATTGAACACTGAACAGTGTGTATGTATTCGCTCTTGTGTGTGTGTGTGTGTGTGTGTGTGTGTGTGTTGTGTGTGTGTGTGTGTGTGTGTGTGTGTGTGTGTGTGGTGTATGTGTGTGTGTGTGTGTGTGTGTGTGTGTGTGTGTGTGTGTAGTGTGTGTGTGTGTGTGTGTGTGTGTTTTGTGTGTGTGTGTGTGTGTTGTGTGTGTGTGTGTGTGTGTGTGTGTGTGTGTGTGTGTGTGTGTAAGTGTGTGCATGAGTATGGGCATCTCTGTAACTCACTCTCTCTTTTTTTTCTCTCCTCTGTCTGTGTGTATGTGTGTGCGCGCGTG
>CM060308.1:51878455-51888455 GCA_030674185.1 Monoplex corrugatus
ACCACATGGAGGTCGAACCCACGACCTTTGGGTCATCTGAAGGGCACTGTATATAAAACCAACCGATGGGTCATCACTAATAATAATAATGATGGTGATGACAATGATAATAATGATGATGACTGACGACGACGACAACGACTGATGATGATGACCATGACGATGTTGATGACGACGATGATGATAATGATGACGACGACGACAACAACAACAACATAATAAATGATAATGATGAGGATAATAATGATAACAACAGTAATAATAATAATAACAGTTATGATGATGATGATACTACTACTACTACTACTATCTACTACTACTATAATGATAATATTAATAATAATAATAGTAATGTGGCCCGCCTGAGCGTCGAACTGACGACATCTGGTCATCTGAAAGGCGCTCTAACCAGCTGAGCTAATAGGCCGTCTTAAAATGATAACAATAAAAACTGTGACTGTCTGGTCATTTGCGTAGCCAATACGACAAGCAGAACATGTATAACAGAATGGACAAAGAAATATAATTATTTCTATCATTTAAAGATGGTTTACCATAATACAGAATGGACAAAGAAATATAATTATTCCTATCATTTAAAGATGGTTTACCATAATCATACCTTACTTTCAGTTTGAGCAGAAGTCAACACCAAGAAATTAATAACGCGCCATGTGGATAAATAATGTCTAACAGAACTCGGCTTACAGACGCCTTTGAACTGTATAATCGGTGTTCTTGAATCAATATGTCTCGATTCCAAAAGGCTTTGCTGATCTCATCAACCCAAAAGAAACTAAACATGTAATGTTTATACATGGATCTGAACCATAGAAGGGAAAATGTCATTCATCAACGTTAAAGGAAATTACGTGCGTAAAATTTGAAGGCGCCGGAGGTGTTTTACGTTTTTGTTTGTTTCTTTTTTTTTTGTTTTTCTTTCTTTCTTTTTTCTGTATTTTTTGAAAATTTCTTTTTATTTCTTTCTTTTTTTTTTTTTCTTTCTTTCTTTCTTTCTTTTCCTTTCTTTCTTTCTTTTTCGATTGTTTGTTTTATTTGTTTTAACTGAGCTGTTTGTTTTATTTGTTTTAACTACGCTGTTTGTTTTATTTGTTTTAACTACGTTGTTTGTTTTATTTGTTTTAACTACGCTGTTTGTTTTATTTGTTTTAACTACGTTGTTTGTTTTATTTGTTTTAACTACGCTGTGTTTGTTTTTATTTGTTTTAACTACGCTGTTTGTTTATTTGTTTTAACTACGTTGTTTGTGTTTTATTTGTTTTAACTACGTTGTTTGTTTTATTTGTTTTAACTACGTGTTTGTTTATTGTTTACTACGTTGTTTTTTATTTGTTTTAACTACGTGTTTGTTTTATTTGTTTTAACTACGTCTGTTTGTTTTATTTGTTTTAACTACGTTTTTTGTTTTATTTGTTTTAACTACGTTGTTTGTTTTATTTGTTTTAACTACGCTGTTTGTTTTATTTGTTTTAACTACGCTTGTTTGTTTATTTGTTTTAACTAACCTGTTTGTTTGTGTTTTATTTGTTTTAACTAGCTGTTCGTTTGTTTTATTTGTTTTAACTGAGCTGTTTGTGTTTATTTGTTTTAACTACGCTGTTGTTTGTTTTATTTGTTTTAACTGAGCTTTCTTTGTTTTATTTGTTTTAACTACGCTTTTTTTGTTTATTTGTTTTAACTGACGCTGTTCTTTGTTTTAATTGTTTTAACTACGCTGTTTTGTTTATTTGTTTTAACTACGCTGTTCCTTTGTTTTATTGTTTTAACTACGCTGTTTGTTTGTTTTATTTGTTTTAACTAACTGTTTTTTGTTTTATTTGTTTTAACTGAGCTGTTCTTTGTTTTATTTGTTTTAACTACGCTGTTTGTTTGTTTATTGTTTTAACTACGCTGTTTGTTTTAATTGTTTTAACTACGCTGTTTGTTTGTTTTTTTGTTTTAACTAAGCTGTTTGTTTGTTTTTTTGTTTTAACTAAGCTGTTTGTTTGTTTTATTTTTTTAACTAAACTGTTGTTGTTTTATTGTTTTAAACAGCTTTTTGTTTGTGTTTTATTGTTTTAACTAAGCTCTTTTTTGATTTGTTTTAACTAAGCTGTTTTTTGTTGTTTTTTTGTTTTATCTAAATGTTTGTTTTTTTTTGTTTTAACAAGCTGTTTCTTTGTTTTTATTTGTTTTGACTGACGGTGCTTGTTTATATTGTCTGCAACCTCACGCTGTTTGTTGATTGTGTTGTTACGAACTGTTTGCCTTGTTTATTTGTTTAACTGAACACATATTTGTTTTATTGTTTTAACTAAGCTGTTTATTTGTTTGTTTTGTTTTAACTAAGCTGTTTGTTTGTTTTGTTTCTTTTAACTAAAATGTTGTTTGTTTTATTTGTTTTAAAAAAGCTTTTTGTTTGTTTTGTTTCTTTTAACTAAGCCCTTTGTTTGATTTGTTTTAACTAAGCTGTTTGTTTGTTTGTTTTGTTTTGTTTCTTTTATCTAAAATGTTTGTTTGTTTTGTTTGTTTTAACAAAGCTGTTTGTTTGTTTGTTTCTTTTATTTGTTTTGACTGGGTGACATATTGTCTGCCAACCTTAGCGACCGTGTCAACCTTCGACGTGGTCAAGGCAGAACCCTGATTCTGAAGGCTGATGTTACGAATGATCTTGACCTCTTCGGCGTTTCCCCTATCAATTGTAATGAACATGAACAGCATCCAATTTTCGCAGTTGATTGATTCGCTCTAATTTGCTGAAAGTTAAATATATATACTAAGCTGTTTGTTTTATTTGTTTTAACTAAGCTGTTTGTTAGTTTTATTTGTTTTAACTAAGCTGTTTGTTTGTTTGTTTTATTTGTTTTAACTGAGCTGTTGATTTGTTTTATTTGTTTTAATTAAGCTACGTAACAGCGGATCCAAGCTACTGTAGTTTTGAGTTATGCGTCACGGAACTGCACATCCAAACGTTAGGGAGCATTGAGCCTCTGGGTGAACTTAGGGTCCAGGTTCCTCCCGGTATTAGACAGGCACTTCCTCCACCCCTTGCACTAGGTCTGGGATGGTTGTCCTTCTCCACCTCTCTATTTTAAGGCCTTGCCAGCGCATATGGTTTTGCGCAGGCTCTAGGAGTCTGCCGATAATTGCTGGCAGATTTTGGATGGAGAGCATGTAGAATTGTCCGAGTGTAATGAACCCCACTTGAAAAAACTCCAAACAAATCCTCAACTCTGACGCTGTTTCCATCTCTGTCTGTCTGTTTCTCTGTCTCTGTGTCACTTTTTCTGTCTCTGTCTGTTTCTCTTTCTCTATCTGTCTTTGTCTTTCCATCTCCCTTTTTTTCTCTCGCTGTGTTATGACATATTTCTCTTAGTATTGATGGAAGTAGAAAATAAAATGCTATGCTCTGGCCTCTACCTTCGTTGATAAACATCTCTTCATGTTCTCTCTCTCTCTGTCTCTCTACGCCTCTCTGTCTCTGTCTCTGTCTGTCTGTCTCTCTCTCTATGTATATATATATATATATATACGTACCTGTCTGTCTGTCTCTCTCTCTCTCTCTCTCACTCTGTCTCTCTTTCTCACTCTATCTCTCTCTCTCTGTCCGTCTCTCTTTTCCTCTCTTCCTCTGTCTGTCTGTCTATTTGTCTCTCTCTGTGTCTCTCTCCTCTCTCTCTCTCTCTCTTTCTCTCTCTTTCCTAATGTACTGGCATTGACTGTACATGAAGTGTAAATATAATCCAAAACTGGTTTCCACGTCGAGCAGTTCCATTTCTTTCATCCTTTTCCCCGTTCCCTATGTCCCATATTGCATGGACACACAGTCTGGCACATTAAGCTACTTCGCATTCGTACTCTCTCTCTCTCCCCCTCTCTCTCTCTTTCTTTCTCTCTCTCTCTCACTCTGTCTCTCTCTGTCTCTTTGTCTGTGTATATATACATCTCTCTCTCTCTCTGTCTCTGTCTATCTATCTATCTATCTATCTATCTATCTATCTATCTATCTATCTATCTATCTATCTATCTATCTATCTATCTATCTATCTATCTATCTATCTCTGTCTCACTGTCTATCTCTGACTTTCTCTCTCTCTCTCTCTCTCTCTCTCTCTCTCTCTCTCTCTCTCTCTCACTCTCTCGGAGGGAACAAGATGGCGGCTTGAGAGTGATGGTCGGTGTCTGCGTGGTTGGCCGAATTTCTGCATACTACGATGTTGTTGCACCATATTGGATCTCTAATTTTTGCGAACTGCAGTGTGGAGAGCCATGCCAGCGGACGGCATTGATTTCAGGCGAAATGTGGCAGTTTCTTGTCCGTATACATAAATTATATGTATCGGCGAATGAAAAACAAAGTGCTTGTACGGATATTGATACTTTGTAACATGCAAGCCGGTGTCACAGTAGGTTTGCTCCTCGTTCATTTTGTTTTTTGCGACCTATTGCAACGAGCAGGAGACGTTCACCCCCATCCCGGCCCTGTGTACAGTGATAAAAGCAGCAAAACCACCAATACAAGACAAACCAGGATGCAGAGCTACAGTCAGAAGAATAGTGGTACTTCTTCTCCGGCTCGATCACCCCAAGACTTCATGCCCCAAGGTCAGTCCCAAATTCCATCTTTGGTGGACATTATGACCACATTAACTTCCATGAACGTTTCACTGAACCAGAAGATGTACGATATACGTGATGATATGTATAAGAAAATGGACGACGTGAAAGCTGAAGTGATCATGTTGCGTGATCAGTACACAAAGCTGCAGGGGGAGGTGGGGCAGCTGAAGGAGGAGGTGCAGAGCCTGAGGAGGGAAAACCAAGACCTGGCCAGGAAGGTAGACCTGCAGGGACGTTACAGGAGAAACAACATCGTCATCCACGGTATGATAAGACAGGAAAATGAAACCAGTGATCAGTGTGAAGGCGTGCTGAAAGACATTATCACTGATAAGCTAGAGCTGTCTGATGACATTCAATTTGAGCGCGTGCATCTCATTAACTCAAAACTGGACTCACCAGTCATAGCATGCTGCACATTCTATAAACAAAAACAAGCCATCCTGAAAGCCAGAAA
Source organism: Monoplex corrugatus (assembly GCA_030674185.1). Classification (NCBI taxonomy): domain Eukaryota; kingdom Metazoa; phylum Mollusca; class Gastropoda; order Littorinimorpha; family Ranellidae; genus Monoplex; species Monoplex corrugatus. The sequence goes on from CM060308.1 coordinate 51,883,533, forward strand.
GAAGCTGCAAGGAACAACCCTATTCATTAGCGAAGACTTTACTGTGAGAGTAAGAAATGTCAGGAAACTGTTAACACCATATCTTAAAAAGGCTCGTGAAGAGGGCAAAAGAGCAATGCTTGTGCATGACCGTTTGATTGTTGATGGCAAGAAGTACTATTTAGATGATAAGAACAATCTGGTAGAATTAAGATAGGGGTGTGGCCGGCCTGTGACAGTTTTTGCTGAGGGTAGACAAATTGCCCTAGCATCGGTTTTCCCGGATCAGGTCGACAGTTATAGTGAACCATCACCTTCACGTGCAAACTAGCGCACTCGATGTTGCTAACTTGGTGGTCGCTTCACCTGGATATGTGTCAAGCCAAACATGCTTAGATAGGCCAAGTGTAGCAAATGTTAGGAGTGACACTGACAGTCAGAGTGTGGTTGATCATGGGGTTCAGTCCCTTGTACAAAGTATTATAAATTGCTCCTTTTCATTTCTTAGTTGGAATGTTGATGGCTTATTGTCAAAGTTACATAATAATGAATTTGTTAATTAATTACATTCAATCATTTGATTTTGTTTGCATTTTTGAAACATTTCTTGATACTTTTCATAACGATTGCTTCACTGATTTTGAAATGTTCTATAAACCTGCTCAGAAGTTTATGCAGGGGAGACGATCTGGAGGTGTTGTGTGTCTCATTAAAAGAAATCTATGTAAATATGTAAAGGAAATTGAAACCAATGTTCATAACACGTGTGTTTTTCTTATAAACAAATTTTTGTTTGGTACAGAGAAAGATGTGTTGTTTGTATGCACGTATCGTCCTCCAGAAGGTTCTCCTTATTATTCATTTTTTGAATGTGATAATGGCATTTCTTTGCTAGAAGATTTTCTGTGTGACTTTTTGATTGAGTCTGATGATGTTTTCATTTTGATATGTGGAGACCTGAATAGTAGAATCGCAAATATTTCCCATGTATGTAAAGATCATGATAATGATTTTGTCTTGGGATTGAACAGTCAGCCAGTGTATACAAATAGTCACTCTGAGGATGACAAACTAAATAATTATGGCAAACTATTACTGAACATGTGCAGTGTTTTTGATCTACATATTTTAAATGATGAGTGCCATGGGGATTCTCATGGACGTTACACGTTTATTTCTGATTCTGTGTGCAGTGTTAATGATTATTTTATCATGTCTTGTGATTTATATAGCAGGATAGCTGATTGTTGTCATCTTAAGGTTACAGATCGGATAGAGTCCACCCACATGCCTGTAGAGTTTAGGCTTCACATGAAAGGTAGCAACTGCGTATTGGAACAAAAAGAGGATTTTTCGCATTCATTAGATAAGTTTGTTTGGGGTGAAGATTTTCAAGGAACATATACTCATAATTTAAGATCAGGGGAACTAAACCAAAGACTAGAGACAGCTAGAGACATGGTGTACTCTGATATAAATGTTGCTCTAGACTTGTTTAATTCTTGTATAAAAGACGCAGCTCAGTGTATGAAAAAAAGTTATTATTGGTAGGAGTAAAAAAGCGAATCCTTGGTTTGACAAGGAATGTGTTACTCTAAAGAAGAAAGTTCGAAATTCATTGCAGATTTTTAGACGCACTTTACTTGCAAATGATAGAGATAATTATTGCCGTGCAAGACGTGAATACAATAAGTTTAAAAAGTTTAAGGAAGAGCAGTACAATATGGCTTTGATAGACAAGCTAGTAAACTCAATGAATGACCAGAAAGGCTTTTGGAGCACCATCAGTATGATTTCTTCGAAAAGAAAACAGCCTAGAAATACAGTATGTATTGAAACATGGTTTAGGCATTTCAAAGACTTGCTGCAGAAAGATGCTTCGAATAATGTTGATAATTTAGAAGAAATAGAAAATGAAGCGAATGAAGAAATACAGCATTTAAATGAACCAATCTCCACACATGAGGTACTAGTAGCTCTAAGAAAATTAAAAAATGGCATATTAGCTGGTCTAGATGGAGTCATCGGTGAATTATTGAAAAATGCTGTTGGATGCGATCATGTGGTTGGTTTTCTTGTGACATTCTATAACTTTTTGTTTGATAACAGCATCTTCCCAAAGAGCTGGTCCGAATCCATTGTTATTCCTGTCTATAAAAAAGGTAATGTTAATGATCCTAATAACTATAGAGGCATATCTATTTGTGACATAACCAGTAAAGTGTATAGCACAATAATTAACAGTAGACTGCAAAAATGGGTCGAGGCAAATAATATAACTGAGGAATTTCAAGCTGGTTTCAAGAGAGATTACTCTACTATAGATCATATGTTTACACTGATGGCACTTGTTCAGAAGCAATTTACATTAAATCGCAAACTTTATGTTGCCTTTATTGATTTTGAGAAAGCCTTTGATTCAATCAATAGAAGTTTATTATGGCCTATTTTGTTAAAAAATGGCGTTAATGGAAAACTGTTTAAATGTGTTATGAGTATGTATGAAAGTGTTAAAGCAAGAGTGAGAGGTGGAAGTGCTTTGTCTGATTGTATCAACTGTACAACTGGTGTGAAGCAAGGGGATGTATGTAGTCCTATTTTCTTTTCTTTATTTATTAATGAGGTTACTAGAGAAGTTACTGAAAACGGTCGTCATGGAGCCTGTTTTTTGAATGATGCTTTAGAGTTATTTATTTTGCTTCTTGCAGATGACATTGTGCTATTAGCGGAAACAGTGATAGGTCTTCAACGACAGTTGGATAGCTTAGACAGGTCTGCTTCTCGGCTTCAGTTAAAAGTTAATATGTCTAAAAGCAACATCATTGTCTTCAGAAAAGGTGGATATCTGGCTGCAAGGGAAAGATGGTTTTTCAATGGTGTTATGATGTCTGTTGTTTATGTGTACAAATATTTAGGTATTTATTTTTCGACTCGTCTAAGTTTCATTTTTGCCTGTAAAGATATTGCAGGTAAGGGTAAAAGAGGTTTATTATCTATTATGCAGAATTTGAGGAGTTAAACAATAGCTCTTTCCACTTGTTTATTAAACTTTTTGATTCTCAAATCCAACCGATAATACTGTATGGTGCAGAAATATGGGGGCTGGATGCTGCAGTTACGCATTGTGAAAAAGTACATTTGTTTGCGCTCAAAAAATTTCTGGGAGTATCTTTAAGAACACCAAATAATCTTGTTTATGGTGAGACTAACAGATATCCCTTGCATATTCTTTCAGCAGTTAGATGCATTCGCTGTTGGATAAAACTAACTCAAATGAACCGATCTAGGTTACCCCGAAAGGCTTATAACATGCTTTGCTTATTAGATGAAAGAGGAAAGGTAAACTGGGTATCAACAGTCAGACGGATGTTATTTGAAAATGGATTTGGTTATGCTTGGATTAATCAGGGTGTTGGAAGTAAAGGTGTGTTTTTTTTTCGCTCTCTTCGTGATAGATTAATTGACAACCAATGGCAAAACTGGCATTCAAATATGGAGGACAGTAATAGATACAGTATGTACCGTTTGATTAATCCATCGCATTGCTTCCCACTGTATTTGTCATTACCAATAGACTGGCATATTAAGAGGGTTATGACCAAGTTTAGATTTGGAATTTCTGATTTGAAGAAACATCACTTTTATCACAGGAAAGTTGCTGAAAATGATTTATTATGTCCCCTTTGTAATATGGATGTTGATGATGAACTACATTTTACCTTGGTTTGTCAAAATTTGATTCAGTTCAGAGCGAAATTTATACCTATTAATTTTTTTAGACGACGATGTTTGTTTAGATTGGTAATGTTACTCTCATCCAAAAACGAAGCTGTAGTAAAGCAGTTTGCTATTTATTTATACAAGGCATTTAAACTTCGAGATACATTTGTGAATCAATAGAATTGAGCTTGTGTGTTGATATAATTATGATTATGTTTCCCCCTTCAAATGTGGCCAAGGCCTTTTGAATAAATTTTTCGTTCGTTCGTTCTCTCACTCTCTCTGTCTCTCTCTGTCTCTCTGTCTCTCTCTCTCTCTCTCCCTCATCGTGTATGTGTAAGTGCGTGTGCGTGCGTGCGTGTACATACATGTACATATGTGTGTGTGTGTGTGAGCGTGTGTGTGTGTGTGTGTGTGTGTGTGTGTGTGTGTGTGTGTGTGTGTGTGTGTGTGTGTGTGTGTGTGTGTGTGTGTTGTGAGCGCGTATGCGTACGTGTAAAGACACCGACCCTCACCTACACTTCGCCAACAACAACAATGACAAGAACGGAAAGACAAGGGGCAAAAAGTCCCATCATACAACCTGAACCTGCTCACATTACTTGCAATGCATACGTACATGGACATGCACATACAACAGTCAAATATCCTCTTAACACAGCAATGTCCTTGCCCTAGCAGTCACCTGCAGCGTTCTTTGGCCATTCAATCGATTGTATGTACACAACGTGTCACATCTGTTCGATGACTGTAATAATGAAATGGTGGAACCCTTCAGAAACAATCCTGCAGGGAGGGCATAACATTTGTTTGTTCGTGAGCTAAACAAACTCTCTCTATCTCTGTGTTTCTCTGTCTCTGTCGTCTGTCGTCTGTCTGTCTGTCTGTTTCTCTCTCTCTCTTTCTGTCTGTCTCTGTCTCTCTCTGTCTCTGTCTTTCTGTCTCTCTGTTTCTGTCTGTCTCTCTCTTTGTCTGTCTGTCTGTCTCTCTCTCTCTCTCTCTCTCTCTCTCTCTCTGTACGTCTGTCTGTCTGGCTGGCTGGCTGGCAGGCTGACAGGCTGTCTGTCTCTCTCTCTGTCTCTGTCTCTCTCTCTCTGTATCTCTGTCTCTGTCTCTCTCTCTCTCCCTCATCATATATGTGTAAGTGCGTCTGTGTGCATGTATATATATATATATATATATACTCCTAATCATAATTTAAGGGCCACTTCTTCCTTCCTCTCT
>CM060308.1:51893455-51900955 GCA_030674185.1 Monoplex corrugatus
AAACAAGATAATCACCAGCGTTACAGTTATCAAGACGAAACAAAACAAGATACATCACCAGCGTTACAGTTATCAAGACGAAACAAAACAAGATATATCACCAGCGTTACAGTTATCAAGACGAAACAAAACAAGATATATCACCAGCGTTACAGTTATCAAGACGAAACAAAACAAGATACATCACCAGCGTTACAGTTATCAAGACGAAACAAAACAAGATACATCACCAGCGTTACAGTTATCAAGACGAAACAAAACAAGATACATCACCAGCGTTACAGTTATCAAGACGAAACAAAAAAGATACATCACCAGCGTTACAGTTATCAAGACGAAACAAAACAAGATACATCACCAGCGTTACAGTTATCAAGACGAAACAAAACAAGATACATCACCAGCGTTACAGTTATCAAGACGAAACAAAACAAGATACATCACCAGCGTTACAGTTATCAAGACGAAACAAAACAAGATACATCACCAGCGTTACAGTTATCAAGACGAAACAAAACAAGATATATCACCAGCGTTACAGTTATCAAGACGAAACAAAACAAGATATATCACCAGCGTTGTTATCAGACGAACAAAACAGATACTCAACCCGTTGTTAGCGCTAACTGTTTCACAGCGTGATGACGTTCAAACCTCTTTGTTCATTGATTGATTACCGTGACTTGTACAATAGCAGGGTGATTACAAAGCCATCTTCCTCATTCATTCGTTCACGAACTTCATCAAACGGTTACGCTCGTATGTGTTTACATGAATTCTCATATAATGTAGTCTCACTGATTAGTTGCTAAAACAACGCTTCTGTTGTTGTAATACCAAGGACATTAGCTGCGCAATAAGATTGTGTTTGTTTACGTTGAGCGAAAAGGGCTGGGTTAATATTTGATATCTGAATATAGTCTGCAGCTTTTTGTTGTCAGTACGACATCAAGCATCGTTAATCGTTTTTGTCATTATTATTTATAAAATCGTTTCGATATCGCTGTTCTCAAGCTGGAGCACAGGCATCACACATGATCCGACTTTCGGCGAAGACAGAGAATTCAATCCGTCAACGAACTGTGACATTCCGTATCGTCTCTCTGGTTGGCGTGACTGGTTGTTGTTTTTATATTTCTGTGAGCCAGTTATTTTGGAGGGGACAAATGTTAAGCAATCTTCGTTACACGGATGGCATCGTTCTGGTTGCGGAAAGTGAGAGAGACCTACAAAAATCTTGTGAATATGATGGAAACAGAAAGCGAAAGTAGAGGGTTGGAGCTAGATGGCGGAAGGACTGAAGTCATGGAGGTCAGTAAAAAAAAAACAAGAAATCCTCTCATGCAAAACGACAGCAAATAGCACAACATTGAGACAAGTTGGTAGATTTGGATGTCTGGGAACAGTCATTTCACCAGACGGTTGATGCACATTGGAGATAGCCAGCAGAATTGGCCGGGCTGAAAGAACACTCAGGAGGATGAGAAGCGTTCTTGCCGACGGTGTTATATAGAACTGGTACTGTTGTATGAATGTAAAGCGTGGACAGTCAACACACAAAGTCAGAACAAGATTGAGGCAGCTGAAATGTAGTTTCTAAGAAGAATGTTAAGAGTTCCATGAACAGCAAAGAAAACAAACGAGACAGTCTTAAAAGAAGCAGACACAAAAAGATTATTAATGAAGAAGATTAGGAAAAGACAAGCAACTTTTATAGGACAGGGTAGAAAGAAACTCTAGGGAGAGCTAGACAACAGAAGGTCTTCAGAGAAGTAACCCCCTTTAGACAAGTGTTTCGGCCCTGAATTCCTTACACTCTCGGGGGGCCGGGCCACATCCAGGTCATGACTCCTGGATGCCCTTCTGCTGTTGTCTATTTTTTTTTCCCACGCCGGGGATCGAACCTGGGCGATTCTGCGCTTCAGAACTGCGGTACGCGGTTTTACCAATGTGCTAACGGGGCACACATCATCTGTAGGGAATTTAATCCTTATGAAGTTCACTTTTTTGGTTCCTCCTTGCCCAGATCCAGCTTGAGCTCCTTTCTGCTGCCTCTGCCATCGCTTTAAGGGCTCTAGTCCTCTTCTTCCCAGAAATGGCGAGTTGTTTCATGAGATCATAAGCGGAGGTGCCCACAAACCCTCTTGCCCCGACCTCTATGGCGAAGATTTTGACCCGCAGACCTGCTTTCTTCAGGGTGCTGGCAAGACCGGCGTATTTTTCGGTCTTGTAGATATGTGCTTCTTCCATTCTGCTTTCGTATGGCACAGTGAGTTCTATCAGAATCACTTGTTTCGAGGAGTCAGAGTGGAGAGCGATGTCTGGTCTCATGCCTGTCTTGCTGATGACATCTGGGTAATTTCTCCACTCTGGGAGGTCTGCTGTACACTCCCAGTCGACTGCTCCATCCAGAAGACCCTTTGGCAATGTGCTGGTTGTCATAGCCCTTTCGGGCCAGACCTGTTTCCCTCCTGCTTTGTAGAACGTTGTCATAGCAATTGGTGCGTTTGGGGTCATGGTTTTTTCGCTAACCACATCTGTGATCACTTTCAGAACTTGGTTGTGCCTCCATGTATACCTTCCTTGGGCTAGCGCTACTTTGCAAGAGCTTAGGACATGTTCCACTGTTTGTTTCTTCTGACAGAGCGGACATGCTGGGTCGTCTGCTTTCCCCCATTTCACTAAGTTTGCATTCGAGGGGAGCAGGTCATATACAGATCTGAGGAGGAAGCTTATCCTTAGAGGAGCCATGTGCCACATATCGTTCCAGCTGAGACTTCTTTGGAGTGCACTGTCCCATGTTGTCCATTGCCCCTGTTGACCTTGCTGGACTGCCTTCTGCACTCTTTTGACATCTTCTTCTTCCTTCAACTCCTGTATGATCATGTCTCTTTTTTCCTTCCCTTTGGCTTTGGACCACCACTGCATTTTTGTTGCTCCCAGTCCCTGTCTGTTGGTTTGCGTGTGTCCAATTATTTCTTTGATGCTGAGGTTTCTCTTGGCATTGTTTACAGCCTCTTGGACTTTCCACTTTCTGCCAGTTCTCAGCTTTGGATGAACTGATCTCACGATATTGTCCTCCGATTCCTCCAGCATGCTCAACAGTCTTGCTTTTCCAACTTTGTATTCCTCCACTATGGATTTGAGAGGTAGCTTCAGCATTGCTTGACGACAGTAGAATGCAACATCAGTGAGACCAGGTGGGACACCGAGCCATTTTCTTGTGTATTTGTTGATTTTGGCTTCCATTGCTTCGACTGTGCTGGTGCAAATGTCATAGATTAGCAGTGGCCACAGCAGCTTTGGTATCAGCATGAACTGTAGACACCAGACTTTGTATTTGTCTGGCAGTCCGCAGTTATCTATTTTCTTCAGGCCTTCTTCTGCTGTTTGCTTGGTTTCACATCCCCTTTGTGTGTCTTTCAGGGAGTCATCATACCATCTTCCGAGACTTTTTACTGGCTCTTCTGTGACAGTGGGGATGGCTTGGTTGGCTACCATGAATTTGACTGAATCTGCCACTTTTCCTTTTCGCAGTGAGAGACTTCGGGATTTCTTAGGTTTGAACCTCATTCTTGAAGAGGCCACCAGCTCATCCAGCTGCTTTAAGATTTGGTGTGTCTCTTCCTCATCCGTGGACAAGACTGTTGTGTCATCCATGAAAGCTTTCAGAGGAGGCATCTGGTATCCATCTCCCAGATTCACTGGACCTGAACTCTTCATTGCAGCTTTCAAGATGACTTCCATTGCCAACACGAACAGTATGGGAGAGATTGCACAGCCCATTGCAATGCCCACCTCTAGGTCTATCCAGTCCGTGGTGTATTCTTTGGTAGAGAACCGCATTGAGAACCCTTGGAAATACTTCCTCAGCATTGTTCGGATGTTTTCTGGGATGTGATACATTTCAAGAGCCAGCTGGATCATATCGTGTGGAACTGATCCATATGCATTCGCCAGATCAAGCCAAACTACGTCAATGTCTCTCTTCTCTGTTCTTGCTTTTTGGATGGCATCCCAAATCAACGTGGCATGTTCCAAGCATCCAGGCATTCCTGGTATGCCTCCCTTTTGGACTGACATATCCAGATACTTGTTTTCAGTCAGGTATTTTGTCAATCTTGCTGCCATAACAGAGAAGAAGATTTTCCCCTCGACGTTCAGAAGTGATATTGGCCTGAACTGATTGATGCTGCTGGAGTTCTGCTCCTTCGGAATGTACACTCCTTCAGCTCTCATCCATTGGTCGCTGATCTTCTGGTTCCTCCATGCTGATCGAATCATCTTGTGGAGCCACTCGAGCACTTTTGGGCATTTCTTGTAGAGCAGGTATGGTATTCCGTTTGGTCCAGGTGCTGACTTGGCTCTGGCTTTCTTTACTACGTTCTTCACTTCATCCAGTGTTGGTGGTTTGTTATTGAATTTTCCTTCTGGCGCTGCAGGCCAAACCAGATTTTGGATTTCAAGTGGTGCCTCGCGCTGAGAATCGGAATATGTTTCCCTGAGATGCTGCTCTAGGGTTTCCTTGCCCACTGTGAGAGTCCCTGATTTGAGTTGTTCAAACAGCTTTCTTGCAAAGTCAAAGGGATCTTTGAAGAAACGATCTTGAGTCTTCTTCTTTTTGCTCTTTCTTCGCCTTGCTGATTCCACTTTGCTGAGAGCATTGTGTTTGGCCTTCAGATCTTTCCAGAGTTCCAGGAGCCCTTGCTTCTCGAATTCTGAGGCAGTTTTCATTCGCTTTTTAAGCTTCCTTTTCTCCCTCCGGATGCTCTCCATCTGTTGCTGTCTTCTGGATTTCTGGGGAGGCGTTTTTGTCTTTGGCTGCTTCACTCCATAAGTGTCCCTGCAGATAGAGTATATGATGTCTCCGTATGTGTCAAGTTTGTGTTCCAGCGTACTGTTCCCTATTAGCGCATTCAGCTTAAGGACAAGTTCCTCATCTAATTTCTCCCATTGTTCTTTTGCACCGGCAGGCGGCAAATTGAGTTTTCCACGTTTGGCGTTAAGAGCTTGTGCAAAATCCGCATCAGAACCGTCAGCGTGGATGTCCTCGGCACTATGGTTTAATTCCTGGCCTTGGTCATCCAACGTCTCACCTGCTATCGCAGTGCGCTGCTGCTGGTTCGTATGTGTCTTCAAACAGCCCATTTTTGTCCTGTGGATCTTCATGCCGCGTTTGGTGGTGAATCTCCTTCCACACGCACACGGAAATTCCAACTGGTCATTAATCATGGTCCGTTGTGCGTTTCCAGTCGTGATGGAGTCAGTGCCGATGGATTCATCATTCTCTCCCCCTTTCGGTGAATCCTGGGAGCATCTTTCATTTGGAAAACTCGTGGCATGTTATCAAAGGCAAGGTGGGAAGCCAACCCACAAAGCCCGCAGATCTAGTCTTTCCCAGTGTCCTTCGGTCTTTCCCGAATGTCCTCCGAACTATTCCCGGAAGTCAATGGACTGACCATGTGCAGGTAGAAAGAAACTCTAGGGAGAGCTAGACAACAGAAGGTCTTCAGAGAAGTAACCCCCTTTAGACAAGTGTTTCGGCCCTGAATTCCTTACACTCTCGGGGGGCCGGGCCACATCCAGGTCATGACTCCTGGATGCCCTTCTGCTGTTGTCTATTTTTTTTTCCCACGCCGGGGATCGAACCTGGGCGATTCTGCGCTTCAGAACTGCGGTACGCGGTTTTACCAATGTGCTAACGGGGCACACATCATCTGTAGGGAATTTAATCCTTATGAAGTTCACTTTTTTGGTTCCTCCTTGCCCAGATCCAGCTTGAGCTCCTTTCTGCTGCCTCTGCCATCGCTTTAAGGGCTCTAGTCCTCTTCTTCCCAGAAATGGCGAGTTGTTTCATGAGATCATAAGCGGAGGTGCCCACAAACCCTCTTGCCCCGACCTCTATGGCGAAGATTTTGACCCGCAGACCTGCTTTCTTCAGGGTGCTGGCAAGACCGGCGTATTTTTCGGTCTTGTAGATATGTGCTTCTTCCATTCTGCTTTCGTATGGCACAGTGAGTTCTATCAGAATCACTTGTTTCGAGGAGTCAGAGTGGAGAGCGATGTCTGGTCTCATGCCTGTCTTGCTGATGACATCTGGGTAATTTCTCCACTCTGGGAGGTCTGCTCCATCCAGAAGACCCTTTGGCAATGTGCTGGTTGTCATAGCCCTTTCGGGCCAGACCTGTTTCCCTCCTGCTTTGTAGGACATTTTATGAAGCAAGAGAAATTAGAGCACCCAGTAACAACAGGAAATCTGGAGAGAAGTAGATCACCAAATAGACCCAGCGAGAAAATATTGGACGGACTTGTGGAATGGATCTTCTTCTTCTTCTTCTTGGCGTACGCTGCTACACAATCATCTGAGTCCGGGCGATGAATGCAGCCGTATTTTCCAGCTCCTGTCTGCAGCCATGGAGTTTGGTTGTCAGCGGAGTGTCTGTCGGCCACACGTCCTGTCTTGCCACCTGGTGAAGGGGACATCTTTGGAGTATATGCTCCGTGGTTTGGTCTTCTTGACCGCAGGGACAGGTTGGGGAGGGCGCCAGCTTCAGTTTGCGGTACATGTGGCTGTTCAGCCTATTGTGACCAGTGCGCAACCTCACCAGGGCAACTTGCTGCTCTCTAGACAACAGGTGGTAGTCATCCCTGTGTCGTCTCGGCATGGAAAGCGCCCTGATGATGCTCCTCTTCTCACTGTAGCTGACGCTGTTGTTAGGTTGTTCTTCTCTGGCTCCCTCCTTAACAAGCATATCAGCTCGCTCATTTCCGGAGACTCCGCAGTGGGCTGGGATCCACTGCAGAACTGCTCTTCTGGTTGTGGAAACCTGGTGCAGAGCTCTAGACAGGAGCGGGAGCGTGTTGTTCTGGCATGCCTGCAGCACGGAGAGGGCATCAGACAAGAAGACAACTTGTCTGCAGTCACAGTCTGTAGCCTGAATCATGGAGGCCGCCTGCATGAGTGCTTCTGTCTCAGCACGGTAGTTTGTACAGTGTCTTCCAGTGGCGACACTTGCTGTTGTTGTTTGTCCTCCTGGGAAAAGGACAAGGATGCCTGCACCCCCGTTGGCTACGGCGTTGGTTGCTGACCCGTCGGTGTATACATGTATCCATGCCTCCTGTGGGTACCTCTCAGCAATCATGGCCATTGTTAGGTAGTGTTTCACCTTGTCATCTTGTGTGTCTCCCGGTATGAGGTATGGGACAGTGGTGTGGACCTTGATATCAGGCTGGTCTAGTGTCCAGGGTTCTGGCATGTCTGTTGGGCAAAGGGGGAGCGTGTCCTTGGGCAGACTTTCTTGGAACTGGCGAGTCAGCCTCTTGCTCTCGTGGACAAAGCTGCTCCTTTTCAGTCGGTTTTTGGTGAGGCTGTTCAGTTTCTGCTTCATGGGATGGTCTGGTAAACACCTGAACTTTTCTGCTTGCACCAAGACCTTGGTTTCTCTCCTCTGACTGAGAGGTTGGATTTCTGCAAGCTTTTCCATCTCCTTGATTGGTGTT
>CM060308.1:51908455-51983455 GCA_030674185.1 Monoplex corrugatus
TGGATTTGTCATGTTGGGAAAACCAAGATGGATTTGGTCATGTGTGGGAAAACCAGAGATGGATTTGTCATGTGTGGGAAAACCAAGATGGATTGGTCATGTTTGGGAAACCAGAGATGGATCTGTTCATGTGTGGGAAAACCAGAGATGGATCTAGTCATGTGTGGGAAAACCAGAGATGGATCTGGTCATGTGGGAAAACCAGAGATAGGATCTGTTCAGTGTTGGGAAAAACCAGAGATGGATCTGTTCTGTGTGGGCAATCAGAGATGGATTTGGTCATGTTGGAAAACCAGAGATGGATCGGTCATTTGCAGGAAAACCAGAGTGGATTGGTCATGTGTGGAAAACCAGAGATGGATCTGTTCGTGTGTGGGAAAACCAGAGATGGATCTGTTCATGTGTGGGAAACCACAGATGGATTTGTCATGTTGGGAAAACCAGAGATGGATCTGGTCATGTTGGGAAAACCAAGATGGGATTGGTCATGTGTGGAAAACCAGAGATGGATCTGTTCGTGTGTGGGAAAACCAAGATGGATCTGTTATGTGTGGATCAGATGTTTGTCATGTGTGGAAAACCACAGATGGATTTGGTCATGTGGAAAACCAGAGATGATTAGGTCATGTGTGGGAAAACCAGAGATGGATTTGGTCATGTTGGGAAAACCAGAGATGGATTTGTCATGTGTAGGGAAAACCAGAGATGGATTGGTCATGTTTGGGAAAACCACAGATGAATCTGGTCATGTGTGGGAAAACCAGAGATGGATCTGGTCATTTGCAGGAAAATCAGAGATGGATCTGGTCATGTGTTGGAAAACCAGAGATGGATCTGTTCGTGTGGGAAAACCAGAGATGGATCTGTTCATGTGTGGGCAACAGAGATGGATTTGTCATGTGTGGGAAAACCAGAGATGGATTAGGTCATGTGTGGGAAAACCAACGATGGATTTGGTCATGCTTGGGAAAACCAGAGATGGATCTGTTCGTGTGTGGGAAAACCAGAGATGGATCTGTTCATGTGTGGGCATCAGAGATGGATTTTGTCATGTGTGGGAAAACCAGAGATGGATTAGGTCATGTGTGGGAAAACCAACGATGGATTTGGTCATGTGTGGGAAACCAGAGATGGATCTGTTCGTGTGTGGGAAAACCAGAGATGGATCTGTTCATGTGTGGGCATCAGAGATGGATTTTGTCATGTGTGGGAAAACCAGAGATGGATTAGGTCATGTGTGGGAAAACCAACGATGGATTTGGTCATGTGTGGAAAACCAGAGATGGATCTGTTCATGTGTGGGGAAAACCACAGACGGATTTGGTCATGTGTGGGAAAACCAGAGATGGATCTGGTCATGTGCAGGAAAACCAGAGATAGATCTGTTCGTGTGTGGGAAAACCAGAGATGGATCTGTTCATGTGTGGGAAAATCAGAGATGGGTTTGGTCATGTGTGGGAAAACCAGAGATGGATTGGATTTGGTCATGTTTGGGAAAACCAGAGATGGATTGGTCATGTGTGGGAAAACCAGAGATGGATCTTATCATGTGTGGGAACACCAGAGATGGATCTGGTCGTGTGTGGGAAAACCAGAGATGGATTTGGTCATGTGTAGGAAAACCAGAGATGGATCTGGTCATGTGGGGAAAACCAGAGATGGATCTGTTCGTGTGTGAGAAAACCAGAGATGGATCTGTTCAGTGTGGGAAAACCAGAGATGGATTTGGTCATATGTGGGAAAACCAGAGATGGATTAGGTCATGTGTTGGAAAACCAGAGATGGATCGGGTCACGTGTGGGAAAACCACAGATGGATTTGGTCATGTGTGGGAAAACCAGAGATGGATTTGGTCATGTGTGGGAAAACCACAGATGGATCTAATCATGTGTGGGAAAACCAGAGATGGATCTGGTCATGTGTGGGAAAACCACAGATGAATCTGTTCGTGTGTGGGAAAATCAGAGATGGATCTAGTCATGTGTGGGAAAACCAAAGATGGATTTGGTCATGTGTGGTAAAACCACAGATGGATTTGGTCATGTGTGGGAAAACCTTAGATGGATTAGGTCATGTATGGGAAAACCAGAGATGAATTTGGTCATGTTTGGGAAAACCAGAGATGGATTGGTCATGTGTGGGGAAAACCAGAGATGGATTGGTCATGTGTGGGGAAAACCAGAGATGGATCTTATCATGTGTGGGAACACCAGAGATGGATCTGGTCATGTGTGGAAACACCAGAGATGGATCTGGTCATGTGTGGGAAAACCAGAGATGGATCTGTTCGTGTGTGGGAAAACCAGAGATGGATCTGTTCATGTGTGGGAAAACCAGAGATGGATTTGGTCATATGTGGGAAAACCAGAGATGGATTAGGTCATGTGTGGGAAAACCAGAGATGGATCTGTTCATGTGTGGGAAAACCAGAGATGGATTGGGTCACGTGTGGGAAAACCACAGATGGATTTGGTCATGTGTGGGAAAACCAGAGATGGATTTGGTTATGTGTGGGAAAACCACAGATGGATCTAATCATGTGTGGGAAAACCAGAGATGGATCTGGTCATGTGTGGGAAAACCACAGATGGATCTGTTCGTGTGTGGGAAAACCAGAGATGGATCTAGTCATGTGTGGGAAAACCACAGATGGATCTATTCATGTGTAGGAAAACCAAAGATGGGTTTGGTCATGTGTGGGAAAACCACAGATGGATTTGGTCATGTGTGGGAAAACCTTAGATGGATTAGGTTATGTATGGGAAAACCAGAGATGAATTTGGTTATGTTTGGGAAAACCAGAGATGGATTGGTCATGTGTGGGGAAAACCAGAGATGGATTGGTCATGTGTGGGAAAACCAGAGATGGATCTTATCATGTGTGGGAACACCAGAGATGGATCTGGTCATGTGTGGAAACACCAGAGATGGATCTGGTCGTGTGTGGGAAAACCAGAGTGTTGAGTGTGTACATAATTTGTTTTAAGCAGAGATCGACTGATCGTCGCTGGAAGGAATGGGACGGTTCCAAACACAGTAATAATATGTTTTCAATGTACAGAGCATTTAAAAGACAATCATTTCTGTGCAGCCTTATATTTCAGTTAACTTAATCAGATGCAATATGCGGGCTCATGGAAAGTTCAGATGTGAACGAAGGACACCATTGATCCTATAATTTGTTTACATGCCGAAAGATTATCTGAAAGGATAGAAGTGTTGACCTCAAAATGTGTTACTTGCGCAAACATAAAACCCAACTGAAAGCATAATCCATGTGGTACTGATGAAAATATGCGCACAGGTCCAATATTCGATTTAATAACCCTCTTATAAAAATGATTATCCATTCAAGAAATTTTTTTTTAAAAGCCTACCAATTGAGATAAAAGCAAATGCCCACATCCGAAGAATTAACCGCTGTAAATCTAGCCTCATCTATTCAGGAGCTAACCTCTGGAACACATTCAGGAAGCATGGAAGAATGTCTTAGCTTCACAATATTTAGGAAGAGACATATACAAGTAAAACACCTCATGAACTGATTAGCTCTTCTACTACCTCACGGTCAGATCATTATATTTCACTCACTAACACATTTTTGTAAGTATCAAAATAGTTATCATAAAAATTAAAAACCGACTTTTTAAATGATATTTAATGCTTACGTTGCTGAAATATTTCTGCTGATTCATGACCTTGTCCTTCTCGTTTTCGTTCTTGTTCTTGTTCTCGTTCTTGCTCTTGTTGTTGTTGTTCTTCTTCTTGTTTTGTCGTTGTTGTTGTTGTTATTGTTGTTGTTCTTCTTCTTCTTCTTCTTCTTCTTCTTCTTCTTCTTCTTCTTCTTCTTCTTCTACTTCTTCTTCTTTTTCTTCTTCTTCTCCACCTCCTCCTCCTCCTTCTTCTTCCTGTTCTTCTCCCTGTTTTCCTTGTTGTAGTTGTTGTTGCTGTGTTGTTATTGTTGTTGTTGTTGTTGTTGTTGCTGTTGTTGTTGTTGTTGTTGTCATTCTTCCTCTTCTTTTTCTTCTTCTTCTTCTTTTTCTCCTTCTTCTTCTTCTTCTTTTTCTCCTTCTTCTTCGTTTTCTTCTTCTTCTCCTCCTCCCCCTCCTTCTTCCTCCTCCTTCTTCTTCTTGGCCAGAAGGCCCTCACGCACAGAAGTGCTGGTTTTAGTTTTTCTGTTACTGTTTCTATAACATTTTCTTTTTCGGAACTGGGGTTGTGAGCCCTATGTCCATCCTCCAGCCTAGAACAGCAGCAGTAGATCGCAGTAGGTGTTCGGGTCCCCAAGGTAAGCAGGACCCTTGACCAAGACAAGGCGACGATCCTCCAGACACCATTTTTACATGTAGTTTAAAACGAGAATCAAGGCTGGTTTACCTACTGATTGATCTACCCAGCTAGCCTGCGTAAAAGCCTCACTTTAATTGATCTATGAGCATCCTATCAAAGATTGCTGACTTATCTTCTCCCGGGACCAGAGGCTCAGTGAATGTGTTGAATTTTCAGAAGAGATTCATCACACGCGGACATTTCCATATACGCTTCAACGGTCTGCAAATGATAATCGAACCTACAAGAAAAATCCCATGCTCTGTCAAGATCTTGTAAAACAATCCCAATGCTCTGATTAGATTTGATTTTATCAAGATTTTGCGCTATATAAATAAAATATTATTATTATTATTATTATTATCTTGAAAAAAAATCCCAATGCTCTGTCAAGATCTTGAAAAAAATTCCTATCCTCTGACAAGATCTTGAAAAAATCTCTGTGTTCTGGCAAGATCTTGAAAAAAATCTCTATGCTCTGGCAAGATCTTGAAAAAATCCCTATGCTCTAACAAAATCTTGAAAAAATCCCTATGCTCTGTCAAGATCTTGAAAAAAAATCCCCATGCTCTCTCAAGATCTTGAAATGGAAACGGAGAATGGGATGGTGGGTGGGGTAGGGAGTTATGAAACGCTATGCTGACTTGCTGACTGGAGCGTTGAGGTGGCCAGCAAACACGCCAAGTGTTATGACACGGGCTGGGACAGGCTTGATTCCAGGCATTCAGACCATGAGTCCACGAATCCACGGCTGTCTCAACACAACCAGCCTCCGTCAGAGGTTTCAATGCACACACTTGTGTTCTGGCAAACACAAAGAGAGAGAGAGAGAGAGAGTGAGAGAGAGAGAGAGAGAGAGAGAGGAGAGAGAGAGAGAGGTTCAAGATGGTTTGCAACACACACTTGTGTTCTTGCAACACAACACACACACACACCACAACACACACACACACACAACACACCACACACAACCCAATACAGAGAGAGAGAGAGGTTCAGTATGTTTCACTGCACACACTTGTGTTCGCGCAGAGAGAGATAGAGAGAGAGAGAGGGAGAGAGAGAGAGAGAATGTGGTGGTTGTGTGGTGTGTGTGTGTGTGTGTGTGTGTGTGTGTGTGTTGTGGTGGCGCGCGCGCGCGCGCGCGCGTGTGTATATTCTTGTTTCCATATAAGAGAGAGAGAGAGAATGTGGTGTGTGTGTGTGTGTGCGCGCGCGCGCGCGCGTGTGTGTTTGTGTGTGCATGTTTGCATATGAGAGAGAGAGAGAGAGAGAGAGAGGAATGAGAGAGAACACGCGTACACACAATTGATTTTATTCAGTTTTCATTTGTGATACACGTGGGATACGAAAACGAGCATATTGGTGTAGGGGAGCTTACTTTTACCAGTAATTTCTGAACAGATAACAAAGTATTGCCCCTTCCTTTCGCAGAGCTACATCGGCTGAATTTTCAAACTGACCATTTAAGGCTACGTTCAAACTAACCATGCACGACGGCCACGCACGTTTTTCTATCTGTTCATAGCCATGCAGCGAAACAGCGATAATGGCGTGTACAATGCGACAAAAGCTGACACTGTGGTGGTGGTGGTGGAGAAAAGAAGAAAAAAAAAAAAAAAAGAAAGAAAGAGACATGATGTACACAACCTGCCGGTTTTTGTACATTCAGTCAATAGATTGCGACATGCAGATGGAGATTATCACCTGAGCTGCTGAACGATCCACAGAAATTTGCCCAGTACTTGAGGATAAAGCATGACACTTCTCATGATCAGCTAGGGCTGTGTGCTGCAGATCTGATAAAGGAATATACACATATACAAAACCTCCGCCGACCAGTTTCACCTGAAGAACACCTGGTTTTGACTGAGCTGAGTGAGAGCACTGCGTAACTTGATCAGAAAAAAAAGTGTGTGTGTGTGTGTGTGTGTGTGTGTGTGTGTGTGTGTGTGTGTGTGTTGTGTGTGTGTGTGTGTGCCTGCGCGCGCACGCATGCGTACGTATTATAATGCACACATATTTTTTTTTCGATCTGAAATATCCAATGATTGAATTGTGATCTTATCCAATGATTGAATTGTGATCTTAAGAGCATGAATCAAGACCACACATACACAGACACACAAATACACACAGACACAGATACATAATCTCACACACACACACACACACACACACACACACACACACACGCACACACACACACACACACACACACATCATCATCATCATCATCATCATCATCATCATAATCACCACCACCATCATCATCATTTGCATTCACACATGTAAACACACATGCACAAAACATTTCATACATACACATATATACGCATATATGCACAGAGCATGAATGTCTTGGTACTTTCATCACCCTGACAGTTGACAATCATCAATAACAAACAAAAACAAAGGAAAAGTAGCTAAAGTGTACATTGTCGTTTTAATGGTTCGCATGAATTTGTTTCTGCGTGATGCAGACAGCAGCAATGGGTTTTTCGCCATCCATTATCTTCTTGCAAGAGAGGTAATTCAGTATGAAATCACTAGAAAAGATTCAGTCCCTTGACACGGGACGGAAAGGAAAAAGTACTGCATGTGCAAACCGAAGTATTCCGTCTGTGCCGTGCTCAGTATGAATACCTGCAGCAGTGCCATTGAGAATAAAGAGCAGTTTGTCCTGAATGACTTTGTTTATGTTTCTTTGTTTAATTGTTTGTTTGTGTGTGTGTTTGGTTTTTTCTTTCTTTCTTTGTTTTCGGTACCGACGTGAATATATTAAAAGGTCATTTTTTTTAAAAATGAACATTTTTTTATTTACTCGTATAAGCACAGGTAAACGGAGAATAGGTAGTATTGAGTATATCGAGTAGACCAAAAACAACAGGTACACAAAATGACTCGGACAACACGAGCACAACACTCCTATAATAATGCAGGACGTCAGACATCAGACGGACTGGTCAAGCAGCACACACACACACACACACACACACACACACACACACACTGACATAGCAGCATACAACTGAGTCAAAAAACGAGGTTTGTTGTTTCTTGCCCAAGACAGTTGGAAATCGAATGCAGTGAGCCAATCATAGAACAGTATGGATTTTACATATTCATCTGCTGCACTTGTTAGTATTGCCGTGTTGGTTGCGAATGTGTTCATGCGTGAAGCACGTGCGAAGCGGCGACTCATTTGCGCGCGCAGAGCACATGTTTTGTGAGTGCTGTTTAAAATTTGAAAGCTCAAGAATTCAGTGTTCGTACTGAGCGGGACCTTCAACCGCCGGATAATTCTTTTGTCTATGTATTTTTCTGGGTAAGTCTCTTTAGTTTGCTTAACGCAGTGTTACATTTCTTTGCGTTATAACTTTGTATGCAAATGAATGGTGATTTGTAACATGTCCCAAAAGTCCACATACGGTGGAGTTCGTCTGCATGATGATGAAGTTGAAGTGAACCTTGGTGCGGTAAGCAACAATATTTGGAACGAGTCGCTGAGAGTGAGATGGGCCCGTTACCAACCTCATACTGAAATAAGTCAGAATACTACGTTCTCCTTGTGTGATTGTTGTGAGAACGCATGATGCTGTGGTAATCATTTCATCATCATGGGCGGACAAGGCGTAGATCAATTCAACCAATTCCGATATCTATCTAACGCCGTGTAACGGTTATGGTGAAGAGCCTAGAGGCGACCATTTTTGTAGTTTTGTTCATAGATAGTTCGTACCGTTTAGAGACAAGGACTGTAACTTGACACTTCATTTCATTATATGCGTTCTATATCCATCCAGTAAATCTACTATAAAAATGTTCTACCGTGCTTTTTGATGATCACACATCTCAGATGTCATCAGAGAGTAAAAGCACGTAACGATTTGTTAGTGTAGTGTTATTTGGGTTACGTTTATTCGTGCGTAAGCATTACGCATTTACGGTGATTACCAAAATAAGCAAGCATAGACTATATCAGTATCATGAGTATATGACTTAAATTTTTCTCAGAACGAAATGCAGTGGTGATTGAACAGTTCAGTTGACATTCACTTTGAACAGGATCAACTTGGGAGATGAAAAAATCTTGATTCGGAACACTCCCGGTGCATGGCTACACCCACAGTCAACACATATTTTGGGATGATTGCTCCCTACCCATTTCAACTTACTCGTGTTGGATAAACATTTGGGTTAGGAATGGATCATCTGATCATTGGGCTACGAATAGGATTCTGTAGAGTTTTGAAATGGCCACTTCCAAACTCATCACTTTGGAAAGATCGTCCTCGCCACCCCACTTAATACTTGTAATATATATACCTATAGCGAACACTTCGTTGTTTTAGAATCGCACCCCTCCATTTTCCTCTGGGTTACAGTGAAGATTGGGGATTTTTAATTACCATGAAAATGAAACCCTTGTAGGGATGCCGGGGGCTCTTTTAGTATGATTAATACCCCATCTTCTGGAAATTCTGTGCTAGAAATTTCCTCTTTTCTGTCATTCTCTTTGTTTCTGCCTTGTTCCTTTGCTTTGTCGTTTCTTCCTATCATTTTCTGCCTTACTGGTCCATTCACCTGTATTTGTTCGATAAAGTCTTGTCTACTTTTCCTTAGGATTGATACTTGGGTACATTTATTAAGTGCATTTTTGGCTCTTGGGAGGTGAGATATGCGGAAACAATTTTAGGTAATTTTTGCCCATTTTTATACGTTTTGATGTCCTTAGGTATGCTTAGATTTGTATAAAGTTGTTTTTAAAATCCCCTGTGCGGTAAGTTGGACGGAATGGTCAACGCCAGGGGCATGTCCTTAGATTATATGCGAGAATGCATTGATATGTGTATTTAAATTTCTTTACTTTTTTCCTGTTGAAGTTTTGTATGTTTTGAAGCGGTTGTAGCCCTAATATGGCTGTACTCAGTCGGCTGGGCTTCAAACAATTATCGTGAAAAGTAGTTCCTCTCTACAATGTCTAGAAAGGGATGGGTGGAATCACTTATGCATAGTATAATTTGGTGATCCAAAATAACTGTAAATGCTGTTTGTCACTGCTTTATGTGACGATGATCGCCAACGCTATGCAGCATGGCAGATGATGATGATGATTATTATTTACATGAGAAAATGAAAAAAATGTTCGTTCCGTATTGAGAAGGGAAAGACACAAGAAGAATATGGAGGTGGGAGCATAATTTAAAATTTGACTTGTTTACGTCGCTGATCTCGCATTTAAATGCGAGCACTAAATTGTAGGGACTTTGCCTATTTTCAGATATTTTCCCCTAAGCAGTTAATGTTCCGATAAGTTTTCTTTCAAAGATAAACGGTTGTTGTATTTCTTCCGGTAGTCATGTAACCATTGTTGTAGGGAAGTAATCATGAAAGTCTGATTACGTTTGGGGGGAAAAGTATGACGTTAAACATATTACGGCGTAAGGTTATCGTATTTAAGAGTTCCTGTGTCCTGCCAATATAATGAAAACGTTTCTTGTTACAAGGGTTAATGTGACTTAGTGTTCTTAGTTGTTTAAATTTGTATTCATGTGTGTTTTTAAACTCCCCTGTGTGATAAATTGGAGTTGTCAACGCCAGGGCATATCCTTTGACATGTATTTAATTTTATTTTCCTTTTTTTTTTCCAGTTGAAGTATTTGTGTATTGAAATGGTTATAGCCCAGATATGGCTCTACTCAGTCGACTGGGATTTAAACGAAAATAACGATAAACAAAAATAACAGTGGTTTCATATCCGAATCGGAACAATTTCTTGTTCTGTCTTATTACAGAGTACCTATTATGGAGCGTATCCTTAAACTGGTTGCGTGATTGCAGTAATATTTGAACATAATTATCATCTGAAAATGTGAGACTGTCAAATATGTACGACTGTTTTGCCCTTTTTTAAACACCACACACCCATTGTGCAGCCTTTGGATCGTCTCTGTGATCAGTTGAGCTATGAATATGATCGATGGACGTGCCGGTTACGATTTTCTTGTTAGGTACGTATAAAGGTAGACGTTTTCACATCATCTGAATAAATTTTCTTGAGGCCAGCATTGTAAGAGTGATGTTCATCTCTTCTGCTTTACCTTTGATAATTTTGAGGTTTAGGTACCCATTTCCACAGATAGAGAGAAGACTGCTCGCAGAAAGCTTTTCTCCTGGACGATTCGCGCCCATGTACTTAGATTGCAGTGCTCTAGTTTATGTAACTGACCTTTTAGTGTCCTACTTTCGCCGTTCAAGGCAAAATAATTTGCGGTTTTAGACATGCTTGTGTTTGAAATTGGCTTTTTGAAAATTGGTTTAAGATCTCATGAGTGGACATTTTGTTCAAGAGGAGTGATCGCACTTGGATAATTCGGCACGTGCTCCATCCAAAATGCTAGTGATTGTTTGGCGGATTCTTTGAGCTTGTACTGAGCCCTTGCACTGCCAAGGTCGTGGAATAGAGGGAGGGAAGGGATTTACATGAAACGCTAATTTGATACCACATTGGTGATTGTTGGAGACTGGTATGAACACGAAATCAGCGATGAGTTTCTCTGTTTATTTGACATCATATAGACACTTGACAGTAAAACTGATGAAATGCTTGAGGTTTTATTTCAGATTGAGGGCGTGATACGCAGGATGTCTGTACCGTTACCTTTGTCACAAGACCAACAAGAGGAGGCTGCCACCGAGACGACGACATTGTACAGCAACAGAAACCAGAACTGGTACAGAAAACTATGTCGCCCAGGCAAGATTCCAATTATCCAGGAAGAACCAAAGCAAGATTTCCCCTCTCCTCTGCGCCTTCAGCTGCAGATGCACTTCCAGCGCGAATATCAGCAGCAGCAAGAGTTGCAGAAGAACTGCCGGCAAGATTGGTGGACGAGGAAGTCTGGCGTGGCCCCTGTTTCACCGACCCCCTTCCATTACAGGTCCCCTTCCCCCGTACATAAATACTACACTGGTGCTCCACTCTTTTACCAGGATGCCCCACAACCCCAGCAGACGTCTCATCCGATACTGCGAAGAAGACCACCACCGCCTCCCACAAAAAATTTCTACCCACCCAATGCCAGCAACGTGCGAGGGTTAAGTTCAGAGAACCGGAGAAAGATCAAGCAAGAGTTGGTAGACAGTGAGCGAGAGAAGATGATCAAAGCCGCTCACATGATCAAGCATGAAACGGAGAAACGAATCCAACAAGCAAGACGAGAACTGTCCACCACAGCCAATGATCAGGAAAGCATCCAACGAATGATCATACAGCTGCTGAGAGAACAAGAACTTGCAGAAAAGCTCAAGATTTCTCAGACCCCACCAACACCAAGACCTGTGTCCAATCCACCGTCAGATCTGCAGTACAAACTAGCCAACCTGCTGCAAGCTTATCAGCAAGCATCCACACAACAGTTGTCGGCAAGTTATCAGAGGAGCTGGCGGGATCAGGTGGCTACATATCATGACATGCTACAAGAGTACCGCCAGGGAAACGTGTACCAGAGTTATGAAAAAGCGAAACAGCTTCTTCAGTTACTGCTGCAGAAAGAACCACGACCTACCCAAGTACGTTTCTCTCCACAGTTTTACCCACAAAACTCTCATCAGCCGCAATTTTACCACCAGCAACCAAACCATGTTGAAAACGCCAATATGCAGCCATACTTCAGAGCTCCCTTTCCTCCGCAGGCAAACTTTTCTCGACGGGACCCGCGCCTGAACAGGAGCAGCCAGCAGTACCAGACTCAAACCCATAATATCACTCCACGGCTGAACCAAAGCAGCTACCAGTACTCCGAGCAAGATATAACTCCAGAAATCATTTACCAGGCAGATATCAAACACAGATCGGCTGTTGGGCGCCGGAATTCCACACCACGGAAACAGTCTGATGATGAGTCCGCTCCAGATGACAGTTCGGAAGTATTTAAGGACGGTACCAAAAAACAACAGCGTGGACAGCAAGAAAGGCCTCCAGAAAAATCAAAGGTGGACAAAGAATCTCAAACTTTTACGAACGCCAGAGAAAATGAAATTGGAGATCTGGATGCGATGGACGCATCGCGCAGTGTGCTGGCGGAGCAAAACCAACAGGAATATGATGTGCGATCAGGATCCAGGGGACGGCTGGAGGACTGGGAGCAACTACAACAGCGGTCCCAGCGTCATCGCCGAGGACGTCGATATCGACGTCCCTCTGAGGAATTGATGACTGGTGGCCAGAGGAAACAAGTGGATGACAGAGAAACACGTAGCCAGCCAAGTGTCGTAAGGTCCAGATCAAAAGAAGAGGAACGTTCGTCTTCAGACGAACAGGTCCACAGAAAACCTGAGAAAAACACTTCGGCTGACAAAAAGGAAACAAAAGTGTCAGTGTCCACCAACACCGACAAATGGAATGATAGGGAAGAAGAGCCAGAATCGAAAGTGTCTTCGGTTCGGGTACAATGTAAGACACCTCGGAGTACAGACCAGAATGACCATGCCCAAACTCTAAATGATCCGACAGACACACAAAATGAAAACCAAGAATCAAGACCGTCAGACCAGAAACCGACCAATCAAAACAGAATTGCAGCCATTGCAGAAGCTCCACAGACCAAAAGTAACGGAGAACGTCAAAACGACAAAACTGAGAAATCGATACATCTGCAAGATGGTGGACAGCGAGATCATGTAAAAACAACGGACAACGGCAAAAGTAAAGAAGAAACAGATGAGAAGAAAACATCCACGCAAGAAGTGCACTCGTCACTACAAAACGGACCAGTGTCTCTCGCTAGTGCGGCTGATGTTTTAGAGAAATCGAATCGGAATCAAGGACACGAAGATGCAACAGGGTCGAACCAAGCTGCAGAGGGTCAGACTGCCCAAATGTCAGTTTCTGAATTAAAACGCCACCGTTACGAGAAACTGAAGACACAAGATCCACGCCAAACAATCGAAGGTCAGACGTCGCATGGTAAAACAGAAAAATCACCACCGTTTCGATCAACTGGAAAATCGTCTTCAAAGCCGCCATTTCGTGAACATCAAAAAACATCACGATCACAATCATCAACACAGCATTCTGAGGCTGAAACCAGACACACAAACCATGAAAGAAAATCACCAGAAAGTACTGTATCGAAAAACAAGTCTGAACATGTGGCTAAATCAGGAGAAACTAAATCACCTGAAAATACTACATCCAGACAAGGTGGGAAAAAGTCGCCAGGAAGTGCCTATGTCGTCAGGAATTCTGGTCAGAGATCTTCCAAACCTTCCCCAGGATCCCAAAGTGAAAAGTCGGAAAGTGCAAAGTCACCAAGCAGTGCTTCCTCTCGCTCCAAAAATTCAAGTCCCAAATCGAATGCCTCTAAATCATCACCTGATTCTGTCGGTAAAACCCATGTATCACCACCCTTGGCAAAACCAAGACGACATCGATACCGAAGAAAGTCTTGGGACAAAAACGAAGGCCCTGATACATACAATGCAACGTCTGGACCTGACACTGCGCCACACGGTCAGCACAGATTTCAGGATCGAACTCGTGAGTATGGTCAACAGCGTAGCTGGCGCAAGTCATCTCCAAGGCGTTGGGCAGGACGACGGTATGATAATTGGGATCCATACCCTCGCCGCCGCCCCTACCAATGGGATGATTCAAAAACTGCCCCAGCCAGAAAATGGAGAGCTGCGGGACGTCAGGCAGAAGCTTCGCTGGTCAAGATTGATCCCGCCAGAGATCTACAAGGCAAACTTGAAACCCACCCTGAGAAACCTTGGGTTTCAATAGAGTTAAAAAAGGCAGCCACTGGTGCAGAACAAAACGCCTCAGATACTGACTTGCGGATCGATTTCCAGGTACAGACTGAACACAAAATAGAGACGCAAACAGGACAAGAAACTGACATGGAAGAGAAGCCAGAGCATCATGCTAAGTCTATTGACATTAGCCAGCAGGAGTATGTGGTTAAGGACAAAGTGCAGATCGCACCAAAGCAGTCGGATGAGATTCCACATCACGAGGAGGGAGAGAAAGATAATCACATTAGATTAAGTGATAAAGACGACACTGGGCATCATGCATGCAAGAAGAAATCACAGGGTCTCGTTCAGAATGGTAAAGAAAACCAACACGCTCATCAGCCTGAGACGGGACACAGCCCTAGAAGAAATATCACCGACAATGAAAATATACCAAACATTCCAGCTGGACTTGGGATAGTAGAACATCCTGGTAAAGACAATAAAGAAACGAAGGCTACACAGCGTGGACACGAGGATGCCACAGAGATGTTAGCAGACACACGAGGTGTTGAAAAGAAGAAAGTGGCTCAAAGACCTGACACTGACACAGAAGCACAAAGGCAGACTGAACACAGAATCAGAAAAGTTGGAGAAGAAACCCCACACACTGGGCCTGCATTGCAGAATGGTAAATCAGATGCTGGTAAAATAGAGGCTGGAGTTCATATTGAAAGCACGAATACACAAGAAACTTGGTCTGAGCCTCAAGATGTCAGTAAAGAAATAACAAAGACCAAGTTCGAATCTCGGCCTGATACAGAAGAGACGCCAGAAACTGTACCTGAAATTCAAGCTGGTAGTGAGACTGGAACTGAATTTCAAGCTGGTAAAACGGACATTCCACTGGAACATCAGGATGGTAAAGAAGCTGACGTTAAATCCCATGCTGGCAGCAAGACGCTGGAGACAAGGACTAACATTCAAGATGGCAAAGAGACATCAGAACCTCAGACTAGAGGCGACGAGATGTCAGAGATTCAGGCCAGACTTCATGCTTATGGAGAAGAGACTTCAGAAACTTGGTATATACCTCAGGCTGGCAAAAAAGAAGCATCTGTAACTGTAACTCTGAATAATAAAAAAGAGACAGTACAGATTCAGACTGAACCTCAGGCTGATATTGAAGAGACACCAGACGTACAAACTGATGAAAAAGAGGCACCAGAGACTTGGGCAGAACCTCAAGAGGCTAAAGAAAAGAAACCAGAAAATTTGACAGAACTTCATGTTAGTAAAGAAGAGACGCGAGAAAGTCAAACTGAACTTCAAACTGGTAAAGAAAAGACACCAGAAAGTCCGACTGAACATCGTACCAGTAAAGAAAAGACAACAAAAAGTCAAACTGAACTTCATGCCGGTGAAAAGACACCAGAAAGTCCGACTGAGCCTCATGCTGGTAAGGAAAAGACACCACAAAGTCAGACTGAGCCTCATGCTGGTAAAGAAAAGACACCACAAAGTCAGACTGAGCCTCATGCTGGTAAAGAAAAGACATCAGAAAGTCAGACTGAGCCTCATGCTGGTAAAGAAAAGACACCACAAAGTCAGACTGAGCCTCATGCTGGTAAAGAAAAGACACAAAGTCAGACTGAGCCTCATGCTGGTAAAGAAAAGACACCACAAAGTCAGACTGAGCCTCATGCTGGTAAGGAAAAGACACCACAAAGTCAGACTGAGCCTCATGCTGGTAAAGAAAAGACACCACAAAGTCAGACTGAGCCTCATGCTAGTAAGGAAAAGACACCACAAAGTCAGACTGAGCCTCATGCTGGTAAAGAAAGACGCCAGAAACTCGGACTGGACTTCATGCTGGTAAAGACGAGACTTGGGCTGAAATGCAAGCAAATGAAGAAGAGATATCAGAAGTTAAGACTGAACCTCGGACTGGTATTGAAAATACATTGGACATTCAGTCTGAAAATCGATTTGATAAAGAAGACGCACCAAAAACTCAAACTGAACCTTTGTCTGGTAAATCAGAGTCACAGTCTAAACCTCAGTCTGATAAAAAATGGACATCAGAAATTCAGACTGGAACTCAAACTGGTCAAAAAAAGACGCCACAGATCGAGAATGTACATCAAGCTGGTAAACAAAAGACACCAGAGACCCAGAACAAACCTCAAACTGGTCAAGAAAAAACGACAGAAACCAAGCATGAACCTCAAGTTGGTCACGAAAAAATACCAGAGATCGAAAATAAACTACAACCTGGTCGTGACGAAACACCAGAAACTTGGGCTAAATCACAGACTGGTAAAACAGAGTTACTGATTACTCGGTATGAATTTCAGGATGGTAGAAAAAGGTTAGAGGATCAAAATGAACCTCAAGCTGGTAAAGAAGAAACGACGAATACTGGCACTGAACCCGATACTGACAAAGAACAGACTCCAAAACCTCTGTCTGCACCTCATGCTGGCAAAGAAAAAACACCAGAACCTCTGGCTGCATCTCACACTGGCAGAGGAAAGACACTAGAGCCTCCAGTAGCATCTCACACTGCCAAAGAAAAGACACCAGAGTCTCCAGCTGCACCTCACACTGCCAAAGAAAAAACACCAGAACCTTCAGTTGCATCTCAAATTGGCAAAGAAAAGACACCAGAACCTTCAGCTGCACCTCATGCTGCCGAAGAAAAGACATCAGAGCCTCCAGTTGCACCTCACACTGCCAAACGAAAGACACCAGGCTCTTCGGCTCTACCTCATACTTCCAAACAAAAGACACCAGAACCTTCAGTTGCACCTCAAACTGGCAAAGAAAAAACACCAGAACCTTCATCTTCACCTACTGCCAAACAAACACCAGAGCCTTCAGGTGTGCCTCAAACTGGCAGAGAAAAGACACCAGAACCTCCGCTTGCACCTCGTACTGCCAAAGAAAAGTCACCAGAGCCTCCGATTGAACCGCATACTAGCAAAGAAAGGAAGTCAGAGCCTCCAGTTGAACCTCTCACTGACAAAGACACGACATTCAAACTTCAGATACAAGCTCAAATTCATGGAATTGAGACTCCGGTAGAGCCTAAAGAAGATATCCCTGAAACTCGACAGACTCAGATTGAACCTCAGTCTGCCAAAGAAAAGACATCCGAACCTCAGATCAAAACGCAGGATGATAAAATGAAGAAACGAGAAACTTCCCTCGAGCATGTCCTTGCTGTTTTAGGTGAGATTTTTATTTAAGACCTGGTATACTTAATTCAATGCAAGGATTTTTATTAATAAATTATGGGGTGTACTGATACATAATTATGTTTAAAACATGTCAGCGTTTTGGAATGGATCATGTATGTTTAAATTATATTGTGGGTTTTCTTTTTAACTAATTACAATGTGGTTAGTAGCTAACTGAAATAGACATTAAATGAGTCTCTTTGCATGCAAAATTGTGATTATCCGCGTTTACAACAACAACAAATGAAAAGACGGTAATGAAGTCGTCTTATAGTCATTGTTAACACGGGAGAATTCTCCATCCTGTTGCGTTGCGTTGCGTATTCAGCTGATGTATAGATAGGTGACAGATATGAAGTGTGGTAGGGGTCAAGTTGTAATTGTATACAGTTTCCTCAGAGATGAATCTGTCTTCGTGCGTAGTTTCTTGCTGCTTTGCCATTCAAAGGTGAACCCTATACAAAATTTAATAGACTGTTAATGAAACATGTGAACCATGAATCTTTCCAGCACTGCTTTAATCTCTCTCTCTCTCTCTCTCTCTCTCTCTCTCTCTCTCTCTCTCTCTCTCTCTCTCTCTCTCTCTCTCTCTCTCTCTCTTTCTCTCTCTCTTATCTGTGTGTGTGTGTGTTAACAGAACGCGCACATCTAAGAACAGTATTGGGAAAGTGGAGATGATAAAGGAAAACATGGCTCTTCCTAAGGTTTAGTTTATTGTGATGAGAAAATCCATACAATTTGTTTATACCGAAATATTGATTTGCAGGTAAGACAGTTGTCCCCGACGATGACGAAGACGATGATTTCACAGAGGAAAAAACGTCCCTTTCGCATACGTTGCATAGCCCGGTATGTTTGCAGTGGCTGCTTTCGTTATAATCCATTGTGTGGAGCTGTATTTTGAAAATGAGGACTACCATGAGATTGGACCATTATCACTTGTGTGATCAGTGTATACACTCGATAACTAGAATTAAGAATTGGCTTTTGTGTTTTCTGATTTTCATCAGAATTAATAATAAGAAAGAAAATGGAACCTTGTTTTTGTTTTGTACCATTGAAGATGGAATTTCTTGTCAGTTGCAAGTTTTAAGTAATTGTATTGAAACCATTACGCGAGTTATCCTAGGGCACTGTACTTTGGTTTAAGTTAACCATAAGTCACTCATTGTCTGTATGTTCCTCTCGTCATGGTTAAACCATTGCAATTTCATTTTGAATATACACTGAAATCACAGACCACTCTTCGCCATTAAAAAATAGCGTAGCATTCTTGTTGGAATTATTTTATCCACTCGTAATTTCTAATCTTTAATTTTGCATAATGATGCTTACAGGGTGTTGGCCAGATTGTTCGGTTAAAGTCTTGTAAGGGCCGGAATTACGAAAGGGACACAGTAGGTCCCTATGAGCCAAAATGCATGGATTTGCGCTTTGCTCGAGACATGATGGAAACTTTTTGAATGCGCCAGGGTTTTGATCAGAGTTGATGAGGCAGCTAGAGACGTGTCGTCCTCATACAACTCTCCGGGTGCACTGAAATCTTTACCACTTTGCTCAGTAAAATTGCTCTCAGCATTTGTCTTTGAAAACGCTTGGAGACCGTCTTTTAGTCTAATATTTGCAGTTTGTTTTTCTTTACTTCAAACAACACCACCTCCTGATTTGTGTTCTGAGATGAAACTAATTTCTTGCAGAAATCAGAAGACACTGGATGTGACATGCAGGATTCCTTGAAAAGTGCCAGCAGCCTGCCTTCAGTTGTTTCTGATACAGTGGACACGAAAACCTCGCAGGTAATATTGTTGAGATGTGGACCCTTCTCCATTTGAATTGTGGTTCTTCCTTTTCTTTTCCTCTAGAAAAAAATTTACGATTAGGCTATCAGCAATGCCCTTGAGACAGTAACCTCCCCTGACTTAATCGGAAACAGCAGTCTTCAATGCTGCATGCCGTCACTAGTCAACCATTGTTACCCCAATCTGGTCCTCTTCCTTTTCTCTTCTTGTATGTATATTGTGTGGTGTTTATCGAAAATAGTCGGCCAAGAATAGAAAATTGGCCGTATACCTTGCTGTTGTGGATTATTTGTACACAGCGTTTAATCGTACAGAAACAAATGACAAAACATGAAAACAAACACCAGAAACCAAAGCAGCATGGACACTAGGAACCGTGGCATAATAGTAAATTCCCTTTTAAAACGTGTGTGTGTGTAAGATCATTTGGTTATTTGCAGTCTTTGTAATGATGATCCGCTGTCTGATTTTCGTATTTAATAAAGCGTCACTAATATCTTGCAGAAATCAGAAGATACAGGATGCGAGATGCAGGATTCCATAACAAGTGCCAGCAGCCTTCCTTCTGTAGCTTCCGACACGCTGAAGATGAAGACTTCGCAGGTAATACTGTCCAGTTCTCGGTCATCTGTAAGTCGTCTTCCCTTTTTAAAACATTCAGATACATTGTTATATCCTTGGCATTAGGAAAATAAAGTTGTCTCCCTTGCAATTATTCGTACGAACAGACAAAAACGAGCAAAGAAAAATTTAATAGACTTTTTACTTAATGCTACCAATTTTGAAGAACAAGGTCTCCCAACAGTGTAAAAATCGCTACTCACAGTTCCGTAGCTTTCGATGGCGTTCTCGCCATCTTCGTCAGCGCTCTAATGCTGTCTGCGTGAATCTCTACTCAGATCTCGCGAACATGGGATGAACCCAGTTCACGAGATCGAATCAGAGAATGGTACACCGGGGGCAGGGTGTAACGGCCCCGGTCCCTGTTGAGCGGGGGGTTGGTGGCTGCGATGTAGATGGCCTCCTTGACTCCTCGCTGGAACCACTTATTTTCTCTGTCCAGGATGTTGACATTGTCCGCACTGAATTGATGTTTTTCGGCGTGTAGGTGAGCTCCTACTGGAGAAGAGTCCCTCTTGTGTTCTGTTAGTCTCTTCTGAAGGGGGCGTTCAGTTTCACCGACATAATGTTGGTTACAGTCCTGGCAGTCTATTCTGTATATAATGCCAGCTTTGTCGAGTTTGCTGGTTTTGTCCTTGGGGGTGACCAGCTTGACAAAATAAAGTGCCTGAAATGCAGTTTTTTGTTTGTTTTTTGTTTGCTTGTTTTTTTAGGGGGTTGTTTGTTTTGCTTTGGGGGTTGGTTGTTTTGCTTTGGTGGTCTTTTTTTTTAACAATGTTCTCATGAAACGTTTGTTTCGTTTCATGTTTTAGACCAGGTTTTAGCATGGAATAGGCCTATTACGTTTGTTTTGTTTCATGTTTTAGACCAGGTTTTAGCATGGAATAGGCCTATTACGTTTGTTTTGTTTCATGTTTTAGACCAGGTTTTAGCATGGAATAGGCCTGTTACGTTTGTTTTGTTTCATGTTTTAGACCAGGTTTTAGCATGGAATAGGCCTATTACGTTTGTTTTGTTTCATGTTTTAGACCAGGTTTTAGCATGGAATAGGCCTATTACGTTTGTTTTGTTTCATGTTTTAGACCAGGTTTTAGCATGGAATAGGCCTATTACGTTTGTTTTGTTTCATGTTTTAGACCAGGTTTTAGCATGGAATAGGCCTGTTACGTTTGTTTTGTTTCATGTTTTAGACCAGGTTTTAGCATGGAATAGGCCTATTACGTTTGTTTTGTTTCATGTTTTAGACCAGGTTTTAGCATGGAATAGGCCTATTACGTTTGTTTTGTTTCATGTTTTAGACCAGGTTTTAGCATGGAATAGGCCTGTTACGTTTGTTTTGTTTCATGTTTTAGACCAGGTTTTAGCATGGAATAGGCCTATTACGTTTGTTTTGTTTCATGTTTTAGACCAGGTTTTAGCATGGAATAGGCCTATTACGTTTGTTTTGTTTCATGTTTTAGACCAGGTTTTAGCATGGAATAGGCCTATTACGTTTGTTTTGTTTCATGTTTTAGACCAGGTTTTAGCATGGAATAGGCCTATTACGTTTGTTTTGTTTCATGTTTTAGACCAGGTTTTAGCATGGAATAGGCCTGTTACGTTTGTTTTGTTTCATGTTTTAGACCAGGTTTTAGCATGGAATAGGCCTATTACGTTTGTTTTGTTTCATGTTTTAGACCAGGTTTTAGCATGGAATAGGCCTATTACGTTTGTTTTGTTTCATGTTTTAGACCAGGTTTTAGCATGGAATAGGCCTGTTACGTTTGTTTTGTTTCATGTTTTAGACCAGGTTTTAGCATGGAATAGGCCTATTACGTTTGTTTGTTTTTGTCTTCGTTTGTACTGTTACATGGGAGATAGCACCATTTTCCCTCCCATTGGGCTGTAACAACGTACCTGCGTTTACTTGGCAAAGCAATCCATGCGAGTCACTTTCTTTTTATAACTTTTTAAGCATTATAAGAACTAACGGCAAAGATTTTTCAGTTGGTGGTTGATCAATTTTACAAATAAGGACATGTCCAGCGCAATGGAAAACAATTGAAAAAGTTTTAGATACATCAGCCACTATGTTATATGACAATGATCAGCGCGATGAATTGACAAAAGGTTAGGGGTTATAGTCTTACCAATCTAAGTCACTGTGAGATCATTCTGCCTCAGCGGCTTTTGACCCGAATGGAAGGGAAGACGACTTGATGGGCTTTGTAGGAAGACAGGGACCCTATCGTCATCCAGTGCACGAATGCATTACTGAGGGTGTTGCTCATTTTTTTCTGACCAGTACCGCAGATGCATGTCCATAGTTTCTGAGCGCAGTTGGCAAGCAGATTAGCAGAAACTATATTTAAAGGTTTGCTTGAAAAAGAAAAAAAAATTTTTTTTTAACACGCAGGTTCTTGTATACACTATGCGAGGAAAGATTTTAAAGGAGGAACGAACGAATTAGCGTGCGGTCTCTGTCCAAAATGGGAGTTCCATAACATCATTACTATCATCCCTATCATCACGGTATTATGAAAATTGATTTTGTGGCCTTTCGTGTGACCTCAGTTTGTACCTGCGGTAAATGCACGTCATGGTCTTTTGGTGTTGTGTATTCCTGGGGGCTGTCTTTAGGGATGTGATAGCGGTTTCCTTACCAGTGAGACAATGGCTACAGGCGACTGAGCAATTATTGTCGGTAGCTGTAGTGTGTCGAATCAGAAAAGATGCTTCTGAAAATCAGATTGACGCGTCAGCGGTGCAGTTCCTTTATTTATTTATTTATGTATTTATTTATTTGTTTAATTTCATTTATTTATTTATTTGTTTGTTTATCATTTCACGCCTGTTCATCTTTATGTATACGTCAAACACCGGGATTGGTGGCTCACAATATTTGCGTTTTGGACTCAATTTGCCTCTTAGACTTTATTTACTTTAATCTCCTTGTTAGAGAAAAAGAAAAAAACAACCCAAAAAACCCCCAGATATTACGCAGTCTTAAAGTATAGACACGTATGTAAAGTTGTGTGTATGTAAACAGAATGCATCATCGGTGATGTTTCGGCTTTTTTTTTTTTTTTAGTGATTGTGTGTGTGTGTGCGTGCGTGTGTGTGTTTGTGATCACATTTTCATAGAATATCCCTTTTATAGAGGAGACGCCAGTGCGTAAGGAAGGACATGGACTGAGTACTTCCAAAATATGAAATTTTCTTGAAGACGTATTGGTTATTTGAGGACATATTTTAACAAACGAAATTATGTGAAAGTGTTGGTACAAAACAGTTACATTCTTTAAGTTACATGTAGACTGGACAGAGGTGAAGGTCCCAACCACGCCAAACTTGTTTAAAAGTGTCCGCTAAGATCTCTTTAATACTTACAGCCATTAGTAGTAGTAGAAGTAGTAGTAGTAGTATCATTATCATCAGCAGCACTAGTATTGGTATTAGTATTCGACCTAAATTGCATTTAAATAACAAGTTTAACATTGTTATGAAACTCACTGCTAAAAATTCATGGAGACAGATTTCAAGATAAACATCTTATGACAATAAATAAGCGTAAAAAGAGTGTTACTTTGGGTTGACCATCTTGGTTATTCCGTCTCCCATGAAGAAAAAGAGATGACAGATATTGACACGAAGAGTGAGTGTGATTATTTAATATTAATGACGGTTTGTGGGTGTATGAAGAAAAATGTGTAGGACTTAACGAAAATGTGCGACTTATGTGTGGACGGATTTTTACTGTGCTGGATTTGTACACTGTTGGATTTATGTGTCGCTGTCAGAGAGTAGTCATGAACGCACTAACTTGAAATTCAATGTTTCAAAATATGAAAATACTTATCGAAGATGTCTGTGCTGTCTGAAGACAGATTTAAACAAAACTTGGGACAAATGTATGGTGCTTCAGTACAGTTTATTCCTGCGAGTTGTTCAGCCATTTACGATCTCATTTGTTAAGGGCCGAATAAACATGGCCCAGAAAACAATGCTGGTCACTAGAAAAGTGAAGTCTCTATCATTTCGCCGCCCGAGGAACTCATTCTTATGGGGGGGAAAAATTTGCTTTCGCCATTTCCATTACTCCACTTTTGGAGTTTGTTCAAGAGATTAATCACATTCGAACAAGTCCGTATATGTTCAACTCATAACTGCTATTCCTGTTGCCTGTGCAGTCCATATCTGCCGGAAAGTTGTTGACATGGTAGCCAGAGGTGAAAGAACGATACCAATGAAAAGCTAAGCTGACACTCTCAATTG
Organism: Monoplex corrugatus; assembly: GCA_030674185.1. Taxonomy (NCBI): domain Eukaryota; kingdom Metazoa; phylum Mollusca; class Gastropoda; order Littorinimorpha; family Ranellidae; genus Monoplex; species Monoplex corrugatus. The sequence continues at coordinate 51,932,442 of CM060308.1, forward strand.
ACAGTGCGTTCAGATTGGCAGTGAACACGTTTGGAATATTAACACTACAAATGATAATTCTGATATACTTGAACCGATTTGAATCGGATTTGAGTTGCTTCGTCTGTTGGAAAAATTATTAGAGCGGTTTATTTTCCAAGATATACATTATACGAATAAAGGAACACAAAAGAGGAGATTGTGAATACGGGTTTACGATTATTTTGAACATTTGTGTTCTACGCCTTTGAACAGGCAATCAATACTACAGACAGTAAATATGCACTTATCTTGTTAAATGTTCCAACTACTGATTCTGTTATATTCTGAGATGGAGCCCGTATCTTGCAGAGTTCGGAAGACGCAGGATGGAAAATGCCAGATGTTTTGACGGGTGCCAGCTCCCTGCCTTCTGGTGCTTCCCACATTCAGGAGACGAAAACTTCGCAGGTAATATTGTCCGTTTGTATGGTTCCATTTCAAACGATAATGGAGTGGTAATAGCGTGTGTGTTTACAATTTGTGCAGAAGTGGGTGGATAGGCGAATGCATGTATGCTCGTGTTGTGTGCGTTTGCGCACACTGTTTAGAATGGCAAATGCTTTCATGGAAATGTTTAAATATTAACTTGTCTATCTTGATTTCTTCAAAGGAACAAGCGTTTCACAGTCAAGTCAAGAAGATAACAGAAAACTTCTCGAGCCCATCAAACATCTCAACCAGTGCAGATGACAGCCATAAGAATAAGCAGCAGTCGTTTTGGAGCCAATGTGGAACAAACCAGAACAACATGGACGACCAGAACGTGTCGACAAAATCCCCTTTAGACACCTCCGCTAAACTTGTCCTGCTAGAGGACATGGAAGACTGGCAGTGCCTTGATGTCCCAGACATCCAAAGGAAAGACAAGCCTGAGATTGATCAGATAAAAACCCAGCAGTCAGGGATTTCTGTCAGAGATCAGTGCCAAAAGAGCTTGACGGAAGAACAGAAACTCGAAAGCTTTGTTGAACAACAAGAATCTCTGGAGGAACAGCACATTGCAACTACAGTTACTCAAGCAGCGATGTCCAAAGGCACAGCAGACCGGTATGAGAAGCCAACAGTAGACCAGTATCTGAAACTAGACGATACTAATCAGAACACCCACTCAAAAGAAAACACGAGTGTTGTCAGTGAACACTCTGAACAACTTCAAAAGATGGTCAAACAAGATGCCCCAAAGTCTTCTACACACGATGATTTTGGTGATGAAAACGCGCCTAAAATCGTCGCCACGAATGAGAATGGTTATCATGAAGCTAGCACAAAAAAGGAGCACCCATCAGAAACTTTCTCCAAAACGGAGCACAAAACAACCCAGGAGGGAAATGTTAACTCTCGGTATATTCCAGATGAACGTCTAGTGTCTCGGGATTTATCATCAGGACACAAGAGTGACATATCTGAACCAAGTCAAATGAATAAGGTTAAAGTCGACAGGGTGAATCCAGAAAGTGCGTCTCTCTTGGAACCCAAACTGGAAATTGCTAGCGTAAACCAAACTTGTGTTGAAACTAGTGATAAACCCCGGGAACCGGACGATAATTTACAGTGCAGTTCCAAACTGGGAACAAATGAACTCGCTGAGACAGGAAGCCACCTTATTTCTGCAGACAAACAAGAAAGTTCATTGGCTTTAGCTTCCATTGGAGATAGCAGTTGTGCTACTGTCTGTAAAAATAGTCATCTTCACATGATGACCTCTGAAGAAACAGACAAATGTCACCAAGATAAGGAAACGGAAAACATTAAGAATATCAGTAATGAAGGAACAGAGACACAAGATTCAGGTATACCTTTGACATGTTTTGACACAAACGGGACTATGCTTGCCTGTGAGCCTCCGTGTATTGAAGCGGCAGCTGATGAAAGTCAGATACAAACGAAATGCGCATTGAAGAATCGTCATACGCACAGAGTCCAGAAATATCGGTTCAAAATACAGCAGGCCCGACAGTCTTCAAGCCTTGCGTCGTTCAAGCTGGAAATCGTGTCGAAAATGAGGAAAACGACGTTGATGTAAGTGAGGCTGTTAAAAATGCAACCAGTCCGACATGTAATAGAACAGGGACAATCAATGCAGCAGTGGTGACTGATTCCGGTAAAAAGAAGAACGTGACTTTTTCAGACACACTGATCAGTAAATTGGATTTCACACCCAGTTCTCCACAGAACAGGTTCAGGGATGAGGCCGAAGGACGTGTGAATACTGCAGATATTTCGCGAAAACACGGTGTCAGATTGAAAAGCCCTCCAGCAGACGTCACGTCTTTCCATTGGGACGACCCGAGGAACGAGAACTGCGAAGAAATACAGCAAACGGGAGTCGTGTGTTCAACATGTGGAAAACGGAGGTTTCCTGAGAACGTCAGTAATGAAAAGGATGATGGAATGGTCCTCATAGATAAGTTAACGGCCAATGGTTATCTATGAAAGGCATGATGTGCTTAAGGTATTCTTTCATTTAAGTGTGTAATGTAGTTTTTGAAGCATTAGATGCTTGGCATCTGTGCGGCCTTCACCGTGAATTGTTTGGTTCAGTACAGAACACAAGGAATTTGCAGTAGTTTTGCATGTCAGGTGATTGCATGCATTGCAGTTGTGCCCCTTGGATGAAACAAAAGCGAAGGTTAAGTCACACGCTGTAGGTTAAACAGTGCATTTAGTTCTTGTTTGTGACCAGTTTTTCTCTTCAACATTATTTTCCATCTTGTTAGATATACCTTTTGATTATGATAGCGCGTATTTGTTTTAACTGTTTTTCTCGTACATTTGTTATCCTGGTATTTTGTCTTTCATGCCCCCCCCCCCCCCCCATCTCTCTCACTCCCCCCCTCTCTCTCCCGCTTCTGTTTACACACCTCTCTTCCCTCCTTCCTTTACACACCTCTACATGTACTCCCGTTTCCCCTCTCCTACACTCTTCATCCCCTTTCCTCGCTCCATTTCTTGCTTCCAAATGTCAGTGTGTATGAATACGTAAATATGGCTAAATATTCCCAGTTTTTTTGTTTTTTCATCCAAAATCTCCCGTCTGTCTTTACTGTTTGGTATTCATTGACATGGAAGACTTTTGATTACATTTTGGTGATACTATTTATGTATTTGTTCATTTATCTGGTCATTCATGCCAGCAGTTTAGTTCCTTCTTTTGATCACAAATTATGGAATGCCGATAATGGAGGGAACGCTTTACGCGCCTTTTTTTTTTTTTTTTTTTTTTTTTTTTAATTCGGGATAGGTGATGAAATTCTAGCAAGTTGCATTTGACTTCCCATGCAAATCAGAAAACGGTGATTGCAGACAAATAATTGAAGAATACAATATTTTTGAGTTGTGATTGACGACGCTATTCCCAAATAACGGGCCCAAAATATGGGTTTATATTATATACAAGTATTCTCGAGGACAGTGCAAACTATTCAGATGGCAGAAACTTTTTCAATTAAAATACAGGCAAGCGACCACGGTTTGAAAAATTGTACATTCCACTTGTAAGCAGAGGTCGTTTATTTTGATTTTTTTTTTCTTTTTGTTCCATTGAGATTTTTTTCTCGATTTGTGTGTGTATAAACGAAGACGAATTTGATAAAGTTTTCTTTTGATTGTTAAAATGTCTGTGCTTCATTTTTGACACATTCTGATTTTGCTGTTGAGTTAAGCACATTAATTTGTTTTTCCACATTATATACGTTGTCATTTGCTTCGATTTGTTTGAATGCGCTCTCTCTCTCTCTCTCTCTCTCTCTCTCTCTCTCTCTCTCTCTCTCTCTCTCTCTCTCTCTCTCTCTCTCTCTTCTCTCTTTCTTTCTCTCTCATCATACAAACACACACACACACACTCTCTCTCTCTCTCTCTCTCTCTCTCTCTATATATATATAATAATATATATATATATATATGTATATACATATATGTATTTCACTTTCTCTATCACTCTGTTTCTCTCCCCTCGCTCCCTGTCTTTTCTACCCCACCTCCCTTTCTCTGTATTTGAAAGAGAATGGGGGGGGGGGGGGGGTCGTGCAGTGGACATGCCAGTGGCATAACAGTCGATTTGAATTTTTTAACGCCAGTTTTGCTTCTGGCTTTAAGAAAACTGTCGGCCTGCCAGTGGAGCAGTGACAGACAGTGGATGAATTAATTTAAAATCTTTACCATGCTAGCCAACTTCTCTGATTTAATGATGGTACAACCCTTCCTACAGCAATACAGATAGTACAATCCTTGAGGAAGCAGTATCATTCTTGATCAAGCAATACCACATCATTGATCAAGCAATACCAATAGTACTATCCTTGATCTAGCAATACCAATGGTACCGTCCTTGATCTAGCAATAACACATCCTTAATATCAATAGTATCATCCTTGATATAGCAATACCAATGGTACCATCATTGATCAAGCAATACCCCGTCCTTGATCAAGCAGTACGAATATAGTATTCTTGATCAAGCAGTACCACATTGACCAAGCAGTACCAATATTACCGTTATTGATCAACCAATACCAATAGTATCATTGATCTAGTAATACCATTGATCAAGCAGTACCATCCTCTATCAAGCAAAACCAAATTCTTGATCAAGCAATACTAATAGTAACATTCTTGATCAAGCATACCACATCCTTGATCAAGCCATACTAATAGTACCATTCCTGATCAAGCATACCACATCCTTGATCAAGCCATACTAATAGTAACATTCTTGATCAAGCATACCACATCCTTGATCAAGCCATACTAATAGTAACATTCTTGATCAAGCATACCACATCCTTGATCAAGCCATACTAATACTGTAGTAACATTCTTGATCAAGCATACCACATCCTTGATCGAGCAATACCAATAGTACCATTCCTGATCAAGCATACCACATCCTTGATCAAGCAACACTAATAGTACCATCCTTGATCAAGCAACACCAATAGTACCATCCTTGATCAAGCAACACCAATAGTACATGTACTATCCCTATCAAGCAATACCAGTAGTACCATCCTTGATCGAGCAACACCAATAGTGCCATCATTGATCAAGCGATACCAGTAGTACCATCATGGATCAAGTAATAATATTAATAGTAGGCCTACAATCCTTCATGAAGCAGCACAATCCTTCATGAAGCAATACCAATAGTACAATCTTTGATAAAGCAATACCAATAGTGCAGTCCTTGGGTTATGAAGCAAGAGTGCAATCCCTTGAGTTTGTTCAAGAGGATTGATGGCACACGGACAGTTCCATATACGCTACACCCAAATCTGCCAGCTATATAATCTGGCAGACTTCACAACCATGCGCAAAATCCATACTTTGTAAGACCTTGAAGGGGGGAAGAGCGACTTGCGAAACACTGTGCTGACACCACCAGAATAATGGTAACATTAAGATGGACAGCACGAACATACCGTCTGTAGTACGTCTTAGATTGAAGTCGACACATTACTTTATGCAGCATGAAGCAATATCAATGGTGCAATCTTTGATACACCATGAAGCATTATCATTTCTGTCGAACAGGTTTTCCAAAACAATATACAGTGGAAACCATTTATAACAGGACGGGTTATAACAGGAATCCGGATATAACAGGGCTTTTTTCAATCCCCATTTTTTCTTCCTCTTTGTCTCTATTAAAACTTATCGGCAATAACGGAGACAAGAGGGCTCGATTGGTTATAGCAGGGATGCCGAGATGAGCTCTGCAGCAGAAAGGCCTAGGCCTAGACTCAGCACGCCACGCAACTGGTTCTCACTTGTGCCTTTATAAAAAAAAAAAATTAAAAAAAGCTCAATGACACTACTGAGAGAAAATGGGCCTACTACACCCCTGTTCAATTTTTTTTTGTCAAGGGACAAAACCCATGATTTACAAAAGTCAAGATTTAGTTGATCAGTCCTTATTTCCCTTGATATCTGATATAACAGGGATTTTGATTTGGTCCCATCATCCCTGTTATATCAGGTTTCCACTGTATACATGTATAATATAACAATGTATAATATGATAGGCTGAAATTTTATCGGAAAGAAAGTAAAGTTTTAATATATATATTAAGATGCCCTTCTCAACAGAATGATCCGCTTCGCTCTGTTCAACAAGTATTAAGACCAGCTGCCATTTAGCCTACATTCGCAGAAATACTGATTGATGATTAAGCATAAACGGCCCGAAAACAAGCACCAAACGCCCGGAGGATCTGTGAAATCACTTTATACTTTCTAATGATTACATGTACAACACTAAGTAAAAGAACAGGTGGAGGGTGTACTCGGAGAAACTGCCCCAGTGACATGCCCATCGAATGATGGCCTATAAATAAACCAGATTTAGACCCCTGCCTCTTGATAGACCTGATTTAGACCCCAGTGGACTTCGAACCAGCCTTGTGACTGAGAAAGTAATGGATTCAAGGTCCTTTTGGCCACCAGTCTTTGTTTCAGCACCAGGTCCGCTCGGCTAACAACGCCCCATTTTAGTGTTCATTTCATTGTATGACTACTAGCTCTAACCAACAATGCACTTGAAGGAAACTGATAGGCATACTGAAAAAACACGCACGCATTTTTGTAATGTAGTCTGAATGAAATTGTGTCGCACGGGCAGGCCAGCTTGACATAATCCTGTCGATTCTGGGCTTGATTCGTTCGTACAGGGATAAAACACCACTCAAACAAGATGGTCAGAGCATATTAACAAGTCTGTTTTCCACGTTCTGATAAATACCGACATTTTCTTTTCCAGTTTAAAAAACGATCACTATCACAGAACAAACATAATTGCAAGACATGTCCCTGGTTTTAACATACGTTTTATATGGTTGTAATTTTGGCACTGGCTGATCTCGATCAAACTTGCATTCTTGACATGTGATTAAGCTGAATAACATGGCTTGAGCGGTTTGCTAGCCAAAAAGCAACATGAAATCCTAAATGATAAGAAATCGCACACACGTACCGGTCACCGTAGTTAGCGCAATGGACACATTGACTGGGAGGCTGTAGGTTCGATTCCCCATCGATCAATAATCTTTATTATTATTGTTATTGTCATATAATATTATAGCAAAAGTGCTCAATCATATAATGTTATTATAGCAAAAGTGTTCAAAGTCATTTATTAACTTGTGCGTGTACGATATAATCAGACTTTTCAACAGAGCACTGAACTTGAATTGTCATACATATAATGTTATTATAGCAAAAGTGTTCAAAGTCATTTATTAACTTGTGCGTGTACGATATAATCAGACTTTTCAACAGACACTGAACTTGAATTCAAACTGTTAGACCAGCCAGCCACATTCCACTATGTTTTTGCACAGTCTGCATCTTTTGTGAACGTGCATGCATGTGGGTGTGTTCATGTTTCCATAAGCCAGCCACTGACATGATTTACAGGATCTGTAGCGTGCTTTCATATTTTGCTTAAGTATGCATGCGAAATGCGGTTTCTAAGAAGAGTGTTGAGACTTCCATGGACAGCAAAGAAAACAAACGAGACAGTCCTGAAGGAGGCAGAAACAAGAAAATCATTAATAAAGAAGATTAGGGAAAGACAACCAGTGTTTGTAGGACATGTTATGAGGAAAGAGAAATTAGACCAGTTGGTCGCAACAGGAAGGCTGAAGGGAAAGAGAGCACCAGGTAGACCCAGAGAAAAAGTATTGGACGGACTTGCAGAATGGCTGAGGACAGAGAGAGTGGAAGATGTGCTTGCGGCACCAAGGGATAGATGCACAGGGAGGGCCATGATCGCCAACGTCATGTCGAAGGGCACATGATGATGATGATGCATGCAAAAAGGGTTTAGGTACTGGTAGGTCTGCATACATGCTGACCTGGGAGAGGGGAAAAATCTTCACCTTTCATCCATTCGGTAGAAATGTTGGTTTGATCGAACTCTAGAACCTGATTGGAAGTGACCGGTCCTACTCATTTAAGTGTGCTATGCCGTGCTCGTCTAGCAGACTGGGCCCAGACAGAAAGCCTAATGCACTCTACGGATGCATCGTTGAAGGTCAGGTGCTTAAATTTCCAGACGAACACGACAGGTGTCGGTATCATTCGGGTTTGGTTGACACCAAGATATATCACGAAAATAAGCATAGAGTACTAACCTATCACGCAGTTACAATCCAAAATAAAACTCTTTGAAGCCTATCAGTACCGCTCCATTAAATCTTTAAGCCTAACAGTATATCACCATCACGCCATTCTTATCATCTTAACAGTGAAAAGTTGTCAAACATTGTTAGTCATTCATACCCTTAAATTTTCTAACGGTAACCTCCCTTTCAATGGGATAGGAGGCAATGTTAGAGAGCCGAAATGAGCTGGGGTGGGGTGGAGAGTGGGAGGAGCGACGTTGAAATGGAACAGAAGATGGAATAACTTCCAGTTTCGGCTGTTTGTGGACGGATTTTAAGAACATTTAATAGAAATGTTTGTTGTGGTTGAGAAATGTAGGCCTATTCCTGTGAGTTTTGTCGTGGATGCAAAATTCATTCCTATGAAGTTCATTAAGGTCACAACTCTGCAAAATATACAGTGTCAGCAAAGATTTCGTAGTGGTCCTTTAATTAATCGTGGATTTTGTCCGATTCGGCTCTTTGCAGAGTTTCTTGCAACTCAGCAGCCCGGTACTCTTGACCGCAAGGACAGGTTGATGAAGGCATCAGTTTGAACTTATTAGGGGCGTTGAGCCCAGTTGTAGCCAATAGGGAGTATCATCGGGATCACTTGCTGCACTCTAGACAGAATGTGGTCATCGTCCCTTACTGTCCGTGGCTGAAAGATAATGCTGCTCTTTTCGCTGTCTTTGGTCTGATAAACGGAACGGTATTAGCCTACAGATCAAACATTGAATTCTCCCTATGACGCTACCAAGTTACCATAATTTTATTGACGCTGGTCGTTCACGGTTGAACCTCAAATGTATACTTTCGGACTTTTACATGTTAAAAGTTTTCTCTGCATTTGGTGTATTACTATTTTTGACTGTAATTAAACGTCCGAATACAGATTAAAGACGCAATCTCTATAAAAATGCTTCTAATTTTATCTGCATCACAATTACGACTCCCTCTTCCGGAAGCTACCAGAGTGAGGCGCTTTCCGCGGCGTAGTTCGGCTACCATGTGCTGATAATTGGTATCGCATTTATTGAAATTGTTCTGAATTGCTCCTCTACATTGCAACTATAGGTAAGTTTAAATGATTCCTTGAACATTATGTGTTGGCTCTATTGGATTTTATCGTTTTTTAGTCTAACTGTAATCAAGGATCGAAAATTATTTTTTGAGCCGGGTTCAACAACAAAGAAATCGTTCAATCGCCGAATCGGCGCCTTTTCGTTCTAGATCTAGATAATTAATTTATCAGTGTTAATTAAAAACGGACACTGCGCTTTGGCCGAAGCTTTCAAAGGTATTTCGTGAATAGAGCATAATATCGATCTTGTAATTTCCATGTAGAGCGCCGACAGGATTGAGTAATTTCGCACATGGTCATTTGACCTACAAACGCTGTAGGCCTATCTTCCCGTCAGTTTCCGCTAGGCCTAACTTTGGCCCACCCCGCCAACGACACACGCGCGCACATTTCGTCATTTGTACAAACGTATGTGTGCGCACACATGAAAAGTACCTAAGAGGCATATGCGCAAACAATCGAGACGCATTTATTTACATATGTGTAAGCCTGTATGTAAGGTAGAAAGAAACTCTAGGGAGAGCTAGACAACAGAAGGTCTTCAGAGAAGTAACCCCCTTTAGACAAGTGTTTCGGCCCTGAATTCCTTACACTCTCGGGGGGCCGGGCCACATCCAGGTCATGACTCCTGGATGCCCTTCTGCTGTTGTCTATTTTTTTTTTTTTTTTTTTTTTTTTTTTTCCCCACGCCGGGGATCGAACCTGGGCGATTCTGCGCTTCAGAACTGCGGTACGCGGTTTTACCAATGTGCTAACGGGGCACACATCATCTGTAGGGAATTTAATCCTTATGAAGTTCACTTTTTTCGTTCCTCCTTGCCCAGATCCAGCTTGAGCTCCTTTCTGCTGCCTCTGCCATCACTTTAAGGGCTCTAGTCCTCTTCTTCCCAGAAATGGCGAGTTGTTTCATGAGATCATAAGCGGAGGTGCCCACAAACCCTCTTGCCCCGACCTCTATGGCGAAGATTTTGACCCGCAGACCTGCTTTCTTCAGGGTGCTGGCAAGACCGGCGTATTTTTCGGTCTTGTAGATATGTGCTTCTTCCATTCTGCTTTCGTATGGCACAGTGAGTTCTATCAGAATCACTTGTTTCGAGGAGTCAGAGTGGAGAGCGATGTCTGGTCTCATGCCTGTCTTGCTGATGACATCTGGGTAATTTCTCCACTCTGGGAGGTCTGCTGTACACTCCCAGTCGACTGCTCCATCCAGAAGACCCTTTGGCAATGTGCTGGTTGTCATAGCACTTTCGGGCCAGACCTGTTTCCCTCCTGCTTTGTAGAACGTTGTCATAGCAATTGGTGCGTTTGGGGTCATGGTTTTTTCGCTAACCACATCTGTGATCACTTTCAGAACTTGGTTGTGCCTCCATGTATACCTTCCTTGGGCTAGCGCTACTTTGCAAGAGCTTAGGACATGTTCCACTGTTTGTTTCTTCTGACAGAGCGGACATGCTGGGTCGTCTGATTTCCCCCATTTCACTAAGTTTGCATTCGAGGGGAGCAGGTCATATACAGATCTGAGAAGGAAGCTTATCCTTAGAGGAGCCATGTGCCACATATCGTTCCAGCTGAGACTTCTTTGGAGTGCACTGTCCCATGTTGTCCATTGCCCCTGTTGACCTTGCTGGACTGCCTTCTGCACTCTTTTGACATCTTCTTCTTCCTTCAACTCCTGTATGATCATGTCTCTTTTTTCCTTCCCTTTGGCTTTGGACCACCACTGCATTTTTGTTGCTCCCAGTCCCTGTCTGTTGGTTTGCGTGTGTCCAATTATTTCTTTGATGCTGAGGTTTCTCTTGGCATTGTTTACAGCCTCTTGGACTTTCCACTTTCTGCCAGTTCTCAGCTTTGGATGAACTGATCTCACGATATTGTCTTCCGATTCCTCCAGCATGCTCAACAGTCTTGCTTTTCCAACTTTGTATTCCTCCACTATGGATTTGAGAGGTAGCTTCAGCATTGCTTGACGACAGTAGAATGCAACATCAGTGAGACCAGGTGGGACACCGAGCCATTTTCTTGTGTATTTGTTGATTTTGGCTTCCATTGCTTCGACTGTGCTGGTGCAAATGTCATAGATTAGCAGTGGCCACAGCAGCTTTGGTATCAGCATGAACTGTAGACACCAGACTTTGTATTTGCCTGGCAGTCCGCAGTTATCTATTTTCTTCAGGCCTTCTTCTGCTGTTTGCTTGGTTTCACATCCCCTTTGTGTGTCTTTCAGGGAGTCATCATACCATCTTCCGAGACTTTTTACTGGCTCTTCTGTGACAGTGGGGATGGCTTGGTTGGCTACCATGAATTTGACTGAATCTGCCACTTTTCCTTTTCACAGTGAGAGACTTCGGGATTTCTTAGGTTTGAACCTCATTCTTGAAGAGGCCACCAGCTCATCCAGCTGCTTTAAGATTTGGTGTGTCTCTTCCTCATCCGTGGACAAGACTGTTGTGTCATCCATGAAAGCTTTCAGAGGAGGCATCTGGTATCCATCTCCCAGATTCACTGGACCTGAACTCTTCATTGCAGCTTTCAAGATGACTTCCATTGCCAACACGAACAGTATGGGAGAGATTGCACAGCCCATTGCAATGCCCACCTCTAGGTCTATCCAGTCCGTGGTGTATTCTTTGGTAGAGAACCGCATTGAGAACCCTTGGAAATACTTCCTCAGCATTGTTCGGATGTTTTCTGGGATGTGATACATTTCAAGAGCCAGCTGGATCATATCGTGTGGAACTGATCCATATGCATTCGCCATATCAAGCCAAACTACGTCAATGTTTCTCTTCTCTGTTCTTGCTTTTTGGATGGCATCCCAAATCAACGTGGCATGTTCCAAGCATCCAGGCATTCCTGGTATGCCTCCCTTTTGGACTGACATATCCAGATACTTGTTTTCAGTCAGGTATTTTGTCAATCTTGCTGCCATAACAGAGAAGAAGATTTTCCCCTCGACGTTCAGAAGTGATATTGGCCTGAACTGATTGATGCTGCTGGAGTTCTGCTCCTTCGGAATGTACACTCCTTCAGCTCTCATCCATTGGTCGCTGATCTTCTGGTTCCTCCATGCTGATCGAATCATCTTGTGGAGCCACTCGAGCACTTTTGGGCATTTCTTGTAGAGCAGGTATGGTATTCCGTTTGGTCCAGGTGCTGACTTGGCTCTGGCTTTCTTTACTACGTTCTTCACTTCATCCAGTGTTGGTGGTTTGTTATTGAATTTTCCTTCTGGCGCTGCAGGCCAAACCAGATTCTGGATTTCAAGTGGTGCCTCGCGCTGAGAATCGGAATATGTTTCCCTGAGATGCTGCTCTAGGGTTTCCTTGCCCACTGTGAGAGTCCCTGATTTGGGTTGTTCAAACAGCTTTCTTGAAAAGTCAAAGGGATCTTTGAAGAAACGATCTTGAGTCTTCTTCTTTTTGCTCTTTCTTCGCCTTGCTGATTCCACTTTGCTGAGAGCATTGTGTTTGGCCTTCAGATCTTTCCAGAGTTCCAGGAGCCCTTGCTTCTCGAATTCTGAGGCAGTTTTCATTCGCTTTTTAAGCTTCCTTTTCTCCCTCCGGATGCTCTCCATCTGTTGCTGTCTTCTGGATTTCTGGGGAGGCGTTTTCGTCTTTGGCTGCTTCACTCCATAAGTGTCCCTGCAGATAGAGTATATGATGTCTCCGTATGTGTCAAGTTTGTGTTCCAGCGTACTGTTCCCTATTAGCGCATTCAGCTTAAGGACAAGTTCCTCATCTAATTTCTCCCATTGTTCTTTTGCACCGGCAGGCGGCAAATTGAGTTTTCCACGTTTGGCGTTAAGAGCTTGTGCAAAATCCGCATCAGAACCGTCAGCGTGGATGTCCTTGGCACTATGGTTTAATTCCTGGCCTTGGTCATCCAACGTCTCACCTGCTATCGCAGTGCGCTGCTGCTGGTTCGTATGTGTCTTCAAACAGCCCATTTTTGTCCTGTGGATCTTCATGCCGCGTTTGGTGGTGAATCTCCTTCCACACGCACACGGAAATTCCAACTGGTCATTAATCATGGTCCGTTGTGCGTTTCCAGTCGTGATGGAGTCAGTGCCGATGGATTCATCATTCTCTCCCCCTTTCGGTGAATCCTGGGAGCATCTTTCATTTGAAAAACTCGTGGCATGTTATCAAAGGCAAGGTGGGAAGCCAACCCACAAAGCCCGCAGATCTAGTCTTTCCCAGTGTCCTTCGGTCTTTCCCGAATGTCCTCCGAACTATTCCCGGAAGTCAATGGACTGACCATGTGCAGGTAGAAAGAAACTCTAGGGAGAGCTAGACAACAGAAGGTCTTCAGAGAAGTAACCCCCTTTAGACAAGTGTTTCGGCCCTGAATTCCTTACACTCTCGGGGGGCCGGGCCACATCCAGGTCATGACTCCTGGATGCCCTTCTGCTGTTGTCTATTTTTTTTTTTTTTTTTTTTTTTTTTTTTTTCCCACGCCGGGGATCGAACCTGGGCGATTCTGCGCTTCAGAACTGCGGTACGCGGTTTTACCAATGTGCTAACGGGGCACACATCATCTGTAGGGAATTTAATCCTTATGAAGTTCACTTTTTTCGTTCCTCCTTGCCCAGATCCAGCTTGAGCTCCTTTCTGCTGCCTCTGCCATCACTTTAAGGGCTCTAGTCCTCTTCTTCCCAGAAATGGCGAGTTGTTTCATGAGATCATAAGCGGAGGTGCCCACAAACCCTCTTGCCCCGACCTCTATGGCGAAGATTTTGACCCGCAGACCTGCTTTCTTCAGGGTGCTGGCAAGACCGGCGTATTTTTCGGTCTTGTAGATATGTGCTTCTTCCATTCTGCTTTCGTATGGCACAGTGAGTTCTATCAGAATCACTTGTTTCGAGGAGTCAGAGTGGAGAGCGATGTCTGGTCTCATGCCTGTCTTGCTGATGACATCTGGGTAATTTCTCCACTCTGGGAGGTCTGCTGTACACTCCCAGTCGACTGCTCCATCCAGAAGACCCTTTGGCAATGTGCTGGTTGTCATAGCACTTTCGGGCCAGACCTGTTTCCCTCCTGCTTTGTAGAACGTTGTCATAGCAATTGGTGCGTTTGGGGTCATGGTTTTTTCGCTAACCACATCTGTGATCACTTTCAGAACTTGGTTGTGCCTCCATGTATACCTTCCTTGGGCTAGCGCTACTTTGCAAGAGCTTAGGACATGTTCCACTGTTTGTTTCTTCTGACAGAGCGGACATGCTGGGTCGTCTGATTTCCCCCATTTCACTAAGTTTGCATTCGAGGGGAGCAGGTCATATAAATATGTAACCAAAAAATTCCTTTTTTTTTTTGGTTTTTGTTTAGGCTAAATGATAGGCCTCTAGAGACCTTGGCCTAATTAGCCTAACATTCAGTTTATTGAATTGGCGAAAGAAGGGGTGCGGGGGAAGGGATAGTATTTCTGTGGTAGGCAATAAAAGTTTTTGTTGTTGTTGACTGTGGTGATGTGGGTAAAACTTAAGATTTTTGTAAAATGATAAAAAAAAATCGTATGTTTTTAAAACATGGATTAAATTAGGCCTACATAGAAACTGATCATTTTGTCTTCCTTTGTGTATTACTATTATATCTTTGTAACTTTTGAGATCAAGCTGATAAGCAAAAACCAAAAATCACTAAAATGGTTTACAGAAACACAAAAACACCAGAGTGTTGATGAATTGATAGCACTTTAAGCCAGTAACTTGGTAAGTAAAAATGTAATTAGTGCCTGTTTAACCCTTTGACTCTTACACCCTATCCACTAACTGCAAAAACTTAACCTTGTTACCTTATGACTCCCTCTCCCTATCTATTAACTTCCTGCAGGAGGCTGGTGGATAGGGTGAGGAAGTCAAAAGGTTTTGTTTAAATTGCTTTGGTAGCATGGCTGACAATGCAAAATGCTAGTGGATAGGGTGTGAGAGTCAAAGGGTTAACAAATACATTATCAGTACCCTAGGCTAAAGAGAGGAAAATAAAACAATGAAAAAACAATTATTGGGAATCATGAAATTTCCTGCAACTTTCATAATTATTGGAATTTTTGGCTTGTAATTTGCAACATACAGATTCCAGGTACAGTACCAAAAAAAATCTTTTATTCATGATGTGAAGAACCAGTACCAGCTGTCATGATAGTTGTGATAACTAGCCAGGTAATTAAGTAGACTACAAAGATTCATGGGAGGCCTAAAGCCATTACAACTTCCAAAATATTTGGAATTGTGACTTGTTGTTATTTAGTAAGTATAAAGACTCCAGGTGTTGCTCAAGGTGAAAACAATGATTAGTCCTGATAATTTTGGGGACTCAGTTTCTCATCTTGTCCAAAAGGATGGCACCCAGAGTACCACTAAGATTTGGGGTGGAGGGAATCTAATTTTCAATAGAACCTGTATATGTGTCTAGCATGTGCTTAATGCATGTTAAAAGAACCCATTGCAACAAAGATGACCCTAGCAGTGATTTGAATGAAGTTGTCCCTGGCAACATCCCAGAGAAAATTCACTCTTGTTCTGCACTGTAGTTGTTGGTAAATGGAATTCTGCAGTAGGAAAAAAGAAAAGTGAAAATAGTAAGGTAATTTTCCCAGGGAGAATAACATCTGCAGTTTATGGCGAAAGATTTTGACAAGATTGAATCATTACAGTTCACTAAACAAAAACTTATAGGCCCTACACACACACACACACACACACACACACACACACACACACACACACACACACACACACACACACACACACACACACACATTGCACACACTCACACTCACACACACACACACACACACATTGTCTCTCATTCTCTTTCTTTTGTGTTGCTAGTAAGTAGTATGTGTGTGTAAATAGAGAGAGGTCTTCTAAAAAAATCGCCTATCCTTGTGAAATACCTGCTACATATTGGGAAAAAATCTTTACCACTTCAAAAATCGATGGACTGTTTCAGTATATAGGTTGGCACCTTGTAAAGACTTATCTCCAATGTTCGGGTCAGTTTCAAACTTTCATGCAAATGGGTTTGTACATACACACTCTCTCTCTCTCTCTCACACACACACACACACACACACACACACACACACACACACACACACACACACAGTCTTACACACACACACACAGTCTTACACACACACACAGAGTCTTACACACACACACACACAGTGTCACACACACACACACACACACACACACACACATACATACATACACACACACACACACACACACACACACACACACACACACACACACACACACACACACACACACACACACACACACACTCACGCGCGCACACACACACACACACACACACACAGAGCTGGGTTCGTTCAACTTGCTGAATGCACATTTTCTTCTTTCTGAAAGGTCAGCTGTATGACTGAAAGTTTAAAAAATCCTTATGAACAAGTCAGAAAATAGGAAACGCTGTAATAGTACTAGTAGGTAAAGAAAATTACACATTTAAGGGAGAAAAATCAGCATGGATAAATTACAAATATGGTTAATAAATGTGATTAAATAAATGTGTTCTCTTTGTATGAGTGTTTCTCTTTGTACTGTTTGCATCACAAGAACCTGCCTTGTTCATAATCATGAATAAATAATAAATGAAATTTTAAAAAAAAGTAAAATTTCAGTGTTTGTCTTTTATAATTTGTAAAGTGTAAAAATTTAAACAAATAATGAATAGAATAAAAGTCAGATGACACATTTCAGTAACCAAAGAGTCCATACAGTCAGATTATCATCTTCAGTGTCAATTAACTGTAACAGTAGTAACAGCAAAACCCAAAAGCAAATAAACAAATAAAAAAACCTTTTAAAGGCCTCTTACACAACAAAAATAAGCCTTCCTAAAATCAGTTGTTCAGGGTATCAGAACATCAGACAACCCTGTTTTCTTTAATTATGAATAACTTTGCTGTCATTAGTATCGGCAATAGTTGCTTGAAAAGATCGACAAACGTTGCGGAGTGACACCATGCAGCTGGCAGATCAGGTTTAATTGTCAGTGTATTGAGATTTTTTCCTTGAAATTTGGCGTGTGAATAGAATGCTGGCCAAGTCTCTCAATGCCTGATCATTTACTCAGAGATACAAACAGCACTTGTCTTTGACAGTTACAGGAAATGGAGTCAGATGGCCAAGTTATTGACAGTCCACCCTTTAGTGGCTTTACCAGCCAGGGATGAAGGCACCCAGACAGGATCAAACCCCTTACCTTCTGGTTGGCAGTCCAGTGCCTTGCCCATTTAGTACTGCACCTGTGTATACTGAAGATATTTTACATTCAGGTTGGATTTAATACTACAGCAGTTCAACACAGTGCTGAGTTGATCGCTTGTTGGGTTCTGATGATGCTATATACCACTTCGAAAAAGTGCGCAGGTTTGCAGTGAAAATAGGCTTAGAATGTATACACCAAAGACCTTGTGTATGGGGATATGAAAGATGATCCAGTTTGCTTAAACTCTGTGTTGAGATGTTGTTGATTTTGGTTAAAACTAACAAGAATGGATCAAGGCATTAAAGCTTGTTTGTCATGAAAAGCATGTCACAAAAGAAGACCTCTATAGTTGGGAGATAGAGAGAGAAAAAACTTAAAAGGTTTAATGAATAAAGAGCAACAACTCCTTTCATGGGGAGACTCACAGGACAGGATATTGTTACACGATACTAAACACCAAAAACAGTGTCATGAAAACACACACACACACACACACACACACACACACACACACACACACACACACACACACACACACACACACACACACACACACAGGTTCAGGTCTGAAAGTCCTTACAAAGGCATTACTTAATTGTTACTAATAGTAATACTACTGTAATTTGTTTTTTTATCTCTCTCAAAAATAGCAGCAAACTGAACCTGGAATTGGTAAAAAAAAATTTCTTCAAGGGGGTTTTGCCAACCAACCCCCTTTCCCCGCATATCAGAAGTGGTGCTGCCCCTTGACCTTGCTGGGGCTTAGGGTTTTTTTTCCCCTTTTTTTCGTCTGCAGTTGTATCAACATGTATCCATAGAGTTGAAAGAAAAGCAGAGAAAAACTGGATGACAAAAGAAATTCTTGAATTTCTAGGCATGATATGTGAACATGGAAAGGTAAAGGTAAAAGAGAAAGAATACAAAAGGCTATAAGGAAATCAGAAACAAGTGCAGTGAAACTCAGGAAGCCAGAAATACAGTACAAAGAAAAAGAAGACTGACACAAAACCGGACTATAACTGTAAGTTTATATACACAGAAACACTGAACTAATTGAAATTACCCAAAGACATGCACACCACAGGTGAAAGACATGCACATCAACTGGTTTCTTAAAATCAAGAGATGGTGCGATTATTGTGGAAAAGACAAAATCTTAGAAGTTAGATGGGGGGGGGGGGGGGGGGTGTGCATTGAAGATCTTTTTGAAGCTGATAGGAAGAGGTAGGCATAAAAAAATATTTTAAAAATGACAGAAGGACCACCAGTTAGGAAATATGAAGTTAGAGTAGACTTGAAAAAGATGAAACGGGGAAAAGCCCCAGGATCAGACATTTATTACTATAGAAATGACTGAAGCTCTAGAGGAATTTGGCATTGAAAAAGTAACTGCCCACCTAAATGAAATTTATGACACACACACACATGCACATGCACATGTATGCATGTACACACACACACACACACACACACACCACATACACACACACACACACATACAACACACACACACACACACACACACACACACACACACACACACCACACACACACACACACACACACACACAGTTTGCATTTGTAACTTTGAGTTTTCACATTGGAGTCTTGGTCAATGTTGGCTTGCCACCTTGGTGACTGGTTGGTGTGCGTTTGGGTTTGATTCTTATGTTGGGATTTGACATGTTGGGAATGTCATTCTACCGTTGCTGTTGGTATTATCATTCATTATTTACTAGGTATTATTGTTGTTGTTGTTGTTGGTGGTGGTGGGTGTGGTGTTTATGTTATCATAGGTGTTATTATCGTCATCATTGTTGTGGTTATTACTATCATTCATATTATTAAGAGTATTATTCTTTGTATTACCATCATTGTTATTGGACAGGCTTGTGGGGTGACTGGGGATATAGGGGGGTGGGCGATGTGCATGTGGTGATGGGGGACAGGGGATTGATTCGCGTAGGGTCTGGTCGCCAGTGCCATGTGGTGGAACACATAATGGCAATGACGATGATGGTGGTGATGACGATGATAGTGATGGAAATGTTGGTGATGGTGAGGATGATGGTGATGATGATTGCTGTCGTTGTTGCTATTATTGTTGTTGTTTTTACTGTTGTTGTGGTTGTGGCTGTTGTCGTTGTCATCATCGTTGTCAGTGCTGTATTTGTCGTTGTTGTCAATGTGGTGATGATGAAGGTGATTAACATTATTGTTGTTCTCTTTGCTACAATTATTAGTGTCCTGTATAAAGGCACATCTGTGTTACCACTTAGAATAATAATGTGTAAGTTTGTTTACCTGGTAGCTGTTCAAATTTAAAGTAGTGTAGTTGGGTGTGTGTTTGTGTGTGTACGTATGTGTGCGTGTATCATTTTTGTACGTGCATGCGTGTGTGCATCAAAATGAGTGTTTGTGTTTGTTTAATGTTGTAGGCCTATGTGCGTGCGTGTGCCTGCTTGCAGTTGTGTTCATATAACTTATAAGTGGAGCACGCTGAGGTGGAGGGATGAAGATTTGGTATTCAACATTAAGATTAGGGTGGAGGAGGGAGGAATGGACAAATATTTTGTGTTGTTGAAAAGAAAAAAGATTGGATTACTCTGTGAACAGTTTTCATTCAAAAATGTTTGATGTGTGTGTTCATTCCTGAATAAACAGTCCCCTCAGGAAGGCCACTGGCTGAAGTACTGGGCTCAACATTCTAGTTTGTTGTCTTGTTTCTTTGGTTTATCTCTCTCTCTCTCTCTCTCTCTTTGTGTGTGTGTGTGTGTGTGTGTGTGTGTTATGTGTATGTATGTATTATATATATATATATATATATATATATATATATATATATAATATATATATATATATATATATATATATATTATATATGTCATCATGTTGCAGGTGGATGGGTTGAGGGAATCAGAGGGTTAAGTTTTTGCAGCTGGTGGAGAGGGTGTGGGAGTCAAAGGGTCAAGTTGGTTTAAGGGTTTGTATTTGTAACTTGGAGTCTAATCAAGGTGATGGAAATAAAAGAAACTTAAACTTAAAGCAATCAAGGAAAAAAGATACACATTTAGAGGATGAGTGTTGTGATTAATATTTTGAAACAACAAATTTGTTCATTTCTTCTGTTTCAGATTTGGAAAATTCAGCAGCTGTTTGCATTTGGGGTGTGAACCACAATTCCACTTGACTGTAGAAGATGTTGCGACCACGTGTTCCTTTATGGCAGCGCAGGCTTGGAACACCACAGTACAATGATGGCCCCAATTTGAGACCTCGTGGAATAATGGATGGGCCTCGTCCACTAGTACGCACCCCATATGACCGAACTCCAGTGGGAAGAACGCCAGCAGTAGAAGGAGGAGTGGTGCCAGCAAAACCCAAAGATCTCCTGAACATGATTTCAAGCGCCCAGGAAGAGTTGCAGAAAGAACGAGAACAGATTCTGAAGGAGATCAAGCACAAGGATCCAAACCGTGACCCACGCGACATGCCTGGTCTTCTTGGTGAGCGACCTGGTGTTCCTTTGGGTGAGGGTCCTTTACAGGAAGGTGGGTCTGGCGTCCTGGGCAATTTTCCAGGTGACGTAAGAAGAGGCCGTGAAGAATTTCCAGGCAGAGGCGGTTTTGAGGGACCACCGGGTAATATGTCCAGAGGTCATGATGATATGTTTTCAGGAGATCCTATGAACAAACCTGGTCTGCTTGGAGAAAGACCAGGCTTTGATGGCCCAAATATGTATCCTGATGGCTCAAGAGGATCTCAACCTGAGCGGCCTATGAATGGTATCCGTGCCCCCTTCAATGGACCAGGCCCAGGGGCAAATGGACCAAGAGGACCAATGAATGCTCCTGATGGTCCAAGGGGCCCATTGCGAGAAGGACCTGGCGACCAAGGCCCTGGACTCCGAGGGCCTATGGGAAGAGGAAGACAAGAAGATGGCCCAGTTGGTCGTGATGGAGTGATGGGACCTGGACCTAGGGGTCCAATGGGAAGAGGGGGTCCTGGAGATGATGGATTAATGGGTCCTGGACCAAGGGGGCCAATGGGAAGGGGAGGACCTAATGATCGTCCTGGTGGTGGTGATGGGTTAATGGGGCCTGGACCCAGAGGACCCATGGGAAGAGGAGGGCCTGACGATCGTCCAATGGGTGGTGATGGAATAATGGGACCTGGTCCTCGAGGACCCATGGGAAGAGGAGGACCCGAAGATCGTCCAATGGGTGGTGATGGAGTAATGGGACCTGGGCCAAGAGGCCCTATGGGAAGAGGAGGACCCGAAGATCGTCCAATGGGTGGTGATGGAGTAATGGGACCTGGGCCAAGAGGCCCTATGGGAAGAGGAGGACCTGAAGATCGTCCAATGGGTGGTGATGGAGTAATGGGACCTGGGCCAAGAGGCCCTATGGGAAGAGGAGGACCTGAAGATCGTCCAAGGGGTGATGGAGTAATGGGACCTGGGCCAAGAGGCCCTATGGGAAGAGGAGGACCTGAAGATCGTCCAATGGGTGGTGATGGGGTAATGGGACCTGGCCCAAGAGGTCCCATGGGAAGAGGAGGACCTGAAGATCGTTTTATGGGTGGTGATGGATTAATGGGACCTGGGCCAAGAGGCCCTGTGAGAAGAGGAGGACCTGAAGATCATCCAAGGGGTGATGGATTAATGGGACCTGGGCCTAGGGGTCCTATGGGTAGAGGTGGGCCTGATGATCGTCGAATGGGTGGTGATGGAATAATGGGACCTGGGCCTAGGGGCCCAATGGGAAGAGGAGGGCCTGAAGATGATGGATTGATGGGACCTGGACCCATGGGGAGAGGAAGGTCAGGGGATGGTCCAGTAGGTGGGGACAGAATGATGGGAGGTGGGCCCCAGCGTCCAATGGGACGAGAGGGTCCAATGGGTGGTGATGGCATGATGGGGCCAGGGCCAAGAGGTCCTGTGGAACAGGGTCTGGGAGACCGTCCACTGGGTGGCGATGGAATAATGGGCCCTGGACCTCGAGGGGGGAATGCTCCTTTGGGTGGCCATGGAATGATGGGTGGTGGACCTCGAGGACCAGCAGAAGGCCCTGGACGAAGCTTGAGAGGACCGTTGGATGGGCCAGAGCCTGGTATGAGAGGTCCAGCTGGAATAATGGGCAGTGGGCCTAGAGGTGCTGGGGATGGGTTCATAGACGATGGACCCAGAGGAAGGCCAGGAGTGTTGGGTTCAGGCCCTGAAGAAGGCAGGATGGGAGATGGGCCTAGAGGTATGGGTACTGGCCATAGAGGACCTAGGGTGGGTGAGCAGATAGATACAGTGGGAGGATATGGTGACTATGACAGGGAGATGGGGGGATCAGGAAGAATGGGAAGGGAACCTTCCTCGGGCATGGGGATGGGTATAGGGCCAAGGGAAAGCATGGGTGGCATGAGGAGTGGGTCTATGGGTAGTGGAGCGGGTGTATTAGGACCTGCCCCACAAGAACTGTCACGATATGGAGGGTCAGAAACCAGCTCACGCGACCTGTATAGTTCTGGGAGACAAGGCGGCTCATCTTTCGAAAATTTTGACAAGCCATATGGGCGTGCTTCAGGGTATGATGAACCACTGGGTCATTACTCAGATCCCGTGGATTCCTGGCAGAGTGCACGCTCAGACTGGTATAGAGATGAGGGGCTTTCTCGTCGAGATCCAATAGATGATCCCCTTTACAGCAGCAGGTATGACATGGGCCGAACAAGCAGTTTGATTGAAGATCGCCGCTATCAGCCTCAGAGCTACGCATCAGATCCATATGATCGTGAACCTTTGCCAGGTGATTATAGCTACAGTCGTCTGTCTACTCGCGATTATTATTAAGGGTTTGTCAAGATGGCCACATTGGCTGATATAAACATCATGAACATCATGGCATATCACAAAAGTTAAGAGCTGATACCTTGTCAAAATACCTTGTCAACCAGTATCAGTTACGATTCAGTAAAGTTGTTAGTTTTAACAGATCAGATGAAGGGACTAGTCATTTCATGATGCTTAACAATTTCTGTTGAACACATCCTGTGGATGGTTTATAGTTCTATAATTTGTGAATGAGATACATATTCCAAACTAGGGATGTATGTGGTGTTATTGTGACAGGATCATACTTACTAGATTGTAAATGTGTATAAAATTATTGTGTCACTGAAGAAATTGCTTCCTCAGATGGATGTTAAAGAACCACAGTCAGATTATTCTTGATCTACTGTTTGCAGGTTGTACAGTCATTGATATTACTTTTTACAAGTGACCAGTTTACTGATACCATCATTATTATGACATGACAATTTGAATTCAGATTTCATACTGATTCGATTCTCATGTATAGGTTCAATTACACCCAGATTAACAACAGTTAGTTGGGAGAATACCTGGGTTTGGAAATGACATGAATTTAATGAATTTAACCGATACAGTGGCAGCATTAATTCTTTGAAGTTTGGATATATAATCTTCACTTCATTTGATGAATTCATCTTTTTTAAGTTGATGTGTGATTAAGTATCATCTTGTTGTAATCAAAAAGGGTATTATTTCATTTTTATCTAAAGTCATGATACAAAAAAATAACCTTGGCATCTTGAATCGGATGTTTTAAGTATGTCCAGCAGAAACTGAGGTACTTGAGTCAAATAAACACAGATTAAATATTTTATAGTCATCGAAATAAAAAGTTCAGCTGTGTTACAGTTTCTTTTAACACGTAAGTTTGAACACAGTACTTAGAATGATCACATTTGTAAGTTGTTGCTCTTCCAGAATGTCAAGCCTGATTTTTTTGTATCATTATTATGCCAGTATTTGCCAACTTGTGCTTTCTATTAACTGTGTTCACTGGAGCAGAAGCACAATTTTGCAAGAGATAGTAATTTTAATGTGTAGAGTAATGCAACCAAAGTGAAAGTCATGTGTGTTTTTTGCAGGCGTTGAAAAATACTTGTAATAGTAATAGAAATTATGTAACTTTTGATTGTTTGAGACATGAATTCTTGTACACATTGTTTATGTTATCACAGTTGTTTTTTTTAAAATACTTTTACACATCTGAGATCTGTCCAAATTGTATAAACTTGTTCCCCTCCCCATTTCTTATTGGCTTTTATCTTTAAAAAGAGATATATTCTGGGGTTTTTTTTCTGTTTTTTTTTTTTATCCAAGCAGCTCCTGCTGCCTGGGAAACTTATGTACAGCCCAGGTATTTTAAGTATTTATTGCAGTTGTTCAAGCTGACATGTCTTGTAAATATTTGTTTTTAAGTAAGTGATCATTTATTTTGAATCTCAAATGACAGACTGAAATATTCATTTGTTCTCATGTGTCATTAAGCAAGACTTTGTTTTCTTTTCCCCCCGTTTTTCATCCCATTCTCCAGACACTTATAATCATCTTGAAAAAAAAAGAGTAATACTTATGTTAATTCAAGATAGTGTTTGATTACTATTTTCTTTTTCTTTTCCAATGGGTGTTTGGTTTTAGAATTTGAGTACAGACTTAATTGAAAGCGGGTTAACCGACATTGTTAAAACCGAACTCTTTCTCTGTCTTCTGTCTGTCTGGTGGAGGCATTCATACACGCGCGTGCGCGCGCGCGACACACACACGCACGCGCGCACACGCACACACACACACACACACCCAAACGCACACATGTACACACACACACATATATATACATACACATATGAGTCTCTTTAGTGAAGCATAGACATTATATGATTTATCTTATCCCTTCAGTTTGGTGTTTGCTTGGTCAGATGATCATCCACATGATTGAGATATTCCTACTCTCTGCTAGCACAGCTCTCCAGTCCTGAGAGAACTTGGGAAGAAAACAGAAATATTCTTTGTGGCATAAACTTTGCAAACTTTGCAGCAAATCTGTCTTCATTGTAGGATGAAGTAATGCTAGTGATAATAGCAACACAACAGTAAAACTATTTAACAGCCATAGTTGATGGTTTGCTTTTTATTTCTGGTTTTGTATGTTTTATGAAATTCCACTTCCAGCTGATTTGATGCAGATTTTTCTTGATTGAAACAGTATGTACTACTTAGGCATAGCATTAGCTTGTCTCATTTTCAATAACAGCATTTCATTATGATCTTTTATTAGTTTTAATTATGTATTATTTTGACTCTTTCAGAAATTCTTTCTGGTTGTTGTTTTCTTTGCTCCACACCTCCATTCCCACTTTTTTGCTCATTCAGGATGCTTTCTGGTTGTAGTAGTATTCTTTTTTTCCTTCTGAATTTGATTGGTTTCCATGAAAAGTTACTGAAACATTTTAACACTAGTAACAGTTAAATCTCCATTTATCTCTTAATCTTTTCCCAGCTGTCTTTTCTCTCCCTTTTTCAAGTCCAGCATATATGTACAGACAACTGATGAGACTAACAGTTAATCCCATATATATATGTAAAATAAAATGTTAAAGGAATAACTATGTGATGCAGCAGTTAATGGAAATGGAAATGTGCAGTATAATTGATTTTGTTTACCCAGTCAAGAAGATCCACATTAACTAAATAGAGAACAAATTTTGTATGATTCCTGCAGCAGAAAGGTATTTTGTGCAATTAATTTTAATAAGTAATTATGACACTGTTTATGTCCGAGTTAAACAAAAAGAAAAAAGAACTTTGTATAAATTGTATTTGCATTTTTTCCCCCGTCACAGTGGACTTGCCATGTAAAACTTGGATTGCGTTCTCTGAGGAGAATGCAGTGCTGCAGTGCAGCGCTGCCCCCCTCCCCCTCCCCTCCCCTCCGCTTTTTCTTCCGTTATGCACATATTGTTCTGTAGTGTAGGAAAGTGGATTATTGTACAGAATTGTGCCTGGAATGACTTTGTTGTCATAGGGTCTTTAACATTTGTTGAGTGCACATTGGGTTGTCTTATTTAAAAGACTAGCAGATAGACCATGGCCATCACTTCAGACCTAGTGGAGGAGGAGGGAAAATTTTCTGCCTGATCCATAATTCGAAATTGGTTTCTCTCTTTTTGGGCAGGTGGTTCAATCATAAGGCCGTTCACTGTACAACTTTACTGAACTATATTGTAATGGAAAATTGACAATCGAAAGGTTAAAATAAAATATTCTTGTAAATTCAAAAGATGAAATGACCATTAGAAATATCAAATGTATAAATCTGTGATCATGTTAAAATGTACCATTTATTCACCAGGTATTAGGCCTTTTTTTTTAATGTATTATGGTAACTGCTATTAGTCTTTTACGTAATGTATGTCATAAACTTACATAAAATTATTTCGAATTGATAGAATTTTTTTTAATTTGCCAGAAACAGTTTGGCATCTCATAGTAACATCCTAAGTACTTTTTCAGTGAATAATGATGTGCAGTCAGTGGATGAACAAAACTTAGTATTCTGATCAGCAGAATAAACTTGTGACTCTTGAACTGTTCAGTTTGATATCAGATTATCGTAACTAGAGAGAAGCTGTCACTAATTTCGGTTGATAAATTTGTGTAAAAAATGTATGAGATGTTTTTTGTTGTTGTTGTCATTGAAATGCTTCTACCCAGTAATTGAGGCACTGTTATGTACATAGATTTTTGTGTTTGTTGGGAGAATAATTCAGTGTGTAGTACTAAATGTGTCTGCATTGTCCCTATTTCTCAACATGCTGTACTATTAAATGCATCTGATCATGTAAACTATGGCTAAAGTCATTTGATTTTCACAACTGTAGGAATAATTCAGTTAACCCCATGTACGTGTTCAGTGTACCCAGACAAAACTAAACTTACTTGGTCACTTGGCCGAAAAGGAAAGTAGAACAGCTGAAAACAAAAGTTGTAGAAGCAAAGGTATTTCCATACATTGGCATGGAAAGGGATATTTGTCATAGCATGTATAACTATTTTTCATTTTAAGTAATATCCTGTGTATAGTGCAAAACAGGTTGTGGTGAGTCCTAAAGGGACAGTTATGCATTCAAGTGTGTTACTGTTGTTGTTTTAGACTGGAGATGGAAAATGTTCTTTTAAACTTTGAGCCTTGTCCTATGGTTAAATAAGATTTTCCTAAAAGTCTGGTGAAGTTTAATATAGTGACTGTTGTACTAGTACTTGTACAGTTAGTTCTATTACTTTATCTGGGTGTTGATAAATCTCTTCATTTACATTTTCTGTATCAGTGTATGTCTTTGTGTTTTTGTTTAATAGACAGTTTTATTAAGTTTCTTCGTGTTGTCTGTTTTTATTGCGTACTATTGTCTCCAGTTCCTGAAACAGGAAGAAATACATGTCTCCAGAGATGAGTATGTCGTCATAAAGTGGATGTTATAAGTATTGCTTCTGTTAGTGCAAGTGTTCATGTCTAGATATTGTGTAAATCCCATGTAAATTAACTATGATATTGTATATAGCTCATTTTCTGTTTGAGCATTGACAGAACTTCTTTGAGACATTCTGAGTGTAAATACACAAAGAACAGTGTACCCTGTCGGGTACAAATCAGAATATCCATAGCATATCTTCAAGAAAGAAATAAAATAAACTGCATTTATTTTGTCCAATAGCAACAGCTTCAAAGGGCTTAGTGTCCATTATAAAGTGTATGGATTGTGACAACAGGTTAAAAGAAAGCGATGTGGTAGTTAATGGCAGTTTTAAGAAAAAATTATTATGTTATATATACACATTACTTTCTTGAGAATGATGCTGATTGTTTGCTTGCCTGCCATATCTTAATGGTGATAGTTCATTTGATCAGTTTCATTTCCACGAAAAGGGCTGTTATTTTCTTGATAAAGTATTTCTCCCTGACCTGATTTATATGTTCTACCTCTTCAGTGTTGAAGCAGAATCCGTATCAGTATAATCGATGTCAGTATAATAGTGTCATATTAGTATATATATATATATATAATATACGTTTTTCATAGACATTACATTTGTCTGCTTTTTCTGTAGGCCTACTCATTTATACTTTGAAACTTGAGAGGTTGGTATAGATCTCCATTTGTATGTGATGTAAATAGATGGAGGAAAAAACAAATGAAAGTTGTGAAGATTTGTGATAGGAATGTTGTTTTGCTTTGAATAGTATATTTGTCTTGTTTGAATCCCACTGAATATTGTACAAATTCTGAAGTAAATAAAACAGTTTGTAACATTTTTTAAACAAGTCTAATTGGAGTCAGTATAGTACTGTTAACAATTATTAACATTTGTTATTTTAAATACTGAAAAATGAGCCAGCAAAGATCAATATCTTGGATGTTTTTAAAGTCAAACCTGTCCTTTTTTTGTGGTGATATTGCTAATGTTAATCTTTGTAAACAGAGCAGATAAGACTAAAGAGTGTTGAGAATAACCATCATCATAACATAACTAAACCATATGGATGTGAAAATTTTCCCTGGAAATTTCATTTTGAGGAGGGATAAAATGTCATATGTTTATACTATATTTAAAATAAAAAGGGTTTGCCACATCAGAAAAGGCGAGACAGAATCTGGGATTAGCATTCTGTATTTTGGTTAGGCAGATTTTTTTTGTCCAGTTTTATCAGAGGAAGATTTGTATTTCAATGGAAACAGCATAGCGGCACCTATCTCAGTCATATTCCTCAAAGATTTTTTTTTTTTTTTAAATGAACATGATTTTTCTCTCATTCGTGTCAACTAACCTTCATACCTGAGCATAGTTAGCTTTTGTTTTTCATAGATCAGAAGTGTCATTTTTTGTTATAAACTTGAGAGTTGTATGTTGTGCTTTAGTTGTTTTTCACACAAATAGTAAAAACTCAGTTGCATTTGTCATTTGCCATTTTCACCTCATTGGTGGTGGCTTTATCCTGTTTGCCATTACTTCTTTCTGATCTGTATGTTTATGTACCTGTTGTTTGCACATGCCTGTGTAATACTGTGCTGCTTGTCTACTTAATTTTGCATTGATTGACACATTGTGACATTGTCATTTTTGATATCACCTCATTGTCAGGCAACTTGTGGTTACAGGTGTCCGGGCCAGAAAGAAGTTATGACTGTAATGCTGCTGCTTGATGCAGTTAACACATGTAGCAAATTGCAGCCTACTAATACCACAGCCAAATTTGAAGCAAGGTTTGCAGGCTTACTGCAGGGCAGTGGTAGAGCAATTAATTCATTCACTGTTTCTGACATCTACGTATTTTGTGGCAGGCAGTTATTTGCCGTCTCTGGCATCAAATGAGGAAGCAGGTGTTTAAGTCATGAAGTTTGAATTTACATACATGTGTGAAAATCAGTTATGGTAATGAAAGTTTGTGCTTACATTAACCTCCCTAGCCTGTTTAATAGGTAGAGAGATACCTGGCTTTCAGAAAATGTTCACGCTGAAGTGCAAAACTTTTGTTGTTGCAAATCCTGTTGAATCATTGTATTCGCCGTTTGTTTCTGGCTTTTTGAAAGAGATGCTTCTGCCAGACTAGCAGTTCAGTTACACACTGAACTCATTTTCCCTTGTAAACTGGTGTTCAGTTTCCATCATTATGTAAACTTCGTGCAAGAAACATGAATATTTACTGATAATGGATTTACTCTGTTTTTTCTTTTTTTCTTTTTTTTTTTGCATAAAATCCTCTCAGTTTCTTATACTCTGTAGTAACTAAAAACGGCAATACATGAGCACTTTCTGTGGAACTGTAACCTGAGAACCATGACTTGACGACTTATTCAATAAATTGCATGAACACACACACACACACACACACACACACACACACACACACACACACACACACACACACACACACACACACACACAACACACACAAAATATACAATAAAAACAGGTGTATTCATTCTAGTGGTTACATGCATGCGCTTCAGCAATTATTAAATAAACACTACACCAATGATTTCGTTACCATGATTGAGGCTATTATAAGCTATCAGAAAAAGAAAAGATCCTTCTCCATTTTATCAGAAAAAGAAAAGATCCTTCTCCATTTTATCACAGAATTGTTCATTGTCATTTTAAATACAAATTTCTTTTGTTCGGAAGGTTTTTCAGAAGTCCTCTGAAATTCAAGGTTAGTGAAATTGTACAACTTTTAATTGTTGACCATTACCATGTCATATAAAGAATCAAACAGTCGGGTGAAGAAGAAACTGGAAGAATTTTGTTATCTTTTCTCTTTTAGTTTTTGTCACTATCCCAGTTTGTTCTTGTTACTTTGTTTGCAGCACAGGAACAACTGATCAGTAAATCAGTTTTATTCCAGCAGTGCATTATGTATCTAGTGTAAGGATCTCTTTTTAGAGGTCAGTTCTCTCTAGGAAAAACAAAAATAATGTTAAGAAAATAGAAATGTCCATCTTTAGCTGGTCTCTTAGATCTAATACATGCTTTTGTCATATGAATTGGTCTGTCACTTTGTACATTTGATCAGAGTTGCAGGTTTTTTATATTACTCTGTCTTCACTCACAAGATCAAACACAAGATTGTCTTTCCCGTGCATGATGTTAGTGTTGTTATTGTCCGCATTTCAAAACATATTATCGTGTTTTACTGTAGCCGTGTATTCGCCGTTTTACCCGTGTTTGTAGTAAGTAAAGACGTTGAAAATACCGGTTTCGTTCGCATATTTCTTTCCATTCTGCTTTCTCTTCAGTACCTCTTTTCCTATCATATTTCTTTCTTGGTTATGTCATCTTTCCTGTTCTACTTTCTGTCTCTAACAAAACCAGACTTTCTCAAACTTTTTCATTAAATCTCTTTTATCAAAAAAAAAGGGGGAATATATTTATTCCTTTATTCAGATTGACCATGGGTGTGTGTCCATATGTGCATCGTTTACCAATGCCAGGATTTCTGTGGCTTTTTAGTGTATGGTCATTTACCAAAGTTTAGATCATAACGCAAGGAATAAGTAGGCGATTGATAGATATTTGGTTGTTTTGATAGTTCTTGACCAAACTTCAGATTTTAAGTTTGGCACATGAGACAATTGTGGAATTCATTTGAAAAGGAAAAGCATCTATACCAATTTAATTCAAAATGTATATGAACTGATTTTAGTCCATGGTGGGTATCAAAAGAAATCATTGTTTACTGACAATAAAACTGAAAATCGATACATATCCATTTAATGTGTTCAAGTTGAAAAAGCTCATCCTCAGTTAATTTGCATTGGAGATGTTTATTTCAAGGTCATTGTTATGCAAAAAAAAAAAAAAAAAAGGGTGATTTGTAGTATGGCTTGATCACCTTGTTTGTTTCTCCCTTGTCTTTTCTCTTCCTTGGTCCTGTAGTCCATCTATCTGTTTCCTCTGTATATTCACTCTCTCATTGCCCCACCTCTCTCTCTCTCTCTCTCTCTCTCTCTCTCTCTCTCTCTCTTATGCAAGTGTATGAGTTAGTGAATGTGTGAATGACTGAGTCTTGCTGACTTAATTAATTCAACTTATAATCTTTCGCATCTCCATCATCATGGCAAAAAATGAAAAAATGAAACAGACAAAACCAAATCAAAACAAAACAAAACAAGAAATTTTCACTTTGAAAGGAAGGTAATGGTGGAAGTCAGAATGTGTCAGATTTGTTCAATTGTTACTTCTGATAGTTTTAGCAAATTCAAATAGTTATGATTTTTTCCTTCAAGTTATTAAAGGGAAAAAAAAGATGTAACATATTTATTATTTCCTCACTGTTTAAATTTAAGAGTACTTCTTTGGGATCCTGAGTCATTTATCAGCTGTTTCTATTGTACAATCTTGTTCAAGAAACTGTTGAATATCAAATGACCGGAGTGTGGGGATAGCTGTGAGGGTCTGAAATCCTGCCATCATCTTCCTTTGAAACTGCAGAGACAGCACATCATGTGACACATTCGCACAAAGCAACAACTGCTTCCACTTTCTCAACTTTTTAAAGCAGAATAGGAATTCATGGCAATATCAGCTTTACACTTTGAAACTTTTTATTAATGTTAATATTTCTGAACAGTTTGTGTGTATTCCAATTTTTAAATGGAATGCTTTGACTTACACCGACAAGTATTAGGGTTTTTGAAACTTTTAATTGTACTTTTTCTCTGTTTAAGTGTTTATATCAATAAAAGGAAATGATGACCCCCAAGATTTATGATTACTGTTTAATTCATGTTTTTGTAAAGAACATATATCTAATCAGACACATATGTATTCTACAGCGCACACCAAAATTTAAGTTTGTTACAGTATCCCTTGTTTCTTTTTGGAAGACTGTACAAAATGAATTTTGTCGACTTGGTTTCCATGATGTGTCAAGAATTCACCAGCATGTAGGGTTTACACACAGGTTTATGGTGTCTGCCATATTTATTTTGTATTTTCTTCACATAGCATTTGTGGTTTATGGCATCTGCCTTATTCATTTTGTATTTTCATCGCATAGCATTTGTGATATGGCAATATGATATCAACTACATGCTATGATATAAACTGCATGTTATAGTACTTTGAAGAACAAACAAGCGGATTCTGATATTGCCGTGAATACCATTTTTGTTGAAACAAAACAAGCACACTGAAAGATTTGAAACCACCTGAACGTTAAAACGACATCTGCAATTTGTGTGATTGTTGGATGGGCAAAAACACCAAAATTGTGTGACAGTGACTGAAAAAATCAGACATTTAAAGCAGTGGAAGTGCTTTTCTAAGAGCATGAGACAGGCATATTTGAGAGCGTCAAATATAATATTTTCAGTTAGGAGAGTATGGATTGGCATAAGATGAAGATCTTGAGAGAATACCCAAGAAGTTAGTAATTAACAAGAGTATGAGAATACCCAATAAGTTAGTCATTAACAATTGTTAGTTTTTTGTGAAAATACTTGTAAGTTGAGAAAAATATGCAAGGTTCATGTGAAAATGGTTGGCATTTGAGAGAATAAATGAAACCTTGTGGGAATGGTTTGCAATTGAGAGAATGAAAAACAGGTTCTTGTGAGAATGGTTAGCAATTGGAGAGAATGAATGACAGGTTCATGTGAAAATGATTAACAGTTGAGAAAATGACAGGGTCTTGTGAGACTGAGAGTGATAACAAATTGAGAGAATGAATCATATGAGGTTTTTGTGAGAATGGTTAGCAATTGAGAGAATGGACAATAAGTTCACGTAAGAATGGTTTGTAATTGAGAGAATGAATGATAGGTTCATGTGAAAATGATTAACAGTTTAGAAAATGATAGGGTCTTGTGAGACTGAGAGTGATTACCAATTGAGAGAATGAATCATAGTTTTTGTGAGAATGGTTAGCAATTGAGAGAATGAACAATAAGTTCATGTACGAATGGTTTGTAATTGAGAAAATGAATGATAGGTTTATATAAGGATGGTTAGCAATTGAGAGAATGTTAATAGACTGTTGTGAGGATGGTTAGCATTTGAGAGAATGATTATAGGCTCTTGTGAGAATGGTTAGTAATTGAGAGAATGAATAATACATACGCTCTTGTGAGAATCATTAGAAATTGAAAGAATGAATAACATGCTGTCGTGAGAATGGTTAGCAATTGAGAGAATGAATAAAATACTGTTGTAAGAATGGTTTGCAATTGAGAGAACGAATAATAGGTTCACATGAGAATGGTTAGCAGTTGAGAGAATGAATATAGGCTCTTGTGAGAATGGTTAGCAATTGAGAGAATGAATAACATGCTGTCGTGAGAATGGTTAGCAATTGAGAGAATGAATAACATGCTGTTGTGAGAATGGTTAGCAATTGAGAGAATGAATAACATGCTGTTGTGAGAATGGTTAGCAATTGAGAGAATGAATAACATGCTGTTGTGAGAATGGTTAGCAATTGAGAGAATGAATAACAGGTTCTTGTGAGAATGATCAGCAGCAATTGAGAGAATGAATAATAGGTTCATGTGAGAATGGTTTGCAATTGAGAGAATGAATAAAGGACTTGTGAGAATGGTTAGCAATTGAGAGAATGGACGATAGGTTCATGTAAGAATGGTTTGCAATTGAGAGAATGAATGCTAGGCTCTTGTGAGAATGGTTAGCAGTTGAGAGCGTGAATGACAGGTTCATGTGAAAATGATAAGCAATTGAGAGATGAAATAGTTCTTATGAGAATGGTTAGCAATTGAGAGAACGAATAATAGGTTGATGTGAGAATGGTTAGCATTTGAGATAATGAATAAAGGACTTGTGAGAATGGTTTGCAATTGAGAGAATGAATAATAGGTTCTTGTGAGAATGGTTAGCAATTGAGAGAATGAATAATAGGTTCTTGTGAGAATGGTTAGCAATTGAGAGAATAAATAATAGGTTCTTGTGAGAATGGTTAGCAATTGAGAGAATGAATAATAGGTTCTTGTGAGAATGGTTAGCAATTGAGAGAACGAATAATAGGTTGATGTGAGAATTGTTAGCAATTGAAAGAATGAATAATAGGTTCTTGTGAGAATGGTTAGCAATTGAGAGAACGAATAATAGGTTGATGTGAGAATGGTTAGTAATTGAGAGAATGAATAATAGGTTCTTGTGAGAATGGTTAGCAATTGAGAGAATGAATAATAGGTTCTTGTGAGAATGGTTAGCAATTGAGAGAACGAATAATAGGTTCTTGTGAGAATGGTTAGCAATTGAGAGAACGAATAATAGGTTCTTGTGAGAATGGTTAGCAATTGAGAGAATGAATAATAGGTTCTTGTGAGAATGGTTAGCAATTGAGAGAATGAATAATACTATAGGTTCTTGTGAGAATGGTTAGCAATTGAGAGAACGAATAATAGGTTGATGTGAGAATGGATAGCATTTGAGATAATGAATAAAGGACTTGTGAGAATGGTTAGCAATTGAGAGAATGAATAATAGGTTCTTGTGAGAATGGTTAGCAATTGAGAGAACGAATAATAGGTTCTTGTGAGAATGGTTAGCAATTGAGAGAACGAATAATAGGTTCTTGTGAGAATGGTTAGCAATTGAGAGAATGAATAATAGGTTCTTGTGAGAATGGTTAGCAATTGAGAGAATGAATAATACTATAGGTTCTTGTGAGAATGGTTAGCAATTGAGAGAACGAATAATAGGTTGATGTGAGAATGGATAGCATTTGAGATAATGAATAAAGGACTTGTGAGAATGGTTAGCAATTGAGAGAATGAATAATAGGTTCTTGTGAAAATGGTTAGCAATCGAGAGAATGATTGATAGGTTCTTGTGAGAATAGTGAACAGTTGAGAGAATGAATGATAGGTGGTTAACAGTTGAGAGAATGAATGATAGGTGGTTAACAGATGAGAGAATGAATGGTAGGTGGTTAACAGTTGAGAGGATGAATGATAGGTGGTTAAGAGTTGAGAGAATGAATGATAGGTGGTTAAGAGTTGAGAGAATGAATGATAGGCTCTTGTGAGAATGGTTAGCAATTGGGAGAATGAATAAAGGACATGTGAGAATGGTTAGCAGTTAAGACAATGAATAATAGGCTTTTGTGAGAATGGTTGGCAATTGAAAGATTGATTAGTCCATGTGAGAATCGTTAGCAGTTGAGAGAATGAATAATAGGCTCTTGTGAGAATGGTTAGCAATTGAGAGAATGAATAATTTGACGTGAGAATGTTTAGCAATTGAGAGAATGAATAAGTTGATATGAGAATGTTTAGCATTTGAGAGAATGAATAAATTGGTGTGAAAATGGTTAGCAATTGAGAAAATGAATTAAGTTGATGTGAGAATGGTTAGCATTTGAGAGAATGAATAAGTTGATGTGAGAATGGTTAGCAATTGAGAGAATGAGTAAGTTGATGTGAGAATGGTTATGCTGCACTCACACTGTGCAATTAAAAGTTTGATCCAGCTACTCAAGTCAGACAGTTGGTTGATGCTTTTCCACAGACGATTCAATTTGATTGGAATGATGGAGTTGTCTCTTCTTCCTGCCTGTCATATAATAACTTTTTTTGAGTTTCAGATATAAACAGTGGAGTTGATGCTGCCTACTTGAAGTCTAAGAAAAGGAAAAGCAGATGCTGGACAAGAAAATTGGTCTCAGGGAGGAACAAGTCTGGTGCTACAGTTTTGTGATTCACAGACAGACTGACTTAGATCATGACTGAAAGTAATTACAACAAAAATTGAGAAAAATGCTGCATACGATAGATTAGTACCATTTCATATCTCACAGACAATGTTCAGGAGACTTTTCTTGTCTTGGTTGAAATAATTCCAGTGAGAGATATCGCATGTTTTCTTCATTTTGTTACACGTCAAACATGTGTCCGTTGTCCAAAATTTTGTTTCCAGTTTGATGCTGAGGTCACATGGTAGAATGCCTGATACTCATTGATTCTTTGTGATAGTCGCATATTATCAGTGGAACAGAAATGGTAGGCCTACATGCAGCTAACCACTTCAACAAGTTGTGTAAATCCTGAACAGAGACCCATATGACCAAATTCTAATTTCCACACGACTGAATAATTGTTTTCAGCTGGTCCTCATTCAGTTTATTGCATCATGTGAGACGCTGTGTAGTAGGTGTTGAAAAAGATGATAAGATCTTGCGAGAATGGTAACCACTGAGAGAATGAATGATAGGTTCTTGTAAGAATGGTGAGCATTTGAGAGAATGAATGATAAATTAATGTGAGAATGGTTAGCATAAGACATTGGTGTATGACTTATAGTGTGTCCAGGAGTTATAGATGTTTGAAAGTTGTGAGCAAGAATGATACAATGAAAGATAGTGACTTGGGGAGAGAAAAAGAGTGAAAGTTTAATGATTATTGATAAGAGTGGGAGACATTTGTTGTGAGTTCTTGCGAAAGAAAAAATGTTTTAAAAGTTGTGAATATGGCAGGGAAAACTAAGAGAAATTTTGTATTTGAGAGAAAGGAAACTAGGTAATGACTTAATGTGTGTTCTTGAGAGAAAGCGTTTGGATATTCTGAACACGAATGGGAAAGTTAAACGGTTGACAGTTTGGTGAAAAGAATTGGAGGCTTAGGAGCAGTCCAGTCAAACCTAGACTCCCAGTCTAGCAAAGATGAAATGACCTGAGTGGAACGGAAGAATGCATTGACTCCTGTGAGAGTGATAATTCTGTTTGATTTCTTCTCTAATTAGTTTTATATGAAAGAAACGTTTCAGAGTGTGTGGAGTGAAAATGGTGAATAACGTGAAAGAAATGGATGAATGAATGACACATTTTCAGAGTGTGGTGAAACATTGTGGTGTGTGCTGTGGTGCAAAGAAATGGGAAAATGAGGTTGGTTTGAAAAGGCCTTGAGAGAATGTAATGTTCTTTTGAATGAGTGAAAGAGCAATAAATGTGACTGTTGCTTTGGGGGAGAGTTGTACAAGTCTGTGGGAAGAAAGGTATAAGGCGAGTTGATAAGAATCCAGTTCTAAGTGATCATGAGAGAAAATGGTATTTCTGAATGATGAAAACATCTTGAAAGTGTGAGCAAGTGACTCAGATATTGAGTGAATGGCATATTGGATTGCACGGAGGAAGCATAGATTGAACATAAGGATACAAAGAGAGAGAATGTTTGAAAGAATGCTGAGGTGAGAGGAAATTGCAGGTGTCACAGATCACTACTGAACCCAAGCATGCATATGCACACACATACATGCTCAAATTGTTACTTCTGTCACAATGAAAATGGGCCCTCAAACATGCATGTATCAAATTATACCATATGTTGTGGTCAGTCTTTAAAATGGACCATTTCAAGAAACTTAGGGGTCTGAAAATTTTCTTTCTTTTTTCCTTTCTTTCTTTCTTTTTTTTTTCTCAGTCAATTTATTTAGATCTAGTAGTTTTTTTTTTCCGAAATGCCTAATTCTTCTGACTTGACTCAAACACAGACATAATGAACAATGATTACCGGTACTGCTTATATCAGCTGTAAAAGCAGGCAGAAAGATTCACATGCTATACCTCCAAGCCATATCTGCTGTCTTCTAAGTCACTTTGTTTTCATTCAGTAGCTTGCTGCACACTTAGATTATGTTCAGGGCATTATATGCACTCGCATTTATACACATGTACTCATGCGCACACAAACACACACATACACACACACACACACACACACACACACACACACACACACACACAAAAGTTTCAAAGGCAACCATAATGATTCAGAGACTCTCAGCTGTATCTGCTGTCTTCTATGTTTGGTTTGCTCCTTTAGTACTGGTAGTTTGTTACCAAACTTAAACAATATGGAGCATTGCACTCATGCTTACAAAATCACACACACACACACACACACACACACACACACACACACACACACACACACACACACACACACACACACACCAACGCACACACGTTGATGGCACTGTTTTTAGTTCATATACACAAGCACAGACTGGGTCTTCTTTAACATACACAGGACCCAGGTAAAGGATGATGTTGACAAAGAAATTATGTGAAAACCAGTTTAGGGTCTCCTTACTTTTTCCAGTGGGGTGTAATGCTACTATGTTTGAGTAACTGAGGGCCTGTTTTGACATAAATCTTTTAATCAAATGATAGGCCTACCTTCATTCAAGGTCATTACTAGCACTATAATCTTCACCTTGCTTCACAAATCAAAAATGTGTCATCGATTACATTCACCACTTTTCAGCAGCATATGTCTATTTTCCTAACCATCGCTGCTTTTCCTTTCCCTAACTTTGAAGAAAGTCAGGTAGGCCTACCCTTTCACAGCGGGGTAGATGGGAAGCTGCATGTACATATGTAGTTGTAAAGTTTCACGGGCGTGATTCGCCCATGTAGATTGAAAGGTGAATGCTCTACCTCTTCGCCGATACAATACATGACTGTCTCAGTCTAGCGCTTATATGAATACAGTGAGCCTTTCAGTCACAGAATTTGGCCCAAGTCGATCAGGAAGAAGAAATAGTCAAAAGTAGCAAAATACTGGGGACAGCTGGACAGTATAAGTCCTCAGAGGAGAAGACTTCCTAAAGCAAGTGTTTCTGCCCTAAAATCCTTACATTTTGATGGGCCGGGTCATTTTTCCCTCCATCTGAGGTTTGAAATGGCACTCCAAGATGGTTGGGCACCTCAAGGTCAAGTCACTCTTGTAGCGGATGCCTAATCCACTGGGCTATTGGACAGCTGCTGTACATATGGAATTCGCTTTTGAGCGTCCTTGACCAGATCCAGATGCAACAATTACTCTTTCAGCTGCTTCTAGCTTTGCCTCTAAGGCTCTGGTTCTCTCCTTCTCAAAAATAGAACTGTTTCATGAGGTCACAGGCAGATGAAGCCTACCTACCAACCCCCATTGCTCTAAGCTCTACAGCAAGGATTCAAACTTAGAAGCTGGATTTCCTCAAAGTGCTGGCTAGACTGGCATACTTTTTAGTCTTGTTGATATGGGCTTACTCCCGTTCTACTTTCATATGGCACGGTGAGTTCAATCAGAATCATTTGTTTTGATGAATGGGAGAGGAGTAGGCCTATTATATCCGTCTTGTGCCACCCTTGCTGGTGATTTCCGGGTGGGTTTTCCCCCAATTCTGGGTGATCTGCTCTGCACTGAAGATATCTGCTCCATCCAGCAGACCCTGCTTCTATATTCTGGATGTCAGCTTTTTCAGGCCACAGTTTGCTGCTTACTACCATTTAGAAGATTGCTGGAGCTTCTTGTGGCATGTTCTCCCATCCTCCCCCGGCAATACTGATCGCTTGTGCAATCTGTTCACTCATTGGATTGTGCTTCCATATGTACCGTTGTTGGATTAGAGCTACTTTGCATAAGCTCAGGACATAATCGACCGTTTGTTTGCCCTGGTAGAAGGACAGCCAGGGCCATCTGATCTGATTTTCACTATTTCACCAGATTTGCATTCGAAGGCAGAAGGTCATACAGATTTTAGGATGAAACTGATCCTGTCACTGTTAGAGGTCATATTGCACATGTCATTCCAGCTGAGAATTATTTGGAGTGCACTTTCCCACGTTGTCCACTGCCCTTGATGGCATTCAGCCTTCTGGATTGTTTTGGCATCCTCTTGTTTCTTTAATCTCTTGTATAGCTGTAGCTCTCTGTTTTTCCCTTGGCCTTCAACCGTTATCAATTTTGTTGATCCTAGTCTCTGCCTGTTGGTTTGTATGTGTCTTGTTCTTTCTCTGACCTTGAGGCTTTCCTTCGTCACATCTACTGCATCTCAAGAAGAAATGTAACACCGACCACAAGTGGACGTGCGTCGGAGATCAATTGTACCTGCTGAATACATGTAGTTTGCTGGTGGCATAATTTCTGCGTAACAGCGAAGTGTGGAACAGTCAGTGTACCGAGTCCGCTTACTTTGTGTGATAGACACATAACCAGTCACCATGGTGTAGTGGTTGGTGCAACGGACTACCGCTTGAAAGGTTGTGCATTTTAATCCCCATCGGTCCCTTCAAGAATCACTGTAGGATTTTTCGGTTCCCACCAGCTCCTACCCAGAATAGAGCATACTATATGAGTTTAATGGGAAGACTAGGACCATACAGTCGAGCTTCATTCACTTCATGAATGCGTCATAGAGGGTGCTGTTCAAATTTTTCTTACCAACACTGCGGGTTTCTGAATCTCTCAGGCCTGTTGATGCTAGGACATACTATGATAGTAAGTGTAGAGTATAGCCTGCCACGCAGTCTCAGTCCTAGATAGAACCCCATAGCATCATGATCCTCCTCCTCCTCTTCATCATCATTATTGCAGTATAAAAACTGTGCCAGCTTCTGTGGCCATTAAAGTAGACAAAGGGACAAAAAGAAAAGAACAGAAAGAAAAGAAGAGAGAGAAAAAGAAAAAAAAAGAGAACAAAAGAAAGGCGAGCACAAAGGAATCTCCCTAAGTGCAATGATCCCCCCCCAAAAAAGAGGTAGGTAGATAGATAGATAGACAGACAGATAGATAGATAATTAAACAGACAGATAGGCAGACAGATATACAGAAATACAAATAGAGTGACAGATAAGTAGTCAGATAGATAAATATATATAAATTGTGAAGGGCTGGAACAGACTTTTTTCTGTTCATAAACTGCTCTTGTCCATATGCCCACGTGCAAAGGAACCAAAATATATAAGAATAAATTATGATGGATAGGAGCAGCGATGTTTTCTGTTTGTGAAACTGTTCTTGTCCCGATTGTGAATGGGGAAAAACAAATTTATTTGAGTTCGAATGCCCCGTTTAGCAAGGGACACAAGGGTCAATGAGCATGTTTCTTGTTCTTCTTTTTTTTGTTTTATTTTGTTTTGTTTCGTTTTCTTGATTAATCTATACTGCCTTCAGTATTTAAATCATACCTTATATATCTAAATAGAACAACACATGCATAAATATGCCAAAGCAAGAAGTCATAATTGACCCACTTATCATCATCATCATCATCATCATCTTCATCATCATAACAACGACAACAACATTAACAACAATAACGTAATGTAATGATAGTGATGATGATAATAATAATAATAACAACAACAATAATAATTATAATAATAATAGTAATAATAATAACTACAATAATAATAACAACTACAATAATAACAATAATTGTAATGACATGTATAAAGCTCCAAATCTCGATTCAAGAATCAAAGGTGCTCACATATCATTCACCAAAGCATCACCAAAGCGATCACCCAACAACAACCAAACTTCCAAGGCACAAAGCACGTGCAAACTAGGAGAGGGAGACGTGGTGGGGGGGGGAGTAGGGCGTGTGACTCGAAACCCAAGGCGTCAACCTCCCTCTGTCTCTCTGTCACACACACACACACACACACACACACACACACACACACACACACACACACACACACACACACACACACACAAGATGCTGAGTTAGGGTGCACTCAAGCCTGTTTGGTGAATGACCCTTGACCCAAGTTGCCGTCCTCTCTATCTCTCTCACACACGCGCGCACACACACACACACACACACA
This sequence comes from Monoplex corrugatus, assembly GCA_030674185.1. Classification (NCBI taxonomy): domain Eukaryota; kingdom Metazoa; phylum Mollusca; class Gastropoda; order Littorinimorpha; family Ranellidae; genus Monoplex; species Monoplex corrugatus. The sequence continues at coordinate 51,974,888 of CM060308.1, forward strand.
CACACACACACACACACACACACACACACATACACACACACACACACACACACACACACACACACACACACACACACACACCACACACACACACACACACACACACACACACTATTCCAACATATTCTGTCTTTTTTTCCCTTCTCTTTCCCCTTTACTCTATTACTTGCTTTTCTCTTTCAGTCATTCTGTCTTGTTCTGTCCCACGGTTTTTCTTTCTTTAATTTTTTTTACCAAGACTTCAGAAAGGCAAGAAGGCTAACTGGGCTTCAAGGGGAGGGACCTAAGAAATAAATCTCTCCAACAGTTCTAAGCCAGGCCAGAGGGCGAATGCCCTGCTTTTTATGATTTTCTACTGCTGTGGGATATTTTAGTGTGCGCAAGCCAGAATGCACACGGATCCCTCCCCCCCCCCCTTCCCCCCCCTTTCTGAAGAACTAGACGTTCAGTTCGATTTTCCAATCGAACTGAAAGAGAAAATTCGAGGTTTCAACTGGAAACGAACCCTTGAACATCGAGTTTAATTACTGACAAACGAATGTCTAAACTATTCTGCCACCGTTCTCCCTCTTTACAATAAAATAAGTACTAGAGAATATTTTTTTTTAAAAATGAGTGAGGGTGAGAGAAGAGAAAGTGAATCAGAAAAAAACAACAACATATTTGTGTGGTACTGGATTTTATTTCATATAATTGACTATTGTTGTTGTGTTGCTAATTAGTTTTACTTATGTTCTTGTTTTGTTGTTGTTGCGTAAGTTAACTATAACAGGGGAGACCGTAACTGAATAGTACTTTAATGAAATATTTACTGAGAATGCACCAATTTCGTGGCCTTGTGCCTGTCGAATGACACTAATCTTTATCGTTTTTGTATAGCTATAAACTGTGCCAGTCGAGAGACAGACTCATGGTTTTGTTCCTGCAGTTTTGTTGGTGATGGTGATGGTGGTGGTCCCTTTATTTCTTGTTTTGAATTAGCAAGACCCAGCATTCAAAACAGAGCAAATCTTTCAAGTAAAAACGTACTGATTATATCTGCAGGTGGATTGTCAGCAGAAACAAAGCTGTCGATGGCATCAGATTTGGATCTCATGAAATGAATGCATCCCATAATGTAAAATTGGGGATGTATAATTTTAAGTTTGTTAATCCGTCTGTTGAAACTAGAACTGCGAAATGGTCCCCTGACTCCCATCATACATGAACACACATTTGTGCTTTGTTTTGTTTTGTTTTGCTTTGTTTTGTTTTGTTTTGTTTCTGAGAGGGGCAGGGTGGCGTAGGGGTGGGGGGTTAATAGATTTGTCGGATAAGCATGTTGGACCCTTTTTGCTCAACAGTATGGCCCCAACTTGAGGGGGAACACAGTACAAGATTTTAATTAAGCCCAAAGGTATAGGAAATTTTTCTTTCCCCTGCCCCGTCCACCACTCCTTCTTCCTTCCCTTTCCTTTCTCTCTGTCGGTCAGTAAGTAAGAGAGAGATTCGGTGCCGTATAATGATGAAAGCGTTTTCAAGACAACCAAACGCAGTAATTTTCGCATTTTGTCAAGACCTTTTTTTGTGCAAGAGAGAGATTCGTTGCGGTCTAATGATGAAAGCTTTGTCAAGACAGCCAAACGCAATAATTTTCGCATTTTTGTCAAGAACTTTTTGGCGCGTCAGTTTTACCAGAGCCTAAAATCACATAGGCCTACAGATCATATCCTTGTTAAAAACAAATCAGAATGCTAAATATTGCAGCACTCAAAAACACACTAAAGTCGATGTCTGGTGTTTTGAAGCAGACGATACCCAGACGTGCACGTGCACATCGATCCGGGTTCTCCGTTTGATCTGGTTGTCTTGGCAACGGCAATGACGTCATTCATTGCTGCGAAAATCCATAGCTTTTGTTTCGTTCTTCCGCCCGTTTTATTTAATGAAGACAATATGGGGTCAACGAATAAGATAGACCGGATGTGTGTGTGTGTGTGTGTGTGTGTGTGTGTGTGTGTGTATGTGTGTGTGTGTGTGTGTGTGTGTGTTGTGTGTGTGTTTGTGTGTTGTGTGTGTGTGTGTGTGTGTGTGTGTGTGTTGTGTGTGGTGTGTGTGTGTGTGTGTGTGTGTTGTGTGCACCAGTATTGTCTCCGCAGTTTGTGGATCGATTTTTAGGCGGAGATCAGCTTTCTTTCCGTTTCTGTTCTCCTCGAGACTTTTCCAGCTGCGCAAGCTTATTTGGCATCTTTCATGGTTATTTTGGATCGGCGTTGAATGGTGTTACGCTTGTAGAATCATCACACACTTGCCGCCATGAGGTTCCTTCACTAATACGTCCATCCTCAAAACGAAGACACACACGCACACACACGCACACACACCGCACACACGTGCGCGCGCACGCACTCACATATATATAAATATATATTGTATAGGCCTATACATATATATGTATGTATACATATATATGTGTACATATATATCTGCATATATATATTATATCTATGTATATGCAGATAGATAGATAGATGGATAGAATAGATAGATAGATAGATAGATAGATAGATAGATAGATAGATAGATAGACAGATACAGACAGACAAACAGACTGACAGATGCATGAGGCATGATCCAAACAAATTACAGACATCTCAGATTTTTTATCATAAAAAGATGTAATATGATATATCATTTGAAAGACCGAATCTTTCATCTTTATCCCTTTCAGAGAAGACACATTAAGACTGTTGCGCCATAAAATGATAGTGACAAAATGAGTTACATTTGGATGTGCTTCAAAATGGAGTCTTTCAAAAAGCACTCTGAAAACTTCTACGTCTTTGCGAGTCTGCAGCTGGGTGACGAGGTAATAAAAATTGCTGCAGATTTGGATTTGCAGTGATCAAAGCTGTTTCATATTAACGGTGCTACCATAAGAACGAGTATTCAAAACTGGGGAAAATGGAACAACACTGACAAGCTAAAGTGATTTCTGAAGAGAGCTTCAAGCGAGAGTAATGTGGCTGCCGTACCCGGACTTGAAAAGGAAGACCCACGCAAAATGGAACAGTTCAGAGAATTCAGCGTTCAGCTTCGAAAACTGACCGCAAAGTGAGTGCCATGCAAGCTGACCATGAGACGGAAGAAGCGACGGACACATGCTGTACATGAACTGGCCAGATGAAATGAGACATGGATCCCTTTGGTACTGGTATCACCAGTAAACGTTGAAACAAAGCGTGGCCGGCTCATGGGTTTATGTGCAGGCTGAAGGCATGAGCCATGATCACCATACACATGGCACCTATGACGTTAGTGCATATGGAATTCATTTCCGAGCGCGGAGAGATGGTCTTGAGAAACTGAAACTGAAACTGAAATTGAAACTGAAACCCAAACGTGTGATAGATGTAGTCACTTGAGATGAGACATGGTTTCCATCTGGTACTGGTATCAACAGTAAATGTAGAAACAGTGTGGTTGTGCTAAAATATTCAGGGGGACAAAATTTGCGAGCAAGAATTTCAGAGCAGAAAAAGACTCTTTGCTGTATTTTTCAATCACATTATTATCGATATTCTGCCTGCTAATAGTTCTGTCACTAGCACATTCCACGCAGAAACTGTATTACCCGGAAGTCACCCAGGAGATAAGCAGTTTTTGCCCCAAACCCAGAACCCAGAACGACCTTCTCCTCCATGACAACGCCAGTCCCCGTAAAACAAGAGAGATAACTCAGTTTCTAGATTGAAATATCCAAGTTTTGCCTCATCCATCCCACAGCGCCGACCTCGCCCCCTGTGACTTCTGGTTTTTCTTTCTCTTGAAGAACCGGCTCGCTGCGAGGAAGGTTAGTCGCATGAGCCCGGACATCACAAAAGCTGTGAAATCAGAGCTCAACGCTATCCGTATGGAGGTCTCTCGGGAGGCCTTTTCTGACTGGCTCAAGCGCTTTCAACGTTGCATTGAAGTAGAAGGAGACCACTTCGAAGGGATGCTATAGTCAGATGTGTCACAGTCTCCAAGAAAATCATTTTTTGTTTGGATCATATCTTGCATATATGTCCATAGCCATCCAAGAGAAACTTTGCTTGTATACCTGAAACTTGAAAAATCAATATAATTCAGGTTTTGGTTCACACGGGAATAATAGGGAGGGTGTGTGTGTGTTACAGTTAAATCATATCAAAACCCAATGACTGGTTATTGTTGATGTCTGTGGTATGACACGCACAAGTAAGTTGTACTTCGTTGTGCGATGGCACAGCTCGAGTGGTTTTGACGTCCTGCGACAGCTCTGATGGTAAATTGGGCTATAACAAAAATATAAATAAACAAACAAACACATAGATAAAATAATAAATAAATAAATAAATAAATGAATGTAAATAAATAAAAATAAATAAATAAATAATAAAACAAGATTGATTTTCGATAATTTTTGGACAGATTTAACCAGATTACTGTCAAATGTTGTTATTATGTTAGGGAGTTGGGACCGTACGCGTTTGAGGGTGTAGTCTAATACTAAGATCACACTCGCGCGTAATGTGGCAGGATGAAGCTTACTAGTACAGAAATACTTTCTTAGTATATGGCATGACTGTTTTTAACCGGTATAAAGGTTACTGTCAATGTCAGTCATCAAAATTCTTATGATTAGTAATAAGGTTGGTGTGGCGTACTGCGTATGTTCACGAAATTGTGTTTAGTTCATGGTTTATTGTTGTTGGTTTGTAGCATGTAGGGGTCTATTTTAATCCTTCCCGCGCGCGTGTGTTTGTACGAGAGAGAGGAGAGAGAGAGAGAGAGAGAGAGAGAGAGAGAGAGAGAGAGAGAGAGAGAGAGAGAGAGAGATGCTGCTGGTCAGCTTTTGTAACCAGATTGTACGAAAAGAAATACAGATTAAAAAAAAAAACTCATGTACGAGAATAGCAGCATTGAAAAAATACCTCAGTCTCAGCCAAAATGTGTTCAAGGAGAATAATTGAATCTTGTAAAGTAGCCTACATGTCATGTACAACGATTGAAAAAAAAAAGTATTTGAAAAAAAATTTGCATGGAAGTTTCATATCTTTATATCATTTTCTAATCCTTACAGAGGGCATAATCTTCATTGCGTGTATTTTAAAATTGGCAATCTAGTTGATGATTTTTGTTGTTGACTTTTTGTACAAACTGCCTACAAGCAGAGTATTGTTATACATTTTCAATGTTATGTGTAACCGGCCAGTTATATTTGTGTTCATAATGTACACCTTTTCATGTTTGTAACCTGTCATTTATTTTTGTAAAGAGTATGTTTACTTTATTACTAACAGTGTTTTGGGAGATGTGGACTAGTGCAATATTTTACGCTTTATTGTTTTTTTGTTTTGTTTTAGCTTGTGTTCAGAATGTCTCTACAACTAATGGAAGACGTACACATTTATGAATCAGTATAGTTGTGTTTTTGTGTGTGTAACAAACTTTTCATAAATAATTTTCATGTGTATTTTCATACTGTGTATGGTTTTGTTGTTGTTGTTTGAATACTTTTCATGTGTATTCTCATTCTGTGTACGCTTTTGTTGTTGTTGTTTTCAAGCAGATAATGATGATTGATAGCTTCAATTCATTGTATTCTTCAAGAATTTCTCTTTTTCGGAGGAGTTTGGAGTTGGCTCATCGTGTTCCATATATATTTTATCCAAATCTGCCAGCAATTGTCTGGGAGACACTCTGAACCTGCAGAAAACGAAACCCTCTGCAATGGCGAGGAAGGGATAGAAGAAGTGTGTGTGTGTGTGTGTGTGTGTGTGTGTGTGTGTGTGTGTGTGTGTGTGTGTGTGTGTGTGTGTGTGTGTATGTATGTATGTGTGTGTGTGTGTGTGTGTGTGTGTGAGTGTGTGTGTGTGTGTGTGTGTGTGTGTGTGTGTGTGTGTGTGTTGTGTGTGTGTGTGTGTGAAATAGAATGTAGACCTGGCAAATAAAACAGCGATCTATCTTTATATTATTTCATGGAATCAAATTACATGTAACAAGATAAGTCTTGTGATCAAAGGGATGGAGTTTACTCCGAAACATGAAAATGTAGATTCGATAGTGATTTTGTTTCTTTGTTTGCTTGTCTGTCACTTCGTTTGATTTTTATTTTTGTTTGTTCGATCATTTCTTTGTTTACAAACACCAAAATAGAAGAAGAACACGTATGCGTATATTATATGCCAAATAAAGAAACGAGGCAGGCGCGAATTTTCGCGAACTGGCGTTTGTCAAGCGTTCACAAAAGACAGCAAAGAAACAGTATCTCTGGCTTTCAGGACAGAAACAACAGATCAGTTATTTCCCTTGTTTAGTTGAGCTGGAGAGGATAACTCTCACGAAACGTCATGGAAGGTAGCTGATTTGTTGGTTTTGCTCCAAAATGATAAATCTAATAAATGTGTTTCTTTATTGTCTAAAGGCCGGTTGGCCGAGGATTTGCGTCTGTCTTGTTTGGTTACTTGCATATATTGATCTCGTTTTACTTTCGTGTATTTCTGGTTTTTATTTTCTTGAATGCTGGCAGTCACTTTGATTCAGATCGATTGTTTGCTTTTGCTTGTCTCTGTTCGCTAAGCACGCAAGGCCCTGCCATGTGCACATGCATGTACTGACGTGAAAGTATGACTTTATTGTACGTACGAAACTGCTTTGCCTGGACAAGAAAGACTGTTTACTTATAACGTCTTTCAGTGCGAGGAAAACCAGCCTGAGCCTGGATCCTGTTGTGGCGAAAGGTGACAACCGAATTGATGGTTCCGTTTTATGGCAACTGTGTTTCATCATGCTACTTATTCATTCATTCATTCATTCAAGAGGATGTGTGTGTGTGTGCGTTCTTTGTGTTCGTGCTTGTGATTATAATTATCGCTAACCAAAGTTGAGAGAGAGAGAAAGGTGGAGAGAGAGAGAGAGAGTTATGTCATCTCTCCTCTATTATGATATGTTTTGTTTCTTTTGTTCATTATTTCCTTATTTCTTACGTGTTTCTGTCTTCATTTATTTGTTTCTTTATTATCGATCATTCTGATAAAACATTTCACACAAGGAATCATTTTAACAGCTATTGCTATTGCAAGGCTGCTTTAAGTATACAAGTAACACACCAAAGAGACAAGAACCCAATAATTCCCTATCTGTATCAGTAGTTTGGAGTCTGTTCAAGAAGAATTCATTGCACTCAGACAGTTCCATGGGCGCTCCTTCCAAATCTGTCAGCAATGATGTGGCAGACTTTGTGGGCCTGCGCAAAACTTAAAATGACGAGGAGAGGAGAGGCGACGTATGAAACTCTAAGCTGACACCATCAGAATGATGGAAACATTAACCCTTTGACTTCCGCACCCTGTTCACCAGCATCCTGTGTTGTCAACCATGCTAGCAAAGCAAAAACTTAACTCTTTGACTTCTGATAAAACAGTTCCGATAAACTTCCTGCAGGAAGCTGATGGATTGGGTGAGGGAGTCAAAGGGTTAAGTTTTTGCAGCTGGTGGATAGGGTGCGGGAGTCAAAGGGTTTAGACGGGCAGCAAACAGGTGAGTTGCCGTCTGGGACCGAACTGGAGGTATTGTTTTGATCGCAGTTGCTGTGTAAACATTTACGAATCTGATCTCTTTTCCGTGGATCTCCTGTGCTGTTATCAAAATTTGCATAATCATATCATTGTCGTCGTCGTCGGCATTATCATCATAATTATCTTGGTCATCGTGATCATCTTCATCATCATCATCATCATCATCATCATCATTGTTATTTTTTAACGACACCTGTAACAAGTTTTTTTTAAAATTTCCACAGCCATGCGTATTCTAAAGACAAGTTTGATATATTTGGTATATAGTGAGTGATGTGTGCTCAACTTTGCCCCGTGGGGTATCATCATCATCATCATCATCATCATCATCATCATCATCATCATTTATTACTATTACTATTATTATTATTATTATCATAACAATCATAATCATCATCATCATTGTTATTACTATTATCATCATCGACATTATTATCATTATATTTCCATCCATTGTTAATGATGCTATCTCCCAAGAATCTTATCTTAAAGCTGTTGTCTGGACTTCCATTGTCCTTTGTCAAACGAAATAAAATGGAATTTAAGATACAACATGTGTGTGTGTGTCTGCTTGTGTGTCTGTGTGATGGGCCAGGTCAAATACATAATAATAATAATAATAATAATAATAATAATAATATATTTTATTTATATAGCGCAAAATCTTGATAAAATCAAATCTAAGCGCTGAGCGTATACATGCATACATACCTACATACATATGAGCGTATACATGCATACATACATGCTTACATACTTACATACATAAATCTAAGCTGAGCGTATACATGCATACATACATACATACATAAATCTAAGCGTATACATACATACATACATACATACATACGTACGCACATGCATACATAATAATTACAATATTTATATAGCGCAAATCTCGACAAAATCAAATCCAAGCGCCGAAAAGACACACACGCACACACGCACACACGCACGCACGCACACACACGCACGCACACACACACAC
>CM060308.1:51990955-52013455 GCA_030674185.1 Monoplex corrugatus
GCAGGATGCTGGTGGACAGGATGCAGGAGTCAAAGGGTTAAATGAATGATTCAATAATAGCGTTCACATACACACACACAAGCACGCTCGTGTGCACGTATACACGCGCGCGTGCGCCGTAACGTATATGCAAACATGTAATTATCATGTAATCTCCAAATATACCAAAACCTATAAACACACATATACGCATGCATACCTGCGATGTATAAACCTCTTCACCCCTTCCCCCCTCCCCCCACCCGGAAAATATCAACTTTGGATCCATGACACCCACTCCATGATGAAAATTTTTCAGTGCAATGTACTACGTGTACATGCATACAGAATACACATGTCTACAATAGTCTTGAAAAGTAATGCCTACTACATATATACATTTTTACACACTGTACAGACTACAAACATACATACAGGTACATAAGCTCAGATATACATACATGTAGGCCTATAGGCAGCATACATAACATACACACATACCACACACAACGACGCCAACCACGACACAACACACACCACACACACACACACACACACACCACCACACACACACACACACGCACCACACATCACACACACACACACACACACACAACACACACACACACACACACAACACACACAACACACACACACACACACACACACACACACACACACACACACACACACACACACACACATATATATATATACACATACACGCGCGCGCGTACAAACACTTTCAGAATTAAGAGACAAAAACGAAGTAGACCAGAACCGATTTTCTCCTGGGACATGAAACCAATTTGCTAAGTCGGGCAGTAACAGTCAGTCGCGTAAAGCAGACACAATCATCATTTGTCTACACGACGGTGGAGTTAGCACACTAACAATGAACAACCACTCGACTTTGTGAAGGCAACTCAAGCAGACCTAAAAACGCACTATGAATGGAGACCGCGCTTAGCCTAATTAGTATCAGCTAATGCAACTATGTCCTTCAGATTTCAGCCCTCACAATGCTCTTGTTGTTTTTGCTGCCCCTGAGAGGATTTCTGGCTTGGATCCCTCATTGCTAATGATGGATCCCGGATAAATGGGAACAGTTCCATGCTTTTGTTCATGGACAGTTATATCAGTAGTGACGGTAGTGTTGTGACTGGTCATCAGTTTGGTCTTCCCGGCTCTGATTTCCTTGCCATATCATGTCGATGATTCATATAAACTTTTTTTTTCTTTTTTCTGGAGATCAGAGTTTGAGTTGTTTCCCACAAAAGGGGAAAGTTCAGGGAATCTTGTTCTATATCTTTAATTCGAAAATGATAAAATTAGATCGACAGAGGTAGTGTGTACATTCTTCTTCTTCATCTTCTTCTTCATCATCATCATCTTCTTCTTCTTTTTCTTCTTCTTCTTCTCTCTGTCTGTCTGTCCGTCTGTCTGTCTGTCTGTCTGTCTCTGTATGTCTGGTTTGTCTGGTCTGTCTGTCTGTCTGTCTCTCTCTCTGTCTCTGTCTCTCTCGTTTTTTGCCCTTTGATATCGCTGTTTATGATGATGTCCTCTCTTTGTTCCTTGGTCGTTCCTCTTCTCTGGTGGGCTGCTTTGGGGATTTGATGTTCGTGATGGTGTCTTCTCCTTGTATCTTGGTCTTCCCTCTTCTCTGGTAGACTGCTTTGCGAGATTGATTTAGTGATGGTCATACGTAGTCTTTGTGTGGATAGAGTAGTTCTGACATCAGTTGCTTGTTGTTCGTCCAATCTTTTCAAGCTCGACGAATTCTTGCTCATTGCCTGCCAGACTATCAGTGTCATCCGCAAAGCGAAGTTTCGTGATGGTTCTTTCTCTAATGTTAACTGTGCTGGCATGATCTTCAAGTGCGTCAGTCACGATGCGTTCCGGAATTATGTTGAAAAGCATAGGCAGCCCTGACAGACTCCAACCGAAGTATGGAACCACTCTCTGACAGCATTATGTATAAGTACTGCACTGGTTGCCTTGGAGTATAGTTGCAGGCTGGTGTTGATTTGCTTTTGCCCGATGTTAAATTTCTTTATTGTGGTCCATAATGCCTCTGGCAAGATTTTGTCAAACGCTTTCTTGAAGTCTATGAAGACGTGGAAGAATCCCTTCTGGTGTTGGAGGCGTTTATCACAAAGGGTGCGCAAATAAAAAATCATGTTCGATAGTACTTCTGCCCTTGTGGCATCCAGCCTGTTCTTCAGCATTAATGGTATCTGCTTGCTGCCGTAATCTATTCAGAATCTTTTTGAGCATAACCTTGTCAGCGCGACTGATCAGACTGATAATGCGGTAGTTCTGGCAGTGTTGATTTCTTTTCTTTTTGTCGTTGTTGTCGAGGTTTTTCTTAATATTTTCACATCGTTGTTGTTTGGAATTAAACTGACATGTGTCCAGAACAATGACAGATTGTCCCCGACAGTGAAAGCATTTTGAAAAAAAAAAGACATGGTCAAACATTTCGGTGGCAGTACTGTCACACACGTTCATTAGACAGGGCTGATTTTAATTTAGCAGTTTTATTTGTTTTTTGCTTCATTTGACCGTGATATTGGAGCTGGACTATTTTTCGGCCTCATGCTTTCTTGACCCCTAAGCAGTCCAATATTCGGCCTAAATTTGATAAAGATCCATCCTTAAAGAGCTGAGAAAATATTCTTTGTACATCTCTCTCTCTCTCTTTCTCTCTCACCCACACACTCTCTCTCTCTCTCTCTCTCTCTCTCACACACACCACACACACATACACACACACTACAACTACTCAACAACTACTACTATGCTGTTACTACTAGCACTACTACTACTTCTACTACATATACACACATACACTCACACACATTCACATATACATACAAACACATACACACACAAACACACACACATATCTATATCAATATCTCTCTCTCTCTCTCTCTGTCTCTCTGTCTATGTACATGTGTGTATCTCTCTCTCTCTATGTATGTATGTATGTATGTATGTATGTATGTATGTATCTATCTATTTATACATATATGTATGTATACGTATATACATGTATATATATGTATATATATATATACATATATATATATATATACAAACATATATCTATACGCATGCACACACACAGCTCCGGTCGATATGAAACAATGGCCCTTATAAAAAAAAATGAGATGGAAAACGTGTAGAATGTTTTGTAAGCATGCACTGGCAGATGGATGTTTAGCCCTGTAGAAAATGACAGCTGTAGGCCAAAGTAATAGATTACTGTTGATCTAGTTAGGTCACCGTTATATATCCTGCAATGCATGTCTAAATATATACACTACAGACGGAGACAAGGATCGATGTCGTTAATGTGGCTTAGGTCAATAACAGCCCCCCCCCTCTCTCTCTCTTTCTCTCTCTCTCTCTCTCTCTGTGGACGGAGAAAGACAGACAGACAACAAACATACAGACAGATACACAGACAGACAGAAGAGAAGACGAAAAAGAAGAAGAGGAGGAGGAAGAAGAAAGAAAGAAAGAAAGTAAGAAAGAACGAAAAACAGAAAGAAAGAAAGAATAAATGAAAGAAAAAGAAGAAGAAGGAAAAGAAAATTAGTTCAGCAGATAGAACATTATTGAACCGTAGTATGCAGGAAAACTCTCGAAAGGCTATGATGATATAACAAAAACCAAAGACGGTCTGCAGAAATCCTTTCATTTTTCTTAAATTTTCATTTATTCTTGTGTGTGTGTGTGTGTGTGTGTGTGTGTGTGTGTGTGGTGTGTGTGTGTGTGTGTGTGTGTGTGTGTGTGTGTGTGTGTGTGTGTGTGTGTGTGTGTGTGTGTGTGTGTGGCGCGCGCGCGCGCGGGCTTGTGTGTGTAGTGTTTTAAATGACGATTACGTAAATCAGCGTCTTTTTCTCCGAATCTGATTTTACAATACTGCGTGCATTCTGCTTTCATGACTGTTCTGTACAACCCATCGTTGTCTTTGCGAATGCCGAAGTTTCATATTTGATAAGTTTTGTCTATGTGTCAGTGCACTGGGTCTGAAATATAGCATGGAAATGTGAAAGAAAAGTCTACTAAGCATACTTTTCCCCTCGAATGTTTAATTGCACTCAAATCCCATGGAATTGAAGATACATGCACCTTTATATACATATGACTATCATCATCGTCATCATCATCATGCGCCCTACCGCATGGCGTTGGCTATCATGGCCCTCCATACGAACCAACAATTTTGCCACTCACTGTAAGTACATCTTCCGCCCTCTCTGTCTTCATCCACTCCAGAAATCCGTGCGATACTTTCTCGCTGGGTCTACCTGGTGCTCTTTTTCCCTCCAGCTTTCCAGTTGTGACTAGGTGCTCAAACTTCTTTTGTCTCATAAAATGTCCCATAAATCCATAAATGTTGCTTGTCTTTTCCTAATCTTCTTCATTAATGTTCTTTTCATGTTTGCCTCTTTCATAATAATAATAATAATTACAATATTTATATAGCGCAAAATCTTGATAAAATCAAATCTTAGCGCTGAAGCAGACACACACGCAAGCACGCACGCACGCACGCACGCATGCACACACACGCACGCACACACACAGACACGCACACACACAGACACACACACACACACACACACACACACACACCCACACACACGCATGGCTATAAATGGGGAGAAAGAATAAAAGCAATAAAAGCAAGAATAAAAGCAATGGAAAATTATAGAGAGCATAGCATATACAATTATATATTATAACCATGTGATTCCCTCCGAGCGGAGACAGGCTGCAGAGGGGGGGGGGGGAGGGGGGTTGAGTGAGGTTAGGATTTTATGCGGAGGAGAAAAGGTGAGTTTTGAGAGCGGACTTGAAGGAGACAAAAGTAGGTTGCTGACGGACTGAGAGAGGAAGTTTGTTCCAGGAGAGTGGACCAGAGACAGAGAAGGCTCGTGGACCATAGGTATTGAGCTTAGTGCGTGGAAAGCGAAAAGTCAGAGGATCAGAGGCAGAGCGGAGGGTACGTGAGGGAACATAGATCTCAAGTAGGCTTGACAGGTAATCGGGGGCTGCGTTATTGAGGCTTTTGTAGCACATGGTGTCTAGTTTGTACTGTATGCGCTTTGATACAGGGAGCCAGTGAAGTTGTGCCAGGAGAGGAGATATGTGGTCAGCTTTTTTCTTTTTGAGTACAAGGCGTGCAGCATTGTTTTGAATGCGCTGTAGGATGTGAATGGTGGAGGCAAGAAGACCAGACAGGAGTGAATTGCAATAGTCAATGCGAGACATTATGAAGGAGAGAACGAGTTTTGCAGTTGTTTCGACAGAGAGATACTTCCTGATCAGCCTTATACGATGGAGATGATAGTAGCAGGATCTGGCAGTTTGAGAAACAAAGTTGTTCATGGAGAGGGTAGAGTCAATGCAGACACCAAGGTTTTTAGCTGAATCAGAAATTGGGACTGATGTGTTACATAATGGGAGAGAAAGACATATGACTATGCATATCTATGTCTGTATATTTATTTGATTATGGTGGCTTTTCTTTATGATAAAAAAATTGTTGTTGTTACAACATGCTAAATGTGGACTGTATTCCACATGGGAAGCATGTCGCCGCAGTGAAGCGCCACCGGTTTTCTGTACGCACATACAATTTTGTTTATTTATGAAAATGAAGTTTTCAACAGTAATTTTTACAAGGTAAGTCTTGTGTTGCCTTGGGATCTTTCACGTACGCTAATTGCATGCTGCACAAAGGACGTCGGTTTATCATCGTATCTGTAAGACTAGCACCCAACCCACACCACCATTCAAGGTCTAGTCCAATTAGGAATCGAACCCGAGTTTCTGGCATCCTACATGGGCAGTTTACTCACTAAGCCACACAATCCTTACTATATTGAATTCATAAACACAGTTATCAAGAATACAGTGACAAACATAGTAAACAGCTACAAATATAGATGTTGCTTTTGTATGAATGAGTTATAATGAGTTATAACTGTCATTTGTATGAGTGGACTTTTAAATGGAAGTTTGAAGTATGTAGATTCAGACTGACGAATCACTGTGAGTCAGTTTGTTCGTGATTATAATCCACTGCTTCGTTTCGTTTTCAACACAACATATCACACCCAAGAAAACGAAACTAACGTGTCAGTAAAGAACCAGTCACAACCGATCAGAAAAGAAAACGTATCCACTCAAAACAGAACAGACGAATCACTGTCAGACGTGTCTATGTCGTTAGAATAGTTGTTGACCTCAACAGAAAGGTCAAGGTCTCTGAAATTTTTCAGACTGACAGGTGAGTCGGTGTAGGACTCTGACAGAGTGTCCTCCTGTTTGGTCTGGTTTTTCTTCTCTCTACCAGAGGGCAGCCATGTCACCACACATGGTTCTTTGTCCTGGGAGTGTCTGGGCTTGGTGAATAGCAGATACGTAGTATTCAATCCTTCACTCTTATCCTCCGACTTCTCTGCGTCAAAGATAGTGGAAGTATTGAGAGGAAAACGGGCTGGCACTTGTTCCTGAACCTGTGAAAGATGGCTAGAAGAGGCACTGAGAAGTCGTCTTTTGCTTGATGACTTCACAGACGGCAGTGACGCCTTTGAAGATGACAGAATATTTTTGACCGGTGGAGGAGAACGTAAACGGCTGGCCGACGTGTTTTGGAAATATGGAACTGGTAAGAGATGGTTCGTAGAGAGATAAGTGTTACTGGATATAGTAGTCGCGCTTACAGAAGACTTACTCGAAGAATTCCAGCTGTTTTCCATGTCGTACTTCTTATGTTTATTTCCAGAGAGTTTTGAGTCAGTCTTGGGTTGTCCGTCCTGCTGAGCACTAAGCATCATCTCAGAGTTTTGGTCACGATGCTGAGCGCTGCCTCCATCACCGGGAAAAGAACACAGGCTGCTGTTGCTTGATGCAGAGGACGAACCGCTTCCGTTCGGACTCGGATCCAGAAGTGAATGGACTCTCTCTCTCAGCATGTTTTCACAAAATTCAAGCTTAGCTTCCTCAAAGATCAGAGCTGTGCGGTAACCGTTGAGTAGATACAGGATGATGTCAGACTCTTGAACGTCCTGTTTATTGTCATGCTTTTTGGAGCTCGTGGAGGAAGAGTTTCTGGAAGCAGGAACATTCAGTCCACATTTTGGTGTGGCACTACGAGCGATGGGAATACCTGTGGTGGAGGACACTGGCAGCATGTCAGAAGACTCCAAAGCAACGATGTGCCGAAGGATGGCATCAGGCAGCGGGGAAGGGAGACAATAATTCCCGTCCTTCACAAACACAGTACGAATGTTGAGAGTCCATGAAGCGTACAGACGGTTTAAACACGCCGGTGTATTCAGACTTGATTCGTCCAACACGAACACGCAAACCCCCGTTTGTGTCAAGTCATCTTGACATACACCGTGCGTGTCACTCGCGCATGGGCCACTGCGGATGTAGAACTCGTGTTCAAGCGCATGAATGACATTCCGCCGGAGTCTGTCACAGCTATCATCCTCGGAGCGATTATTGCAGAGACAGCACACATAGATACAAGGCGGTCCGTCGGCTTGTGGGTTGTCCTCGTCTTCGAACAGAGCCTGTAGTTCTGGCTCGGGTTCGTCGTTGGGGAAGGTGATGGAGATGAGAGGCAGATGTTCTTCAGATGTCTGGATGGTGTTGTTGCTATCGCTGTTGTGTGTGGACGCCTTATCCACGCCATCGCTGGACAGACTGCTGCAAGATGTGGTGGTGGTCCGCTGTGTCCCTGAGGATCGTGAAGCTGTCCCTGACCTGTTGGGATTGAAAGGAGACATTTCAAAATAAACATACGAATGAATGAATGAATAAATGAATGAATGAATGAATGAATGAATGAATGAATGAATGAATGAATGAATGACAGGAGACATTTCAAAATAAGAATAGAAATGAATGAATGAACGAATGAGATTGAGAGGAGACATTTCAACAACAACGAAAACACCACCAACAACAGCAACAAACAAACAAACAACAAACAAACAAACAAACAAACAAACAAACAAACAAACAAAACAAGAACTGAATGAATGAGATTGAGAGGAGACATTCCAAAATAGGAACAGAAATTAATGAATGTACGAAATTGAGAGGAGACATTTCAAATTAGAAATAGAAATAAATGAATGAATGAGACTGAGAGGAGACATTTCAAAACAAAACAAAAAAACACACACACACATACACACAAAAGAATGAATGAGGTTGACAGGAGACAATTCAAAATGAAAATAGAAATGAATGAATGAGACTGAGAGGAGACATTTAAAAAAACCACAAAAAAAACCACACACACACACACACAAAAGAATGATGAGGTTGACAGGAGACAATTCAAAACAAAATAGAAATGAATGAATGAGATTGAGAGGAAACACTTCAAAATAGAAACAGAAATGAATGAATGAATGAATAAATGAGATTGACAGAAAACATTTCAAAATTAAAAAAGAAATGAATAAATGAGATTGAGAGGATACATTTCAAAATAAAAATAAAAACGAATGAATGAGATTGAGAAGAAACACTTCAAAATAGAAACAGAAATGAATGAATGAATGAATGAGAGGAGGCATTTCAAAATAAAAATAGAAAGGAATGAATGAGATTGAGAGGAGACATTTCAAACTAAAAATAGAAATAAATGAACGAATGAATGAGACTGAGAGGAGACATTCCAAAATAATAACAGAAATGAATGAATGAATGAATGAATGAATGAATGAATGAGAGGAGGCATTTCAAAATAAAATAGAAATAAATGAACGAATGAATGAGACTGAGAGGAGACATTCCAAAATAATAACAGAAATGAATGAATGAATGAATGAGAGGAGGCATTTCAAAATAAAAATAGAAATGAATGAACGAATGAATGAGACTGAGAGGAGACATTCCAAAATAACAGAAATGAATGAATGAATGAATGAATAAGTGAATGAATAAATTAATGAAGGAAGGAAGGAATGAATGAAGGAATGAAGAAATGAATGAGAAGAAACATTTCAAAATAAAAACAGAAACGAATGAATGAATGAATGAGTGAATGAATGAATGAATGAATGAATGAATGAATAAACGAATGAATGAACGAATGAATGAATGAATGAATGCAAAGGCAGACGTTGCAATATGGATTTGCTTTCGTCTGCTGTATTTCTTCAAATAAAAGTCCATTTTCTGGAAATCAATACTACAGCACTCGCTTTAATTTGACAAAAACAATGCCTTCTATGTTTAGATCGAAATCAGATATCCCAGGGTTTACTCTTTCTCAAGTTTACTTGCTTTGTTTAAATATGCATGAGCATGGTTCATCGACATATCGACATAACTGAGGTCATAGCCACATATAGAGGCATATTCCCACTGGGAACTTCTGATGTGGATAAAAATAAAATCTCTATAATCAAGAGTTACTCGGTCTGTCCTGTAGACAAGTATAAAGACTATTTCATAAATGTGGATCTTTGTTCTGTTTGAAGGCGTAGATGTTACTAAATGAATGCAATGTGTCTGTCTCACGGATTCTGTTTCTCTGTCTCTTTGTCTATCTGCCTGGCTAGCTGGCTGCCTGCCTGCCTGCCTGCCTGCCTGCCTGCCTGCCTGTCTCTTTCTCTGTCTCTCTCTTTCTCTGTCTCTCTCTGTCTCTCTCTGTCTCTGTCTCTCTTTCTCTCTTTCATTGTCTCTCTCTGTCTCTCTCTGTCTCTCTGTCTCTGTCTGTCTGTCTGTCTGTCTCTCTCTTCTCTCTCTCTCTCTCTCTCTCTCTCTCTCTCTCTCTCTCTCTCTCTCCTCTCTCTCTCTCTCTCTCTCTCTCCAGAGTTTCTTGCTACGTAGGATCGACACGTTTGAATAAAATCTTTGGTACTGTGGCAGCTAACTCTGGAATACACCACCACATATCATTAGATTTATCAAACCACAACAACTTCCAAGATATACCTGTTACATTTCACAGATACACTAAAAACAATAACACTGCATCTACACAGTATTACATTTTATCTAAGAATCTGCATACACGTTTTACTGACACAGCGGCAGTAATGTACGACACAGTCAATAATACTGACCAATCGTTGCGCCCAGAGTTTGCCTTCACATACCTGCTCTGTGAAGGAGTGGAGCGGACAGAGTGATGTCCCCGTCGGTTCCTGACGGAATCCCTGTTCTGGGCGAGTGCGATGAATGGGGAGACAAACTCCCACAGGACGTCCATAGATTTCTCCTGTATCAACGTGGGATAGATCTCCAACAGACCCAGGGCAGTCTGAAAATGGAAAATGAAAACCAACAGATCAGTATCAGCAGCACTAGCAGCAGTTACGTAATTATGCATACAGAAAGAGAAACAGAGAGAGACATAGATAGATAGATAGATAGATAGACAGACAAAGACAGACAGACAGACGGACAGAGAAAGAGAGTGACAGAGAAAGACAGTTACAGAGGCAGAGACAGACTGAGAGAAAGAGAGAGACAGAGAAAGAGAGAGACAGAGAAAGAGAGAGACAGAGGCTGAGAGTCAGAGACAGAGACTGGCAGAGAAAGAGAGAGAGAGAGAGGGAGACATAAATAAAGACAGAGATAGACAGAGAGAGATGAGAAAGATTGATAGAGAGATGGGGAGAAGAGAGACAGAGAGAGAGAGGCAGACAGACAGACAGAGAGATATGCAAGCAGGCAGACAGACAGACAGACAGACAGACAGACACACAGACAAAGACAGAGAAACATTAGGCGAGATAGAGTGAGAGGGAAAGAGTGCGTGAGAGACAGACGCACACATAGACAACGAGAGAGAGAGAGAGAGAGAGAGAGAGAGAGAGAGAGAGAGAGAGAGAGAGACTGGGAGAAAGAAAGCGAGAGGAAGAGGAGGAGGAGACAAATAGAGAGACAGAGACAGAGAAAGAGAGAGACAGGCAGACATAGTGTATGAGTGTGTGTGTGTGTAGGTGTGTATGTATGTATGTATGTGTGTTTGTGCGTGTGCGTGCGTGTGTGTTTCTGCGTGCGTGTGTGTATGTGCGTGTGTATATGTGTGTGCATCATACATGAACGTCTCTCTTTATGATTAATTGTTCTGTACCTGTACTTAATACCCTCAAACTTCTGAACAAAGACCAAAACTTCTCACAGAGACATTACACTATCAACTAAGTGATGAACAAAAATACTGTCTTGCAAGCTTGTGCATTCCTGTACCATGCAAATCACGAATCTCTGCCAAAGGAACTAACCAGATGCCACGTAGTAAGGCTACCAGACTTACTTATATCGTCCCACAACTGTTAGTATTACTCTGCCACTAGCTACTATTATTACTGCTACTATTACTACTACTTCTGTTGTTGCTGGTGCTTTACACTACTACTGCTACCAATAACAGCTTGGCCACCATGCTACTGGCACAGCCGAACAAACTGAGAGAAGGACACAGAGCGAGAGAGAGAGAGAGAGAGAGAGAGAGAGAGAGAGAGAGAGAGAGAGAGAGAGAGAGAGAGAGAGCGAACGAGTGATCGACCGAGAGAGACAGAGGAGGGGGAGAGGAACAGACAGACAGACAGAGACACAGACAAAGAGAAGAGAGAGAGAGACAGAGAAAATTAGGCAGAAAGAGAGAGAGGCAGACAGGCAGAGAGTCAAAGAGAAGAGAGAAGCAGATAGACAGACAGACATACAAAGAGAAGAGAAGAGAGAGAGAGAGAGAGAGAGAGAGAGAGAGAGAGAGAGAGAATTAGGAGAGAGAGAGAGAGAGGGCAGACAGACAAAGAGAAGAGACAGAGAGAGAGAGAGAGAGAGGGAAGGAGAGAGAGAGAGAGAGAGACAGCGCGCGAGATAGAGACAGACAGACAGACAGAGAGGGAGAGAGAGAGGGAGAGAGCGCGAGATTGAGAGAGACAGACAGACAGACAGAGAGGGAGAGAGAGAGAGAAAGAGAGAGAGACAGAGAGAGAGAGACAGACAGAGAGTGTGTGTCACTATGAGATACATGCCAGACAGGAAAATTGGAATCCTGCGAGTGAATTTCAACAGATTAAAAAAAAAATGAAACAAAAGGACAAACAAAATAGCAAAGTCGGGAAGAGAACAAATTACCGGAAGCCATCAAGAAGACAGACTAATAAACATTACAAGAACAAATTTGATGCGAATGAAAGGATAATAATAAATAAATAAATAATAAATATAATAAAAATAATAATAAATAAATAAATAAATAAATAAGAAGAATGTATAACAGAATACATAAGATAGTCACAGAATTACAAATGAATACATACACACATGGATAAACAAACGAACAAAAAAAAAAAAAATGAACAAAGAATCCCTTACATCCAGACTGCCATGGTTTCGTCGAAGCCATTCTGCAGCCCCTCTGCGCGTAGGCCAGAAGGTCAAAGGTCGTGACCTTCCAGATCGCTGCACTTGCGGTAGGCGCCGTTTGTCTCGCCTTTGTCGTACCGCAGAGGTCACTGTGCTGGTGTGTTGCTGGTTCATGTCCTTCACCTTACGTGATATCATTCAAATCTGTTTAAAGGTAAGCTGTGTAAATGATGGCATATACACGGCGTAAATACTCACACATACAATTTTCAAAGTCACAAATTAGTAAATCGTGTAAAAACCAATGTAAAAAATTGTCCGTCACTTTGCTGTCCCGCGTTAGAGAAAGAGCAACACACACTGATACAGGCCTCATCATCATCAAATGCCTTGCCACATGGTGTTGGCGATCAAGACCCTACATATGCATCTGTCCCTTGTTGCCGCAAGCACATCTTCCACCCTCTCTGTCTTCAGCCACTCTGCAAGTCTATCCAATTAACTTTTCCCTGGGTCTATCTGGTGCTCTCTTTCCCTCCAGCTTTCCTGCCGTGACCAGGTGCTCCGATTCCCCTCTCCTCACGAAATGGCCTATAAATGTTGCCTGTGTTTTCCTAATACAGGCCTATACTCATCAAATCGGCCAACTATCTACACAGTTCGACACCATACGTGAGCCAGAAGGCGGCTGGCAGGCTGCTCTGATACAGCCATAGACTCCACATCTCTTGTCGAGAGCTCAGGCCCACCCCACAACTTGAAAGTTAGTTGCCTCGTCCGCTGCGCCTCTTAACCCTTTCACTTCCGCACCCTGTCCACCAGCATCCTGTATTATCAACCATGATAGCAGAGCAAAAACTTAACCCTTTGATTCCCTCACCCCATGCACCAGCTTCTTGCAGGAATCAAAGGGTTATGTTTTTTGCAGTTGGTGGATGGGGTGCCGGAGTCAAAGAGTTAAGGGGTAATGGGATAGACGTTAGCTGTATGTTACTGTATTGTCAACCATATTAATTGAGCAAAAACGTTAACCCTTTGATTCCCTCACCCCATCCACCAGCTTTCTGCAGGAATCAAAGGGTTATGTGTTTTTTTCTTCTTCTTTTTTTTGCAGTTGGTGGATAGGGTGCGGGAGTCAAAGGGTTAAGTGTTAATGAGATAGAATTCAGCAGTATGTTTCGATTGACCAAGCACCTCTGACTTTCGATTTTTCACGCACGGTCTTTGGACATGAAATCCCCTCCTGCAAAGTAACAGCAAATGGCACAACCTTGACACAGGTTAATAAGTTCAAATACCTGGGAACGGTCATTTCATCAGACGGCAGATGCACATCGGAAATAGCTGGCAGAATCGGCCAAGCCAAAACAGCATTCAAGAAGACAAGCATTCTTACCAACAAGTGCCTATCAATTAACATCAGAAAGAGAGTCCTTGAATGTTATATAGAACCAATACTGTTGTACGGATGCGAGGCATGGACAGTCAGCAAGCAAAGCCAGAGCAGGATCGAGGCAGCCGAGATGTGGTTTCTAGAAGAATGTTGAGAGTTCCATGGACAGCAAAGAAAACAAACGAGACAGTCTTGATGGAGGCAGACACAAGTAGATCACTCATAAGGAAGATTAGGAAAAGACAAGCAACATTTATAGGCCATTTTATGAGGAAGGGGATTTGGAGCACCTGGTCACAACGGGAAAGCTGGAGGGAAAGAGAGCACCAGGTAGACCCAGGGAGAGAATGCTGGACGGACTTGCAGAGTGGCTGGGGATGAAGAGGGTGGGGGAGATACTGGGGGCAATGAGAGATAGAAATGGTTGGAAGTCCATGATCGCCAACGCCATGCGGCAGGGCACCTGATGATGATGATGGTCTTTGGACGTTCCCAAAGCAGGAAGCTGGTGGATAGGGCGAGGGAATCGAAGGATACAGTTTTTGCAGTTGGTGGGTAGGGTGCCGGAGTCAAAGGGTTAATGCTCCGATCAATGTGGGGAAGCCAGCGTGTCATTGGTCCCATCCCCTCTTCATTTCACGATCATGCCAACTCACACAGTACTAGTTCTGCACAGGATCATGGAGTTTTCCAGGTAATTACTGGCAGATTTGAGTACAGCGTACATTGTTATTGTTATTGTTGGTTAAAGCCCAGCCGACTGCGTAGAGCCATATCAGGGCTATAACCGCTTCAAAACATACAAAACTTCAACAGGAAAAAAAAAAAAGAAAATTAAGTACACATATCAATGCATTCGCACACATAATCTAAGGACATGCCCCCGGCGTTGACCACTCCATCCAATTTATTGCACAGGGGAGATTTAAAAAACACACCTGAATACAAATATAAACATACATAAGGACACCAAAACATATATAAAAACAGGCATAAATTACCTAAAATTGCTTCCGCATATCTCACCTCCCTAGAGCCAAAAAAAAAAGCACTTAATACATGTACCCTGTTATCAATCCTAAGAATAAGTACATAAGACTTTATCGAACACATACAGGTGAATGGATCATTAAGGCAGAAAATGATAGGAAGAAATGACAGAAAGCAAAGCAACAAGGCAGAAACACAGAGAGTGACAGAAAAGAGGAAATTTCTAACATAGAATTTCCAGAAGATGGGGATACCATTTATACAGAAAGAGCCCCCGGCATCCCCACAGGGATCAGCGTACATGAAACTGTCCGTATGCAATGAGTTCCTTCTAAAAACAAAACAAAACAGAACAAATTGCCAAACTCTTAAGCAAACTGATCATTGATAAGGAAGATTAGGAAAAGACACACAACATTTACAGGCCATTTTATGAGGAAAGGGGAATTACAGACCTGGTCATAACAGGAAAGCTAGAGGGAAGGAGAACATCAGGTAGATCCAGGAAGAAAAAAAATAGTGGACGACTTGCAAGGTGGCTGAGGACAGAGAGGGTGGAAGATGTGCTTGCGGCGACAAGGGACAGATGCATATACCGGAGGGCCACGATCGCCAACGCCATACGGCAGGGCACATGATGATGATCAGCAAATGCAGTTACACAAAATACGCTAAGGCGAGTCATGGTGCACCGTGATTCCACCTCCTGCAGCCTTACATTAAGTTAATGCATCAGAGTTCTTGAATGTTATATGAACCAATACTGTTGTACGGATGCGAGGCGTGGACAGTCAACAAACAAAGCCAGAACAAGATTGAGGCAGCCAAGATGTGGTTTCTAAGAAGAATGTTGAGGGTTCCATGGACAGCAAAGAAAACAAACGAGACAGTCTTGATGGAGGCAGACACAAGTAGATCACTCATAAGGAAGATTAGGAAAAAGACAAGCAACATTTATAGGCCATTTTATGAGGAAGGGGGATTTGGAGCACCTGGTCACAACGGGAAAGCTGGAGGGAAAGAGAGCACCGGGTAGACCCAGGGAGAAAATGCTGGACGGACTCGCAGAGTGGCTGGGGACGAGGAGGGTGGGGGAGATGCTGGGGGCAACGAGAGATAGAGGCAGATGGAAGTCCATGATCGCCAACGCCATGCGGCAGGGCACCTGATGATGATGATGATCACTGTTTTTCACGTCCTGTGCTTTTAGACTTAACATGCACCTTACGGATTCATTTAGGACGGCTCATTTTCCAGTAGTGGTAGCATTGTTCTTTGCAAATGTTTGTCATGCAGATCTATTTTATCCCTTGTTCTGACCAGCAGAGGTTGTGTTTGCTTCCACGTTATCTTGCTCTCGAGCTCGGATGATTCCACAGAGTATGTATTTAACCTCAAAAATCCATTCTTCTATCCTCCGGCAATGTTCCGGTGATCTAAGAAGCTCTTTCTGTCTGTCTCTGTCCGTCTGTCTGTATGTCTGTCTGTCTGTCTGTCTGTCTGTCTGTCTCTCCTCTCTCCCTCTCTTTGTCTCTCTTTCAAGATCAGCAGCAGCTAACAGTATAGCGAGCATTCTGCTTCGACACGGACTGTTTGCACTATACAAATGGAATTATGTTATCATCATCATCATCATCATCATCATCATCATCATCATCATCATCATCATCATCATCATCATCATCATCATCATCACCACCATCATTCTCGTCATCGTCGTCGTCGTCATCATTATCATCATCATCATCGTTATTGGTATCAATGTTACTATTCTTATTCTTATCATTATTACCAACATTATTACCGGTATTACCATCATTATATATTCCATTCACACAATCGCGCCGCAAAGTGTCCGTGAAGCCTATAACGTCTATTCCTACTTTTGTAGTAATTAAGTCTTACCTATTAATTGACACACAAACACTCTGTCTTTCTGTCTGTCTGTCTGTCTCTGTCTCTGTCTGTCTCTGTCTCTGTCTCTGTCTCTCTCTCTCTCTTCATCGGTTATAGTTATCATTTATCTACTTATCAAGTTTCATGTTTAATAGCCTGCGGTAGATCGTAAGTTTTTGTTCCCCTCCCCTGTGTTCCGTTCCTATAAACACGCGTTAGCAGATTTCTGTTCTGCTGTAGGCGTCCTAATTAGTTTTGTGTGCGCAGCTCTTGGTGAGTGTAATCAGTATGCTTCCAAACTATTCTATTTCTTCTTTTTTTTCTCTTACTTTTTGTTTTTTTAACTTTATTTTGTATTATTCATTCGCTTTGTTAGGTTGGTAGAAAGCGATAGGCCTGCCTTCCGATCAGTTTAACCCTTTGATTCCTGCATCCTGTTCATCAGCATTCTGCATTGCCAGCCATGCTAGTAAAGCAAAAACATAACCCATTGATTACCTCACCCTATCCACCAGCTTCCTGCAGGAATCAAAGGGTTATGTTTAGGCAGTTTGGTGGACAGGGTGCGGGAGTTAAAGGGTTATGTTTCTGCAGTTTGGTGGGTAGGGTGTGGGAGTCAAAGTATTAAGGGTTAATGAGAGAATTCAGCAGTATGTTTTAATTGACAAGTATCTCTGACTTTCGATTTGTCACGCACGGGCATCGGATGTTCCCAAAACACTGAGCTATAATGTCCGACGTCACGAACTTTCCACAAGCTCATCTTCCTTTAAGCTTCTGTCCATGAAAGCGAGACGGGGTCCAGCCATGTTAACAATCTTACCTTCTTGCCAAATCCAAAACAAGTGTGACTGCCCGCGTTCAAGCAAACAGAAACCAGAAAAAACACGACAGAAGAATATGAACGCGTATTTAATACAACATAACAAGACAGGCGCAAATTTTCGGCCAACTGGCCTTTGTCAAGCGTAAGATTACAAACAAACAAACACAGTCAGTTTTGTTCCTTTTCTCACATTGAAGACTGCAGCTGGGAAGTTTCAGTCTTTTTCTCAATTTTTTTGTATCTAGCGTTTGTTTGTTTGTAATGTGCCTGTCTTGTTTTGTTGTATTAAATACGCGTTCATATTCTTCTTTTGTGTTTTTTCTGTTACCTTCTTGCTGTTTTAACATGATCTCAGTGACTGTTTAAAGTGATTCTGAATAATGATGCACCGTACATATTTGATACAGAACATATCCTCACATCACGAATCTTTTCAGAGACTATTGCACTGTCCAGCGCGTGGAGAAGTCAAAGTTTTCTACTTGCATCGATCAGGAGTCGGTATACACGTTTCTTTTTTTATTGTTTTTGTTTGTTGTTGTTGTTTTTCTTCGTATTTTGGCTGGAGGGAAAGAGAGCACCAGGTAGACCCAGTGAGAAAGTACTTGATAGACTTGCAGAGTGGCTGAGGACAGAGAGGGTGGGAGATGTACTTGCAGCAACAAGGGATAGATTCGTATGGAGGGCCATGACCTCCAATGCCATGCGGCAGGGCACATGATGATGATGATGATGATGATGATGATACTGATGATGATGGTACACGGTTCTGGTGCTATTCCAGCTCCTTGCAAGTGCATAGGCTTTGCGCAGGCTAAGGGAGACGGCGAGATAACTGCTTGCAGATTTGGGGGAAACGCATATGGAATTGTCTGAGTGTGATGAATCCGTCTGGAACAAACAAACTCTAAATTCCAGCTCCTCATCACACGCTCAAGGTTTCACTTCATGGTCCCGTACCAACTACACTTTTCTGTTTGGCTTGTTCATGAAATGCATGTGGGATTCGTTGATGTTATAGAGGTTTAAGGTCGTGTGTGTCTTGTGTGTGTGTGTGTGTGTGTGTGTGTGTGTGTCTGTGTGTGTGTGTGTGTGTGTGTGTGTGTGTGTGTTCGTTCGTTATTTCTTTTAACGTCTGTTCACATATGTGCTTTTAGACGAAAAAAAAAAAAAAAAAAAAAAAAAAAAGGTGTCTATGGGGTGGAAGATTCTATGAAATCGTAAAGACAGTTTAACATATTAATTAACATTAAAAAAAAATTATAGGACAATAGAAAAGCAATCATAACATTAGAACGATCAGGCTTGAACAGATTGCTCAGGGCTGTATGTGTGTATGTAACCGCGCGCGCGCGCGCGCGCGTGTGTGTGTATATATATGTGTGTGTGTGTGTGTGTGTGTGTGTGTGTGTGTGTGTGTGTGTATGTGAGTGTGTGCACGTATACGCATGCGCATGCAACGAGCGTGTCCCGTGCTGGGTTATGACAAGCCATCTGTGATTATCTGGTGGGGTAGAGGGGTGGAAAAGGATAATCTTACCGAATAAAAACATTGTAACAGTCAAGGAGTAACGAGAAAACTAACAAGCAAACAAACAGAAATAGGTGGGAGTTACAGGCATAAAACAATCGGTCTTAATCAAAGAAAACGACCTACAGGACTGTGCAGTAAAAGCCTAGCAAAGTGTAAATACAAAGTGAAATCAGTGTGTTTGTTTCAATTTTGAAAATGATGCAGGGAAATAAGGTCGCATTCGCTGACAACACAAAAGGTGTTTAACTGTTATAGACTCATTACAGACACATTTGATGGTATTATTGAACTTAATCCGAAGTGAGTCCAGATATAATCTGTAAGCTAAAGTTATTTCTAGTCTTGTAAAACCCTGGTAATTTACGATGAAGGGGCGATAGTGACATTGCGCTTTTACTTTCTTTTCTAATATAGCATTCATTTCACGTTCAGATAGTCGTAAATCAAGTTTAGTACTGCCTGCCCTATTCATTGCTGCACTTTTAGCGATTCTATCTACTCGATCATTATCTATTATACCACAGTGTGATGGAATCCAACAAAAAGTAACGTGAGTATTATTTGTTATTAAACAATGAATTAAAAAGTTTATCTCAAATATTAACGTACTATTTACTTTACATTTGCAGCTCGTCAGGGATTGTAATGCAGATTTCGAATCTACACATAATAAGATACTAAATATATCTATGGGTAGATCTACTATATATTTCAGTGCCATTAGGATGGCAAATAATTCAGACGTGAAGATTGAGTGTCCCTGTCCTAAAGAGTAAGCCTTTTCCACTTTTAAATTTGGAATTATAAAACCAGCGCCTGCTGCACCATCATCTAGAACAGAGCCATCAGTAAATATTTTCAAGTGATGTGAATATTTTTCATGCAGATGAGACAGAACGTCAATTACCAACAGGTGCGGATTAATATCTTTTCTCAAGTCAGTTTCAATGTAGTTGATATCAAAAGTAGTAGTGGACAATTCCCAGGGGGGTAGAGGACAACATATCAGTTTATGTGACACTTTTTTAGGAACTACTCTGCAAATTTCGAAGAGCTCATTTGTGTAACTGGATATTGTTTCTTGTGCCTTTATTGTTCTTGCTCTCTTGGGGAAATGGATGTCAGACCGAATTTTAAGATCCGTGTCAACATAGTTAGTTACTGCATTTGCTCTAACTATATATTTAGCAGCTGATAACTTCCTCCAGTCTTCCAAAGGAAGGATGCCGGCTATTTTATATACTTCTTGTGTTTTTGTATACACCGGTACCCCAAGAGCACATTTAACAGCCTTACTATCTAAGCTTTGAAGTTTTTTCAAATAACATTTTGGGGCTGAAAAATAGACCTCTTGGCCATAAGCCAACTTTGATCTGACTAAAGCTGTAACAAGATGTAACAACGTTTTAGTGTCCTGCCCCCATAACTGTTTACTAATTATTTTTATTAAATTAAAGCTTTTCTCGGCTTTGTATAACAAGGCATCAATATGTACTTTCCATTGTAAAGTAGAAGTCAAGTGAACTCCCAGAAATTTCACCTGAGTGGTATATTTCAGTTCCTCATTATCAATTTTGAACAGTGGTAACTCTTTAGGACTGAAACCATTATTAAAAAGAATCATATGTGTCTTTTCATTGGATATTTCCAGACCGTTAACTTTCAAGTAAGTGGAAATGTGATCAATTTCACGTTGATAGATCTTTTTAATATAGGTTATTTCTCTTAAGGAAGTCTTCCTTTTCAACGAAACGTTCATCCAGAGCTCTATATCATCAGCGTACTGAGCTAAGTTCACATTGTTTGAGACTTGTGTTGGCAGGTCATTGATCAAAATATTAAATAAAAGAGGAGATATTATGGAACCCTGTGGAATTCCCATGTTTACAGGTCGTTTTTTTAGAGTATGTATTACTTATTGTAGCGACTATACTTCGATTACTTATAAATGCTTTGATGAAATAATAAATATTACCTTTGAGACCAATATGTTTCAATTTCAACAAAAGTCTTGCATGCCAGACTTGATCATACGCTTTTTTAAGATCAAAAAAGGTAGCTAAGACATTTTTCCTTCTTGCAAACTGAGTTTTTATTTGAGTTGTTAATTTGACTAAATGGTCTGTCGTCGATCTACCTTTTCGAAATCCAGACTGGTTAATAGGTATTATATTATTTTTCTCACAAAAATAAATCAGTCGATTCAGAGTAATTTTTTCCATTAGTTTCGAAACATGGGATGTAAGCGATATAGGCCTGTAACTACCTGGATCAGAGCGTGGTTTATTAGCTTTCAGTACAGGTATCACAACTGAATTCTTCCAAATGTCAGGTATGTGACCACTTTCCCAGCATTTTAGTATGATATGGTGTAAATATTTAATCCATTTCTCTGGTAAATGATTTAAAGCGTATACGAAATGCCATCCAGACCTACAGCCGATTTTTTATTGTTCAAAGAGAGAAGAGCATCTTTAAGTTCTTGTAATGTAATTTTTGAATTTATGTACATATGACTATCGGGGGGGAGGATCTGAGTATTCTACAGATTCCTCAATTTTCCGTCTTTTCCCCTGAATTGGTGGAGACAAGCTACTGGAATTACTTGCTCTTGAAAAGAACTGTACAAATTCTTCAGCTTTCTCAGATGACGAAGGAAATTCATTGTCTTTAATCTTAATAGGAAACTGTTGTAAATGAAATCCATTTTTCATTTCTTTGACCTTATTCCAAATTTTAGGAAGATCTTTAGGACCGGAAATTTGTTGAGAACAGAAATCTGACCAATAACTCTTTTTGGCTTGGGCTATGACCTTGTTTGAATGAATCTTTGCCATTTTCATATTGTAATGGTCTTCTAGGGATTTAGTTTTTAAGTAGGTTTTATACATTTTCTTTTTTTCGTTCTTAGCTTCTTCACATAATTGATTCCACCAGCTATTTCCAACAAAATTACCTTTGTTTACATTTTTCCTTTTTGGAATTGAATCTTTTGCTGCCTCATGTAATGTGTTTGTGAAGTGTGAATACATATAATTAACACTGTTGCTCTCGTTGAACGTGCAGTCTTTTCCTATTAAGATCGTGTGGTATTTTACCCAGTTTGCACGGTTGTACATATATCTAGGAATACAGTCATCTTGTTCTGGTGCTTTAGCAAATAATTCATCAATAACTGTGATAATTGGTAGATGATCACTTCCAAGGGAGTCGGATGTAATATCCCATATACAATTAATGACAAGGTCAGGAGATAATAAAGTCAAGTCAATGGCGGAAGCTTTATGTTTAGGATTATCTGGTAGTCTAGTTATTCGACCGTCATTTAATAATACCAAGCCAGAGTTAACGATGTTTTCAACAAAACAATTGTTAGACACATATTGGCAGTCTTTGTCCCAGAATGGAGAATGGGCATTAAAATCTCCGGCGATCAACCATTTCTCAGCATGTTCTAAAGTTCGTAGCCAGTCACTGTTGTTTCCATCAGGGCCACGTGGAAAATAT
>CM060308.1:52018455-52020955 GCA_030674185.1 Monoplex corrugatus
GAAGTAACTGGAGATATTGTTGATGTTATTGGGATTTAAGGTCTTGTGCGCAAGGTCTTTTGTGTGTGTGTGTGTGTGTGTGTGTGTGTGTGTGTGGTGTGTTGTGTGTGTGTGTGTGTGTGTGTGTGTGTGTGTGTGTGTGTGTGTGTGTGTGTGTGGTGGTGTGTGTGTGTGTGTGTGGAGACCTTCAGTCATTATCAGGTCATGTATCACCAATGGTTAGCGCTGATCTCTAAAAAAAAAATTACCGTTTTTCTCAGATTTCTTGATTTGTAATGAAGTTGTTTGATTTGACGCCAATCGATACGCGACTGATCAGGTTCCCCAACCTCTTTGCCACTAGGCTTTGAGTGTTGTCTGGGCGCTAATTCTTTAGATGATACAGAGATCCCTTGTGCTTTCTGTGATGTTATTATATAAAGCGTTGGTCACATAAGTTTATACTTAGTGGCTGGTTGTTTTTCATTCGATACTGTTTTCTTTTATCTCAGAGATGAGATATTATAGATAAACATGTCATTGCCGTATAGCCGAGAATGTTCCATTGACAGACTGAAACAAATAGAAGATACAAAACCATACGCTAGGTAGGACCTCATGACCTTCTCAACTCATGGGGCTTATGCACAGATTTAACTCTTTGACTCCAGCATCCTCTCCACCAGAATCCTGCATTGTCAACTATGCTAGCAAGGCAAAAACTTCACCCAATCCACCACTTCCTGCAAAAAGCAAAAACTTAACCCTTTGACTCCTTCACCCTATCCACCACTTCCTGCAAAAAGCAAAAACTTAACCCTTTGACTCCCTCACCCTATCCACCAGCTTCCTGGAAAAAAAGCGAAAACTTAACCCTTTGACTCCCTCATCCTATCCACCACTTCCTGCAAAAAGCAAAAACTTAACCCTTTGACTCCCTCACCCTATTTACCAGCTTCTTGCGGGAAGCTGGTGGATAGGTGAAGTAGTCAAAAGGTTATGTTTTTGCAGTCGGTGGATAGGGTGCGGGAGTCAAAGGTTTAAGGTTTGTGCCATGATCATTTTGGATCTTCTCCATCATATGTCATCAGTGCATATGGAAATCATTCCGTGCGTGGAAACGTTATCTTTTAGAAACTAAAACTGAAACAGAAACTGTGTACAGCAGTGCATGTAAACGATTCCTATGAAACAGAAGGGTTGCCTTTGGTAAAATTATATGAAAAAAAAAATCCACTTTCGTAGATAAACAAAAATAACGCACACAGGAGAAAGGAAAAAAAAAGTGGCACCGCAATATGGCGACGTGTTCTCATGGGACGGCGTCCAACATTTCACGCAAAAAAAAAATTTTGAATAAAAAAATAAACTTAATCCAATCAGTCCAATTTGATGGTTCTGAATCATCCCGAGTTTATTTGTCAGCCTGACTTTGGATGCCACGTTTCTCAAGTATAATATAGTGATTAGGCAAAACACTGGAGGTTTCAAAGTTATATGATCATTGCGTCTTTGGTGTGAACTTATTGCGTGCTCAGAGATTGGTTGAAGGCTGCAGAGGCTTTATTTACTCTGTACTTGATCTCAGAGTCAGTTGTACCCTGGCTTTAGATACAACTTTCCAGGGCTGGACATCACACATACCGGGCACAGCTGGTTTTAGCTTTTGTCTTTAACTGTATTTTAGTTTGGCAATGGTGAGATGGTCAACGTGTTGCTAAATGAAGCGAAAGTAGAAAAGTAGAAATAATCATAAACCCTTTGACTATCGCACCCTGTCCACCAGCATCCTGCATCGTCAACCATGTTAGCAAAACCGGTGGATAGGGTGAGGGAGTCAAAGGGTTACATTTTTTGCAGCTGGTAGACACGGTGCGGTAGTCAAAAGGTTTAAAGTGATAGTATGACTGCATTGATGCTTATAGAGAGTTAAGCATGTTATTCTAAAGTAGTTGAACACACTTTCCGAGCCTTACTACTAGGTCTGGAATTTCTGGAATCTTCTGAGAAATATGTCGTGTTTCTGAATAGTGTAAACATGTTGTTTGCCAGTTCAAATGACGCCATCAAATAGTAAACGCTTATATAGTTTCCAAGTTAGCCTAGTTGAAAACGTTTATTTTTGTATTTAAACTGGACATGTCTAGAAATCGTTCGAGCCTATAAATAATCACTTCTGTGTTTTCTAGACATTTCTTAAAAATCAGTCGACGCAATAAACACAGACTTCCGTGTTGATACTACATGTAGGCATTTCTATGAAACTGATTGAGCTTATCAGTGAAGTTGTTTGTGTTTATACTAGAAATTTCTAGAAATAGGTTGAGTCTGAGAACGAAGACGTGTGTTTATACTAGAAATTTCTAGAAATCGTATGGGTCCAAGAATGAAAACTTGTGTGTGTATATTAGGTATTTCTAAACTCAGTTGAACCAGTAAACAATGATTCCTGTGTTTGTAATAGAAAATTTCCAGAAGTCAATTGAGCTTGTAAATAACTACTTACGTGTTTATGCTAGAA
>CM060308.1:52033455-52048455 GCA_030674185.1 Monoplex corrugatus
CCCAGGTTTAAACCTGGCCATCACCTCCCTCGTAGGTAAGTGTTGGTCCTGAGCAGGACTGTGATGATGCTGAGGGAGTCGAGGGATCAAAAAGTCAGCGACGACCCGCCAGAAGTCAGAACAGCGAGAAAATGGAATGCGGAGGATGCAGCTGACGAGATCATCTCTTCGTTGGAACATGGCGACATTGTAGGTCCAGCACAGACGGGCAGGTTGGGACTTGGCAACGGCGACTTCAGACCTTTTAGGAAGATGTCCCAACGAGACAGAAGAGCAGCTGCAGCAGGGCAGGTGCGAAAGAGTGAGGCTGAAAGGCGAGAAGTTCACCTCATCCAGTGTGCTCAACAAGGGCGGGTGACCGGGTGGGAGGAGCATGTAGTGGAAAGAAAGATTGGATGGAGTGAGATCTGGGAGTGGAACACATCGAGGTTAAGCTTTCTTCTCCGGTCCACCTATGATGTTCTGCCTTCACCAGTGAACTTAGTCAGATGGAAGGTCCAGGAAGATGACAGGTGCAGGTGCGGCAAACTAGGAACCATGAAGCATATCCTCTCAAACTGCCACCTGGCCCTGAATAGATACACCTGGAGACACAATGAAGTGCTCAAGGTGTTTACCAAGATGGCGAAGGAGCAGGTGGAGGAGGGTAAATACGCTCTTAAGCCGCAGAAACAAGGACTGGGCAAGATCGTGTTTGTACCGCAAGGAAGCAAGGTTCCTGATGGAAAGAAGGCAAGCGAGGCCAAGGATGGCCAGTGTGGTGGTCTGTGGGAGGTAGCCGCAGACCTTGAGGGCTGCGAGAGATTCTCCATCCCACACGAAGAAGCCAGACCTGGTGGTATGGACAAGGAAGAGAGAGAGGTCACCTTGTGGAGCTGACGGTGCCCCACGAAGACAATACCAGGGCTGCACACGAGCGAAGGAGAATCGCTACGAAGCTCTTGTCAAGAATGCGGGAGGCGAGATGGAAAGCAACGCACTCCAGTCGAAGTCGGCTGCAGAGATTACATCGCAAATAGCGTCAGAAAGTGGATGAAAGTGGCTGGACTTGGTCCGAAGAAAGTGAAAACCATGACAAAAGCTCTACAGAAGGCCGTAGAGAAAGCAAGTCATTGGATCTGGTTGAAGAGACAGGACACCTCCTGGAGCGAGTCCTGACGGTTGATGGCAAAGGCATAAAGTCGAACTGGCAGGGAGACCTCACATCGGTGAGGGGGCTCGGTGCGTCATTGAAGCTGTAGAGAGGAAGAGCCCGAAACAGCGACGCATTCTCTCCTGATGATCTTATCACAGGGTGCCCCTCAGACCGCATTGTTAGACGGGTAAGTAAGGTTTGCGTAATGAAGATCACGCCATCCATGATTGGACTGGTTACTCAACATTTTCCACCGACCTAGTCCCCCTCAGACCGTATCGTTACTCAGGTACGTAAGGTTTGCGTAATGAAGAGCACGCCATCCATGAATTAACTGGTTACTCAACATTTTCCATCGAGCAGGATCTAACGCTCACATGGTCTTATCCAACTATAGAGGGTAGTTAATCTAGTACACAAAAGGTTCAGCAAATACCAACGTCCAAGCGAAAAGTCAGGCCGCAGGTGCAAAGATGCTTGTTATTCAAATTCGATGTCCAATGAAAGCAGGTTAGTTATTCAATTCGATGTCCAATGAAAGACAGATGGGAAGGTTTTGTGACAGAAACAACAGAAACGCACTGTATAAAAGCCAGAAAGTCAATCACACATGCTAATGGTTGTGGTTCGAATCCCGGTGCGCTACATAAAACTGGCCTTTCACTGTCCCATTTAGCATCATGTTGTTCTGGTGGTGTCAGTATAGATTAGATAAGTCCCCATTGCCCCAATTTTCTGGGATGGTTATCCCGTCGGCCATATCACCTGAGGTGGGTGTGACGTAAAACTGAATCAAATCATCAAATCACTATAAGAATTCACTCATTCGATTGCCACCCAGGGTGGATCGGAGAACCTAGAGAGAACCTAGAGAGAGAGAACCTTGCGAGAGACGTTTCAGCGTCCAAACTATCTTACAGGTATGTAATCCCACGTTTCATTTTAAACCTTTGTTAGGGTAGGGATAGCAATAGGTAGTATGTTTGATTTTCCACAAAGCAAAGAGTAGAGTAGGACATAAAAAGTGTTCAGCATTCTAGTGATATGCAAGTTTTGATGATTCGTAGTGCATCTTAGGATTTTAGGAATATTAGGACCCAGGACAGTAGGAATGGTGAATCACGTTTATGTTGAAGTTGATTGATTAAATAAATACGTCGTAGTTATTAATTTATGTGTGGGCTGCTTATGAGAATCATGCCTAGTGCGGTTAGTGCATTTCTTCTCGTCACTCTCTTTCCTTGTTGTGTGTGTGACTTCTAAGTAGAGAAACAATTCTTCATAATCATCCTCAATTCCTTAGATACACATTCCAAATCCCTTCTTCCGATAATAAACATTCCAAACATCCTTCCCGCGATACATGGTGCAGATGCGGCTTTCCCCTTTACTCAAAATCGCAGCCTTCGAGTATTCCCCATTCAAAAAAAAATTCTAGATAGAATCTTAGTGAAAGTTGGAGTGTAAGTCAAAGATGGCCGTGCACCTAGATGTGTTAGTGTTCCGCATTCAATTTGGGCACTGCCACTCAACACAAGTTGATAGCCAAGCGTAGGCCTACTGCCTGACCGGAGTTAACATAGATATAAATAGTGAAGCAGCACATAGATTAGCTGCGTAGTGAGTTCATCTTCTATGTTCACTTCCGTACTGAGTCATTTCTCGTAGGTGGGTTGACGCCTTTATACATCCATATAATGTTGAAGCAAGTTACCAGATGGCTCCTGGATAATATTTCGTTGGTAAAGCGAAACAACCATGTTACAGAGTGCGGTAGATTTTGTTGCTCGTCTTCAATACAGCGAGCCTATCTTCAAGTTAGGGCCCCCCCCCCTCCATCCCTCCGTCCCCACCCTCCCGCCCTTGTCTCTCTAACTGGAGTGGAGGGTGCGACACACGCAATACTCTGACCGTACGGTCGGCGTGTGTCCACATGCGGCCGTTGAGTCACTTGACCAGGATTGCCGTCGCTCGAGTTCGTCAGTTTTCAATCGGGCAATTAGCCAGTGCTCATTGAGATGGTCTCACTCGCCTTCCCCCTGTCCTCTCTACCGCCCCGTTACTTCTGCTACGGCATACAATGGGAACAGCCTATTATTATATCATCGTTATCGCTCTCCCGTCTCTTCAAGTCAGTGTAACAGAGAATTCGCGGCCATTCCTCAAATGTCCAGTATTTTAAACAATCGTTACTTCCCTCCGTGTACAACGACATTGTATTCCTGTTTATTGTCCATGTTTTCGTCTTACAGTTCTGTATTCTAACTGAACGCGTTGTGGTCCTGATACTTCTGATAATGGTTTATTCAACCATTTGCCTGCCTAGTTTGTCTTGTGTACACGTCATCTGATTACTCGGAACCGTTTATACATTTTGGTTGCTATGCAGCTGGTCCTTCATGGTTCTTTTTGACTTTCGAGTTACAATGTCAGGTCCGTCATTCCGTCAGTCCATGTATATCTTTTCGCTGTTCAATGCGTAATTAATTGTTTTATAACTCGACCGAGGTGTGCAGTGCTCTTCTTTTCATTCTCGCAATTCATACGTACGCATCTTTTCCCAAGTCCATCAGTTCATGCACAGATTTACTTCTCGCAATTTCTTACAGTTCAGTTTCTAATGCCGATCCCTATATGGTTTTGTATTCTGTTGGTCATGTTGTTTGGTTACATATCGCACATCATATGCGCTACAACTGATATGCGGTTTACTTGCCTCAGTACGCTTATTGATACATAATGACACATTGCTTCGTACTTACACTGGTTTTTCTAACATGGTTCTCGTGCATCAGTGCCACATACTAGCATCTTACGTACCGCTCATGCTACATTTGTGCTCCGTACTACGTGGCAAAACAATGAAGAGTCAAGCGCTGGCAGCTCTGAGTATTGCCTCGTCTTCCATTTCATAATGTGTTTCCTACGACATATGTCAGAGGGCTGAAACCCTACTTCTACTCCAGTGGTGAGTTTTGTATATACGTCAGACGGCCAGATACGGATGGCACTGATCTTACTTCATTTCTACTTGATTGCGCACATTGTACGACATATGTCATAGGGCTGAACCCTACTTCTACTTCATGGTGAGTTGTATATATACGTCAGACGGCCAGATACGGATGGCACTGATCTTACTTCATTCCTACTTGATTGCGCACATTGTACGACATATGTCATAGGGCTGGAACCCAACTTCTACTTCATGGTGTGTATTGTGAGACATTTATTACTGGGTGCCGTGCTTGAGGACCCAACAGTATATATGTCTATTCTACAGAGGGTTTATCAATTCACACGAAGCACATGTAGCCTGGTTGAAATATGTTAGATGCCACATTGCTTAATCGTTACTGAGGAACTGACATTTAATGCAAAAATATGCTTCCCTTGTGTCCAGAAATTACGAACCAGTTCAATGTGTCTACTAAAATATCTTCCTATAATGACCAACAGTCTTCTTAGGATTGTCACAGTACCTTAGATACTTGCATGGGTGCAACTCCTCCGGCTACAGACCGGAATCCGGTTTTTGAAAAACGGTCGAGCGGACAGATCCGGTTTTTGAAAATTTGACAAGGAAAAAAAAAAAAAAAAAGCCGATTAAAATCCTTCGATACAGTGAGCATCTCCGCTTCTGCTCCGAGTGTTCGTAAGCAAAGCGATTGGGAAAAAAATGCCGATTAAAATCCTTCGATACAGTGAGCAACTCCGCTTCCGCTCGGAGTGTTCGTAAGCAAAGTGATTGGAGCTCTCCTGTGTTGGAGGTACAGAAGATCCGAAGCAGGTGACTGGAATTAGCAGGCGACTTTTCGTTCGACGTTTGAGTATGCATTATCTCACGGAAGCAGATTTTTCACGTCTTGCGAAGGTGGAGGAAGGGGTGAAAAACAAGTGGAGGTGGGAGTGGCTGAAGCAGAAAGACGAGCAGGACAAAGAGTACGGAGAGTAGTGTCGGAAACTTGACTTTCCAGGAACATGTTTCTGCGCAGTTTGCTCTAAGCAAATCAAGTACTGAAGTAGCCTACGGCACGAGTGGGAAGAAAAAACTAAAGGAACATGCCGATCATCCCAGCCACAAGGAAAATGTGATGGTTAGTTACGTTTTCATGCTATTTCTGCACAGGCCACTTCTGCACAACCCAGTTCCAGCATCTACACAGTGCCAAAAGGTGGCAAAAGAGCTGCCATGAAGTTATCACAAGACATTAGACAGTTTCTGAAGAAATCTAGAATGGACATTTAACCATCTTCCACTTTTTTTAAACAATAATGTGTCTGAACTGTTACTGATGTTGTTGATTTTATGAACAAAGGCTACACTCATGTTGGCCTGGAAACACCTTATGAATGACTAGTGCTAATCTTCAAATGATTTCTGTCTCCTCATCACTTAGAGGATTGTCAGATACTGTGTTATGGTCAGTTTGGACCTGTGTTATAAACACAAGTGATACTGTTTGGCAGATAAACTGTGAAGGAGGATTGGAGCAAAAGAGTGATATTGACTGGACTGGTTTCTGTATTCTTAAGACTGACTTTGACAGAATTATTCAGCTGTTGCTTCTTCCAGATTTTTCTTTCATGATTAACTAGTAATCTATCATGGTTAGTACTGGTGGTAACACTGCTATTCTGTTACCATGTAAGTCAGAAATATGTCAATTTTTCTGTTCATTTGTTCATGCTCAGATTAAAGGAGAGACCCCCCAAATCATCATAAAAAGGCTAATTTTCTTTCAGCTTCAGGGGGGCGTTGCCCCCTGACCCCCCAACAAGGGCTCTGCCCCTGTACCCCACCAGGGCCTGGGCGGCCCCTGGACCCCTGCCTTTCAGGTTTTTTCTTTTTCAGGAGTTGCACCCATGTACTTGTCTTCATAATGAGCATTGCATATCACTTTTGATTCTGCGTCTTCGTTTTGTTGTGTACGTTTCGATACTAATGTGTTCCCTTAGTTGACAATGACAGTCTCTCGATTTTCAAGGGAAGTAGTGACTCATAGTTAGCACATTACATGGATCATATCATCCATTTATGCCTTGTTTTGATAAACGTTACGATGGCTTATGTAGTCTCCTTCTTTCAGTGGATGATGAAGAATACTTGATCAACTGATGCATTACTTGTTACTTCTACTGCTTTTACCAGTTACTTATTATGTCCGGTGCCAGTTACTACTGTTCATACTACCTTGTGCTTCATGCAACATGGCATACCACCATAGGGACTTAAACGCACGTTGGTGCCGCCCTCGGTATTATATTGCCCAACTTTTTTTTCATACCACCATAGGGACTGAAACGCACGTTGGTGCCGCCCTCGGTATTGCCCAACTTTTTTCTCATACCACCATAGGGACTTAAACGCACGTTGGTGCCGCCCTCGGTATTGCCCAAACTTTTTTTTCCATTTTATTTTGGTGTGTGTATTGAGTGACACTCGTCACAAGGTGCCGTGCTTAAGGGCCTTACAGTGCATATGTGTAGATCCTTCGTTCAGAGGATTTTTCAATTCACATGATATGGCACACATAATCAAAGACTGATAAAAGTATGTACAGTGACGCGAATGATTACCACTGAGAAAACGACACTATGATTATACACAAAGCTTTTTTCTTCTTGTGCTCCTTAACAGTGATTCAATTTATCGAGTAGGATATATGGTATTAACAATACTACTGTTTATAGCTCAAAGGAAATGTTCTTAACGTGGCTATGATACCTATGTATTAAAGTTATTAATGAACATTACATTTTAGGACCTACTTTCTTATGTGTTGTGTATGTTTTGGTACTAACGTGTTTGTTTTGTTGCAGGCAAGTATTCTTCACAATACAGGAACCATCACGTTGTTACATTCGGTTGTATGACGGCTATCGATCCTGTCGTTCTTACCGCCTTAAACTCCGGACCGTCAATCGTTCGTGATTAAATGTTCCGAGATATTTAATCAACCGTTACATGGTATTTTCAACGTTTCCCTACCGTTCTGAGCAATATCGCGATGGAAACCCATTGCAAGGGCCAGTGCCCTACTGCCCGTACCTTCCCTCCTTGCGTCCGTCTTCATTCGTTACGTTACACAGTCGTTAATATAGCCACACCGTCCTCAGAATGACTGCTCGCGCTCTAGAGCTCATTGATTTTATGCACATCCTTTCGTATTTCGCTACATAATTTCATTCCTATGCTCATAAGCGTTCATCTCCATACTGCGTCCCCCGCGTTCATCTGCGCTCCTCAATCCTACATTCATAAAACGGTCATCTGCACATTTTGAATCTACTCATTGTTTTCATGCAACCCCGGGGTATCATCGTGTATCATCGTGTATCATCGTGTATCATCGTGTATCATTGCATATCAGTGCATATCACTGGGTATCATTTCTATCATTGCGTATCATATATTGTCCTCTCATCCTCTGGTATCAGTACGTGTCGTATGTTATAATCTAATCATACAGCATCATCTTGTATCATTTCGTATCGCATCGTGTTATCTTTTATCCAAGGTATCAGTTCATGTTATTTCACGTCATACGACACCATATCATTGTTGTCTCCATGTGTTTTTTTCTTATGCTTCTGAGAACTACACAGCTGTCTACTGTGTACAACAACACACATGTAGAATATTGTTTCCTAACCGTACTAACCCTACTAACGATTATAACATTGTTCAGTCGATTTTGAATTTTACCTTCATGAGACCAACATGTTCTATTTCATTATCATTCATTTGCTGATCATGTAATTACATGCGATTAAAAACAATTGGTATGATGAACCTCATTTGAGCTCTGTTACAAGTTTGCAAGACTTCTTATACCCTATCCCGTACCAAGGAGACATGCCACTTTATGTTACTTCATTTTTTTCTCAAGGTGCTTCGAACATATGTATTCAAGTGCTATAAGCTAATTATTGTGTGTACACCATTTCTGATGATCTTCACAATTTGCAAAATGAACATTGGCAACATGAAACCTTGAGTCGCTGCTTCTTCCTATGTGATGAACATTATACGTGCTACAGGTGCACTCACTTCTTCGCCCTTGTTTATTCATGAGACTCAACAATGTGTATTCGTGCTTCTGTTGATAGTTAATGTGGCACTTCTCTTTGATGAAAGCTTTTCACTTCCTTGCAATGATTTAAATTGTCATACTATCTATTGCTGCATTCATTCTTCTGAAATGATTATTATGGTTGCTTACATGTATGATGTGGTTTTCAGGTATTGGTCATTTACATGATTACGTTTCTTTTTCAACCTACATTTCTGTGTGTATCATGTGTTTCCAGGACATATTTCTCCATACATGCATTGTGTTTTCAAGCTACATTTTTTTTTCTGGAATAGCATTTTCCTGGTATTCTTATTTTGCATTTTTCATGTCATGCTTTCTTTTATATCTTCTTTTATGCGTTACATATCCTTATTTCATAGTACGACATAGTATGACTTTGTATGCTATTACAGAAACCTTCAGTTATATTGTAAATGTTTCTTTTCCCTATGCATTGCCAAGTCAACTTATTCTTGACATGGATGACAAGCGATTGCTTTATTCAAAACGCTATGTTTTCCCATCCCATTCCCTCAAAGTCCCATGAATCAGAACACATTGTGCAAGAAGCTACTGGTCTTTATTATCGGGATGATTCCACGCAACTACTTCTGCTCATCATTCCAGTGTCCTGCGGCTGGTCTCTGCTCCAGTCATCTCAGCTCAACAACTGAAGCCATTCTTCATTTGACTCCAACGTAAGTGGACTCCTTTCACACACCTTCATCTTCACTGTGGTATTCACCGCTTCATCCACAGTTTGCATACGAGACACATTTCTTTGCCACGTGTATCGCCAACTTCACGTCTTCCGT
Organism: Monoplex corrugatus; assembly: GCA_030674185.1. NCBI lineage: Eukaryota > Metazoa > Mollusca > Gastropoda > Littorinimorpha > Ranellidae > Monoplex > Monoplex corrugatus. Next base: position 52,042,485 of record CM060308.1, read on the forward strand.
CATCAGGTAGTCTGCGTTCTTCTTTGTCTTCAGCCTGACTGCTTGCTGAAAAACCAGTTCACCTCCCTCATTCACGTTTCTATGGACGTCCTTCTGCATACGTCATATGGACATGAACTATGTGTGCATGGTGTTTCTCGAGGTGCAAATACGACATATGTACACGTGTGAGAGTCTTGACTGTCTAAACCGAACTTTGCCTACCACAACTGGTGAATGACATCTTCCTGGAAACTGACCTGCCCAGCCCGGCTGCTACAGTGCTGCCGCCAACATACACATGGGTGTTTGGATTCATCCTATTTCCCATAAATCTTCTTTGATATTAAATTCCCTTATTCCCAAACCTTCCTACCGCCTGTCAATCATGTACGAGAATATGTGTTGCATGGTACCTTATTTCATTACGTTCCCATTCCCCCTATACTGTTACCAAAAAAAAATGAAAATGAGGACATTTTTTGCGGGGGAGGGGACATATTATCACAGGGTGCCCCTCAGACCGCATTGTTAGACGGGTATGTAAGGTTTGCGTAATGAAGATCACGCCATCCATGATTGGACTGGTTACTCAACATTTTCCACCGACCTAGTCCCCCTCAGACCGTATCGTTACTCAGGTACGTAAGGTTTGCGTAATGAAGAGCACGCCATCCATGAATTAACTGGTTACTCAACATTTTCCATCGAGCAGGATCTAACGCTCACATTGGTCTTATCCAACTATAGAGGGTAGGTTATCTAGTACACAAAAGGTTTCAGCAAATACCAACGTCCAAGCGAAAAGTCCAGGGCCGCCAGGTGCCAAAGATTGCTTGGTTATTCAAATTTCGATGTCCAATGAAAGACAGGTTAGTTATTCAAATTTCGATGTCCAATGAAAGACAGATGGGAAGGTTTTGTGACAGAAACAACAGAAACGCACTGTATAAAAGCCAGAAAGTCAATCACTATAAGAATTCACTCATTCGATTGCCACCCAGGGTGGATCGGAGAACCTAGAGAGAACCTAGAGAGAGAGAACCTTGCGAGAGACGTTTCAGCGTCCAAACTATCTTACAGGTATGTAATCCCACGTTTCATTTTAAACCTTTGTTAGGGTAGGGATAGCAATAGGTAGTATGTTTGATTTTTCACAAAGCAAAGAGTAGAGTAGGACATAAGAAAGTGTTCAGCATTCTAGTGATATGCAAGTTCTGATGATTCGTAGTGCATCTTAGGATTTTAGGAATATTAGGACCCAGGACAGTAGGAATGGTGAATCACGTTTATGTTGAAGTTGATTGATTAAATAAATACGTCGTAGTTATTAATTTATGTGTGGGCTGCTTATGAGAATCATGCCTAGTGTGGTTAGTGCATTTCTTCTCGTCACTCTCCTTCCTTGTTGTGTGTGTGACTTCTAAGTAGAGAAACAATTCTTCATATACATCCCCAATTCATCTTCCTGTTACATATGACTCCACCCAAACAAACCTTCCCGCGATAATCTCCACGCCAGAGTCCGGCCCTCGGAGTTTTCGACTGTTAGCAGTGTAAGCTGTTTTCAATGATTTTATTCACAAACAAATGAATCTTTGAACACGCACGTGCGCGTGCAAACACACACACACACACACACACACACACACACACACACACACACACACACACACACACACACACACTCATACACACACACGCGCGCGCGCACACACACAGATATGCACACGCGCACATTTGAAAAAGCTTTTCGGCAGTCGTTGAAAAATAATGAAAATGTAAACACTGATTATCTTTGACTAGGAACATGTCTTGATTGTGCCGACCTCACGTCCACTCTGTCTTAAGGCACACACTAAAATGCGCGTGCGCACGCACAAACACACACATACACGCACACACACGCACACAACACAACACACCACACACACACACACACACACACACTCTCTCTCTCTCTCTAAATCATACTGACATTTGCATAGACATTGCATGGAGGACCTACAAAGTAAGCAAAGGGTCCTGTTCCTTATTCATCACACCAATCTTTTCACACACCAGACAGCCTAGCCCTTCGACTCCCACACCCTGTTCACCAGCATCCTGCATTGTGGACCATGCAAGCAACACAAAAACTTTACCCTTTGATTATATCACATATATCCCACCAGCTTTCTACAGGAAGCTGGTGGATAGGGTGAGGGAATCAAAGGATTAAGTTTTAGCAGTTGGTGGACAGGGTTCGGGAGTCAAAGGGCTAACTAGATTCACAGAGCGTTGACCAACAGAAAAACTAGATACTCTGGCGACAGTATGGACACGTGTTGTGGCCCTGCTGCAACCAGATACTAATACAACGGCTGTGATAGAAATGACCGCAGGGAAGCCGCGTCACTTTTCCCACAAAATCCTCAAAACAAACGGCGCACTGCACAGATTTGTCCCTTTCTCCTTCAGATTTCCTGTCCTCGGAAAATTCAGGGTATCGTCTTTGTCTGCAGGTGATGGTCTCACATTTCCCGGCTGTTGACTCGGTCTCAGTGAAACCATTTGACGCCTCTGGAAAGTTGCACTGGTCACATAGTCTCTATTCGACACTTGTGCGAAGCCATTGGCAACCATGAAGCTGATTCCACTGCTGTAAGTGGAATGCGAGAAAGATGGACTTGAGTTTCTCTGCATGCTTATGGTTGTCTCTCTTGTACCTTGGGGCTGGTATCACAGTTTCTGTATCAGTCAGTTGATCTCTTCGTCTTTAAGGAATATTTACCCTGAAATTAAAAGAAAAAAGACACAACGTAAATTTACAAGACTGAAAATCACATCTAGAATTATGACCGGAAACTCTTTTATATGACCTTTGACATTTAAAAAGATAACCGTATAAACTTTTCCCCTGGTCCCAAGCAAAGGGAGACTCACAGGGCAGTACTGAGCTTCTGTCTTCATCCTTTGACTCCTGCGTCCTGTCCACTAGCATCCTGCATTGCCAACCATATTAGCAGAGCAAACACTTAACCCTTTTACTCAAGGGAGTCAAAGGGTTAAGTTTTTGCAGTTGGAGGATACGGTACGGGAGTCAAAGGGTTAATCTTCCACCAAACGTTACGCTTCACTTTATTTTATTTCCATGCCTTAAAAACAAAGATCACCCACCAAACACTGAGCATGCAGACTGTGCATCAACATAACGTCTGCACAGTGTAGACCAAACAACCGGAACAACATGCAAAGTGCATATAGGCCTAATATGCGTATCGAAAAAACAAACAAAAAACAAACAAACAAACAAACAAACCCAGCAACAACAAAAAACACTGGAAAACAAAACCAAAAACAAAGAAACAACAACTGCGAACCAAGCTGGGTTCAATGATGGCAGAAATATAAGTTTTACCAATAGCAATACTAACCCTAATCTGAAAAAGACTATGGAAACTGTTCACAAACTGGACCGTTGTGACCATGGCGTTTTAACCACAAAACACCGTGGCCTGCCCGAGGGTTGTACCCATAACAGACGCATGCGACATCTTGCTTTTTTTTCGCTGTGAGGGGAACCTAATAACTACATCACGGTTTCACCTGGTTGCCTGATGTTCCATATGTTTGACGATGACGACAACAACAACAACAACAGCAACAACCACCACCACCACCACCACAACAACAATAATAATAATAACAATAATGATAATAATAATAATATTATTATTATTAACAACAACAACAATAATGACGACGACGACAACAACAACAACAACGATAATAATAATAATGATGATGATGATGATGATGATGATGATGATGATAATAATAATAATAATAACATTTCATTATCATAGCGTAACCAATCCATGCCAAAAACATGTTCGTTCCAATTGACACCGCCTATGAGAATGTATCTGCTGAGGGCGAGTTCATAGGCGTAACAGAGTGAGACGAAGCTAGCTAAAAACGAGCCAATCAAGCGAGCGGGTTTCATACTGTCCCCCTTGTGTGCCAGCAAAGCTAACAGCTACGTTAGCGAAACGTGCGGTCTCGAGTAATGCTTGCTTACGCCGTTTCAGGATGACGACCGCGTGTGCATCAGGATTCACATCTTTGTCCTCTGTTGCTGTCATAGTTAGGCTACATTTGCCGCAAAAGTTGTTCTGATATTTGTCATTACTGAAGAGACATCAACTGTGATCAAGCAAAGGGTCTGTAGGGCTATAACTATAAGCAAAATGAACTTGAAGCAAAGGGTCGTCGGCGATTTTACTCAGAATAAGAAACTTCACCTGGTTTTTATGCGTTCTGCCATCTTGGATTTACTAAGTTTGCTAGATTCAGGGCTCCCACTTTTCCGCGAATTCGCGGATTTCCGCTAAAACCGAGAGTGAGAATCCGCGAAAGAAATTTTTTTTCCGCGAAGAAAAAAACTATAAATAAAAACTATAAATTAAGCTCAGATATGTGTCAGATTGCGCAATTTTAAACATAAATTTTCAAAATTTTCCAGGTTGGCAAGTCCCCCCCCCCCCCCCCCAGATTTTCAGGGATTTTTGCTTTTCCTCAGTGGGAGCCCTGTAGATTTGCTGCAACCTGTTTCGTAACACGCTGATCCCTAGATTAGTTAGCTGCTAGCATCTAGCTTTAACACAATTTGCTATTCCCTCAGAAAATTGCCTCTGGTCTGCAATTGGCTGTGGGTAAAAGAGAGAGAAATTGAACACATTCACCTGAAAACCAGAGGCAAAATTCTTAGGCGTAGCAAATCAGACTAAAGCTAGATGCTAACAGCTAGCTAATCTAGGGTTGAACATAGGTGAGTTTCTTTTGTGTAGCAAATCAAGCTAAAGCTACATGCTAGTGGCTAGCTAATCCAGGGGTGAGCGCACGTACGAAACAAAAGTGCGTAACAAAATCTAGCAAACCCAGCAGTTTCAAGATGGCAGAAAGTATAAAAACAAAACAAAAACAACAACAAAAAAAACACCTGCGAAATTGTTTTATCTGAGGTCTTTGTAGTACCGACAAACATCATAACACTTTCATGGCAAGTGTAATTACGACAGAAACAGAGGATAAGTAATGTAAATCCTGATACACACGCGGTCACCATTATTTACTTGTAAGCTAGCACTTCTCGATACCGCTATGTTTCGCTAATGTAGCCGCTAGCTTTGTTCGCGCAAGGGACCATAGGAAACCTGCTCGCTTGAATTGGCTCGTTTAGCCAGCTTTACCTCACTTAACTACATCCAAGAAACTCGCCTCTGCTGGCCTACACATTTACTAACCTTAACCCTTTGACTCCTGCATCCTCTCCACCAGCATTCTGCATTGTGAACTATGCTAAAACAAAAAGTTAACCCTCTGACTTCCTCACCCTATCCACCAGCTTCCTGCAGGTTGAGGAAATCAAAGGGTTAAGTTATTGCAGTTGGTGGATAGGGCGTGGGAGTTAAAGGATTAAGAACGACACATTTACTGACCTTAAGAACGAGAGAACTTTGTCTCTTGGTCTTGTTGTTTGGAATTTTCTCCAAATCAAGATGCTGATTCAAACTCGTCAAAGTCACTTTTAGAATTTTGTAAACGCAAAAGTTCAAGCCGCCTTGCTGTTTTAAATTCCAGGGATGAAACTTGCAGTCACTCACTTGCCCTCAGTAAACAGATGATGTGCTCAATACTTTTCTCCAGCGAGGTCTTCGAAGCAAATGACGGTTGGGATGGTCTTTCAGATTTGCTCCACGACTTGCACAAAGATACTTGCCGAGTCATTACCGTGGCGAGTTGTGATTGGACCCCTGAGATATCTGGGACAGTACGCGCCGAATGAATCTCTTTCAAGACACCCCTCCGCTTGACCACAGACGTACAAAGAAAGGGACAACCTTCTGCCCGCGGAGCAATGTCACACATCCAAAAGTATCTGCCCGGCAAAACGCGTGACAGAGCTTGCGTTGTGGCCAATGCTTCGGGTAGAAGTCACGACCCATGA
>CM060308.1:52053455-52120955 GCA_030674185.1 Monoplex corrugatus
TTTTTGTAGCCTTCAGAAGCATTTCAACCATATTTTGAATCTCATCGACACATGTCACAGTGCACATGAGCACACACGGTCATACACATACATGCACATACATGCTGACACATACATGCGTGTGCATGCGCACGCGCGCGCGCGCACACACACACACACACACACACACACACACACACACACACACACACACACACACACACACACACACAACACACATGTGTTCACATGCAAATTCAGACACACTGTTTACATACACTGACACAGCGGTTAGAATCTTTCATGGTTTAACCTTTTGACTCCTGCACCCTGTCCACCAGCATCCTGCATTGTCAACCATGCCAGCAAAGCAAAAACCTAACCCTTTGACTCCCTCACCCTATCTACCAGCTTCCTGTAGGAAACTGGCGGATAAGGTGAGGGAGTCAAAGGGTTAAGTTTTTGCAGTTGGTGGATAGGGTGTGGGAGTCAAAGGGTTTAACAAGTTAACTCCTATTTTCCATTAAGTTGAGCAAGAAACTGTGTCCTGCAATGGGTCCTTGCAACCTGTCAACAAACCAAGTCATGTGAATGCTCCTGATAAAGAAAGAAGACATGTTTTCATTTACTGACCAGGACCTGTTACAGCTTGTGCCCTTTTGGTCACATTTGCCATCTTCTTTGATTCTGAAAGTAAATTAAATACGTGAGTTTGCACACATGACTGAAATGTTAAATACTGCTTCTTCTATTAGTTCTAAGGATTGCTATGTGAACCGCATGATATGTGCATTGCTGACTAGTGCTTAGACCTATTTTGATGGATTTTTTTTAGTGCACTGATGTCTTGAAAAACCCCAAAGTGCAACAGAACTATTTGATGCTATGTAGAACAGTAACAGAGCCACAGAGTCAAGATCTAATGTCTCAAGTTTAATCCCAGCCTGTAAGTGTAACATATTAACTGACCTGTTCCAAGCCCATCTTAATGTTCTAATTATTCCAGTAATGTTTTTTAGGTCTCTTTCCTTCCCTCCACCCCCTCCCATCTTTCAATTTCAAGACGCTCAGTTACAAAGTACAATTTTGCACAGGCTCAAGGAGTCTGACAAACAAATAGCAGATTGAGTGGAACATATGTCCGTGTATGGAAATTTGAGTTGTCCTGGTGCATTTAGCCTCTCTTGAATAAATTCACTCTGTGTATGAGAAAGGATACTCATACCACACTATCCAGAAAAAAAAGTATGATTTACTAAAGGATTAATTGTTTAATTTTTACTCATGTGGCAGGCCGTAAGTTACTTAACCTGTGTCATTTGACTAGTTGTCAATGGCCATTGGCCAAGGTTTGGTACTTCGAATTATGGTAGGCTTCTCTTGGAATGTTCCATGAACTCAACTAGTAGTACTACCTAATATGAAAGAAACACACACGCACACAAAATTACAGACTGATGATGAGTTGTATTTTGTGGCGCCATATATTTTCAAGCTCAGACTCAAATGTAGAGGCCAAATTGAGGTGTTTGTATCTGTCAGTCATAGCTCAGGGAGGAGTACCGAATCAAATCTTTACCAATGTGTGAAAAAAAAAAACCAGAAGAAAAAAACAAAAACAAAATAACAACAACAACAACAAAAAACCCCACTATGATCTAATTTTCTTTTACACATGGTCAATATGAAGAAGACAATTTTGATTTGAAAATAATCTCTGCATGAAAAAGTACTGGTGTAAAATAGGCTATAATTTCCATCTGAAAAATTCTGGGAGTTCATTATTTATGATAGTATACATTTAAGTCTGAGGGTCATAATATGATCATGACCTCGTATGCAGAAATTTGAAAGTCACTTAGTAATTTCATTACTTACCTATCAGTTGGTAATTTCATTACTTATCTAATGATCATGTATCAAAAACATTGATTAAAATGTTTTGGAAATATTGATAACAACAAGAAGAAAATGACAATTTTTTGGCAGTTAAAACTGAAAAATGCAACTGTAGATTAGGCACAGTAATCATGAAACAAAATGTTTTGACATCATTTTCAAATTACCAAGGAATCACTCGCTCAGTTTTCTGTTAATAGGTACAAAAATGATGGCAATGTCTGTTTCCTGCTCCCTCGTAGCCCACCCCTTTTCCATCATAACCCCCGTTCCATGACTGTTTTCATTCTTATTCAGCAGTTGACACCAATAGATAAGAATTACAAGCTGATTCAGCTAGAGTGTTACATCTTTTATGATTTTTTATGCTATCATTATGCCTTTAGCCCAAGGAAAGGGTCCTTTCAGAATTTACTGATTTATGTCAGGATCATTATTTCATGGCTGCATTGTGATCCAAGAATACCAAGATAGTATTCGCCTTTTAAAAATAAAGGCGACAGCAGAGAGGCATCCAGGATCATGACCTGGATCAGGCCCGGCCCCTTTAGAGTGTCAGGAATTAAGGGCTGAAACGTTTGCTTGAAGTTGATGGGGGTTTCTCCTCTGAGGGCCTTCTGCTGTCCAGCTCTCTCCAGAGTGTCAGGATCATTGTTTCATGGCTGCATTGTGACCCAAGAATACCAAGGTAGTACAGATGTTTCTGAGACATGTGATAAAGTCAGAATGAAGAAGAGAGTGGTGTAAACGTAGAAGGGAAGCAGTTCTGTTAAATTTGTACCTGATGTCTGCTCTAGCTCTACTTTTTGAGAAGTTAGCTTGAAAAATAATCAGCATAGAAAATGAACTGCCTTGCAGGATAAAACCCCTTCTCTCATTCTCAAATACACACGCACGTTGCATACAATGATACAGGGACACATGTGGCCTACTGTAACCAATTTGAGTAACAGGTGTAGAATACACCAACTGAGATTCAGTTTCTTTGGCTTTTTTAGTTTTGAAGATGAGATGAACTGTAATCAAGAGTTTGATGCAGGAGAGTATACAATCAAAAGATGAAAAGCTAGCCAAAAAAAAAAAAGTTAACTTCCCAGATGGTTGGCCATGGAAGTGAAGAATTTGCTTCAAGACAAGGGCTAAAAGGAGTGAAGAGCACTGATCAGGTGGTAGGCGATGAGTGCCTGTATCTGTCTGAACGCTGGTGTTTGCTTTGAAGTTAACAAGTAATGCCACGAGGGTGCATGTGTGACCCAGAGCATTGGTGCTGTTAGCTTTGCAATTAACAAGAAACACCACAAGGGTGCGTATGTGACCCAGAGCATTGGTGCTGTTAGCTTTGATGTTAACAAGAAACACCGCAAGGGTGGGATATGACCCAGAACACCAATGCCATGCCACTCACTGGGCAGGCACTTCCCAAGCTCCCAGTGTCACTTGACAGTCATTTCATCAAGCAGAAGGGGGCTGTCCATGTGCCGCATGACCCATTCGGACCCAGCCATCAGGGATCTGATTGTTGACTTTGAAAATTCTAAGATCAGCAGAGCAAATCTGCAGGTCTGGGTTTGCATCAGCTTGATTTAGTAAGTACACTATCCAAATAGGAAGTTAGGAAAAGCTCCCCATTTTGTTAGCGTACACATAACACATACATATGCAAAGTGTACACTTTTTACATAGATGTTTGATGATGATATATGTGTTTCAGAGATCATCCAGATGTGATCAAACGACGCTTCATGAGTGTAGGAGTTGTCTGTGTGATAGCTCCTCCATTGCTGTGGGTGTTCAGTGAATCAGGGGATGAGACACAGGTATAACTTAACCCTTTGACTCCCGCACCCCATCCACCAGCTGCTCAAACTTAACCGTTTGACTCCCTCACCCTATCCACCAGTTTCCTGCAGGAAGTTGGTGGATAAGGTGAGGGAGTCAGAGTGTTAAGTTTTTGCTTTGTTATCACTGATATGATGCAGGATACTAGTGGGTAGGGAGGGGAGTCAAAGGGTTAAAGGCATCATTTATTTGTTTTGTTATTATAGTAGGTAGGGCGGCACATTCATCTGGCTGTAATAAGAAATAATCATGATCATATGAATTAGTGTTATATAGCTCTAGAACGTCATACAATGACCTCCCTCAGTTTCAGATGTCTACTTAACAAAAGAAAAAAAAAAGCACGCTGTAGTATTAGTGTATCATGACATATGGCTTGTGCATTATGGAATACTAGTCATCAGAGGAGTGGGATGAAGAAAAATAAGCATGCGAGCTTGCTTTGTCTTTGTTGTAATGTTTTCCTTACATAATCTAGTTGAGCTGTTCTGTACTTTTATTCATGCACTGTGCCTGGCCACACGCCTGCTGCTTATGTAGAGCTAGCCTTTGTGTTTCTCATGGTTTGTTCTCCTACTGATGTTGTTGGACAATATCACTAGCATGAAAAGAATTCTGTACAGAGCAGATGTAGCAGGCAAGAAAGCAAGTGTAAATCTTGATGCGAAGAAGGCAAAGGTATTGCATCTAGGAAAAGAAAGTCAAGCATATTGAGATATTGAAATCAACAAGACTGCATTAGAAAATGCGATTGATTTTAAATACTTAGGCTCAGATAAAATTCATGATGGCACCTATACTAATCTAAAGATATCAAAACAAGAGTAGGAATGGCAAAACAGAAAATGATCCAACTCAGTAATATTTGGAAAGACAGTTCAAGCACACCAACAGCTCTTAAAATCAGAATTCTAAAATATCCATTCTCGCTAGTAATGCTATATGGCTGTGAAGCCTGAACATGCAGAAAAACATGAAAATAAGATCAAAGTAGCAGAGATGTAGGTCTACAGGCAGCATATTAGAATCAAATGGACTGATTAAAAAAAAAAAAAAAATGAAGCGCTTTGAATGAACTCGCAGTCCATTGTCAGCTGCTGGCAGAGATCAACAAAAGAAAAAGGAAATACATCAGCCATGCAACCCACAACACCAACACACCTCTAATGGCAACATATTTGCTGAGAAAAGTTGAGGCCAGAGGAAATCCAGGCTGACCACTTTTGTCCTGTATGAACATCACCAACATTAGCAATTTGAAGGTCTGCAAAGTAGCATGGCAAAGTCAAAGACTGAAGTAAATAGAGGAGAGTTGTTATGACATCTGTTGTGGAGGCTACCATGGAACTCAGTGACTCTGATGGGTGATAAGTGATGGGTTCTCTGTGGTACAGTATTGACCTCTAGTACTTGTTTGACATGTAAAAGTCAAAGAACAGCCGGCCTGTACAGACATCTGGCCCTGGACTTTTGTTAACTAATACCATAAAGTGCCTTAAAACATTTGATTTATTTTCAGTGAATCAAATATTCAATCACAGACAGTTCCCCATTTTTAAGCTTATTATACAAGATACAACTCATGGCAGCATAGTAAAGAGTTACCAAGCATAGTGTGGATGTATATCAGTGTTGTGGAAAGGTTGGTTTGAGTTACAAAAGTACAAATAAGACGCATTTCATGTTGGTAGGCAGTAGATGATATGGTGTAGGTAGCATGGCCCAGTGGTGCGCTGCACAAAGTTTATGGACTGTTGTGCCAGCACTCATGTCTGGATAATCTGTTCAGGAAAAGTTCTTTGTTGTCAGTTTGAGTATGTGAGTAAAAATCTGTCCATATCAGTGTTTGACTTCACAGTATCTTAATTCTCATGTAATAACCTACAAGAAAGTGCATTGCTGTGTTTTGACCTTCTAGATATAGTACAGTGCAAATATGTTATGTAATTATTGTCTAGTCTATCCTAAATATGTGTTTAAATGGTTCTTGTTAGAGCTATTTTGTTTGACTCGCACAATTTGTGTATTATCAGTCTACCATACATTTTGGTGTGGACAAGAAATGTAAATATGTTTATATTGGCCTGTGTGTTCTTCTGTATTGGTACGCGCATGTGTGCGTGCGTGCGTGCGTGCGTGTGTGTGTGTGTGATTCTTTTACTATTTGAACATTTTGTAGGAGTTTGAAATGCTACTTTTTTTTTTGGCATAGAGATGAGCTTTCGTTTGAAACACAAAGTCATGTAAAAAGTTTGTCATGTGTGTGTATGTTTTTATGGAAAAAAATGTTGTGTATGGCAATTTATGTACTGGAAATTATTTCTTTGTTTTTTTAATTTCCTTGTTAATGTTACACAGGGTCATACAATCTTGGAGTGGATGGGGGTGCGGTTCTTTGGTTTGATTCCTGCTGCTGTCATTCCTCTCCTCCTGACAATGGTGAAGATCTGATCTTTTTCCTCTGATTTTGCATGTTTATAATTGATTGATGGCCAGAGTACCAACCTACGAAGTGAGAGCTCTAAGGCTTGACCCAAATTTGGGATAGGGATTTATCCCCCTTTGTATTGGATTTTGAGTAATGGTTTGATGCTCGTATTTTTGATGAAATGGTAAACCAAGATACCATGTGCAACACACACTTAGCACATGTGGAAGAATGCGCAGCAACAAAGCTGTTGTTCTTGGCAGAATTTAGCAGAAAAAATCCACTGAGGGGAAAATACAGCAAAAAAATCATAATACCACAGTATTTTGGTGATGTTTTTTACCTGGAGAGAGAGCAGCCAAATTTCTGTAGCTTTCTCACAACTATATAGCATAAACAAACCAACTGACCAAACAGCCAAAATTTTGTAGCTTTTTGACAACTATAAAGCATAAACAAACAAACAAAGAAACCAACCAACCAACCAACCAACCAACCAACCAACCAACCAACCAACCAACCAGCCAACAAACCAACCAAACAAACAAAGAAACTGAGATTGGTGAATGAGTTTTGTTTCATGTATAAAACAGAGACATGAGTACAGAGACTGGCAATAGTTTTGCAGGTGATCACATTCACAGCCTCACTTGATTGATTTGAATGGCCTGTTTGCACATGCACGTTTCATATTGCAGCTACAGACTGTGGTTTGTGCTGTCCCAAGCCTTTTGTAAAACAAGACAGACATAGAATTCTGTGTATGTTACCAGTCTCTCTCTGTTTGTCTTTAGATGGATAAGTTACATTGAAAGAACATGAAAATGAAGGATTAAAAGACTAAAGTAATACAGTAAATGACATTACTTTTGTTTCCGTCTAACACTGAACTTGTTTGGGGAAATTAGAGCCGATTGTGTAAGACAAAAGCAAGGTGTAAAATATTAGGTGACTTACATATTATGTTCTTTGTTTTTGAGACACATTTTCTTGTGGCAGGTGCTGTTCCTTGGCCCCCTCTACCTGCATTACATGGATGGTGTGTTCAGGCTGTACCTAGGTAGGTATCTGTATGCCCATTGGCATCTTATTCTTTATATTTTCTTTTTACTGATCCTAGCAGTTTTCAGGCAGTGATCGGTTGCATGTTTGTGTGTGTGTGTGTGTGTGTGTGTGTGTGGTGTGTGTGTGTGTGTGTGTGTGTGTGTGTGTGTGTGTGTGAGAAAGAGAGACCTTGTGTGTTGCCTGCAACTTGCAGATGATCTAGATCATGCCAGGAATGTAAGAAATGAAATGCTGAAACTGTATCAGCAAATTTAAATACAGTTTTTTGTTTGTTTTTTTGTTGTTGTTGCATACTGCTGACCTGAAAAATACATTTTAATAAACTTACAAACTGAAAAAGATAAAATTCACAGATCTTATTAAGCCACATGTATGACCAAAACTGAGTTCAACCAATTTTGCAAACAGCTGAAAAATCCTTACAGTGATTATTTTACTTTTCAGTATAGATTATCCCGTAGCTCTGAGGTTGTAGGAAAGTGAAATGGTAGAGACTTAGCTTTTCTCAGGGCCAGCATTGTGAGGGTGGTGGCCATCTCATCTTCCTTACTGGTTTACCTTTCCCTAACTTTGAAGAAAGTCTACTGACTGGAAAGTTGTGGGTTCGAATCCCCATCAGTACCTTCAAAAATCATGGCGTGCTATGGGCTCATAGGGAAGACTGGAACCACACAGTTGAGTCTCATCCACTTCACGGATGCATCATTGAGGGTGTTGCTCAAATCTTCGGACCAACACCACAGGTATCTTTCTCTCTCGGGCTTGGCCAGATATATTATGATAGTAAGCATAGAGTGCAACCCTGTCACGCAGTCTCAATCCTCGCCGGAACTCCATAGCATCATGATTATCATCCTCATCATATCATTGTCATAGCATTATAAAAACTGTTCCAGCTTCTGTGGCCATTAACCCTTTCGCATTCGCACTGCTAGATGTAAAGCTAGCTCCTAGTATTCGCATTTTTCTGACATTTTTTCATCCGAGTACAGTCATGCTGACAAACATACTGCCATTCACTTGTTTGAAAGTAGAGAAGAAAGATTTTTTGCACACATATACACAAGTGTCCATAGTTTGATTTGCATGTGGTTTTGTGTGTCCTGGGTCTAGTGTGCGTGTCCCTGTCACCAAAGATCTCACAGACAGAGGTATTTTTATGGTGACAATACAATGGTTAGCATACAAACAAGCTCTATTGTCTAAAAACAACATTTGTTAGTTGTAAACACAACACCTGTCCTACCCGACTCTGTCTCTGCTCCTCCAGTATAGTATCCAATACACAGGCACAACACAAATGTCACAGAAAAGAATTGTCACGATGTCACCAAATGAACATAAACAGAAAGAAACAGAAGTGTTTTACAAAGATATTTTGTACATGGTCGTCTACAGATTTCGTTCCCTATACACTATTTACACATATGTGCCTATACAGCAACTTTGCAGCTACTGTGATGATGGTGAGATGTTGTTGTCATCGTCACTGTGATTGTCACCGTCATTGTCAGTGGCAGTGTCACCAGTGGTGTCACAAGCGCTGGTTGTAGCCTGTGTCGTGGTGTTTAGCGCATGATAGTCCCGGAAACAGTCCCGGACAGAAAGTTGACCAGTAGCACCATAGACGGGACTGATGTTTTAGCCCCATCATGATGAGAATAGCCAGGTATGCCCTGATTTCATCAGCTGTCGTCTCTTTCCAAAGTGGGTCAGGTTGCCCCTTTGCCGCAATCTTCTGACCAGCGTAGTTGTTGGTCTCTTCAGCAGCACTGACAAAAAATTCTAGTGGCAGAAACAAACAAAAAATAGTCTATTGGTTTCGCATCAGCGGGCAGTGAATGTTTAGGCCCAACAACTTGTGAAAATTCCCTGACTTCACTGCCACGTGCCACCGGTAGCCATGCCTGCACCAGTGCAGCCAGCGGTACATCGTCGTCTATGTCACTGTCATTTCCATCTTCACCATCACCACCTACTTCAACATCCGACTCTACATCTTCCTTTTCTTCTTCATCTTCTTCTTCAATTTCTAAACGATCAATTTCTCTAAAAAATTCCTGCAACTCTGCTTCAGTGTAATCCACAAATTCGTCTTGTTCGCTGAAACTCGCCATCTTTCCCACGCTCACAGTTGTGAATGAAAGCACGTAGGCCTAGCACAGCATTAGTAATTAAGTCTTTCAGTAGTGAATGGAAAGTTCCTTCCATCCCAGAATGCTTGTACTATTTCTAGAACATTCAACGCGAGACTGACCAAGATTCTAACCACATGCGTGATAAGACAGCAAGGCCAGTAGTGATGGAAATTCCCCACACGTGTGCCGGAAAAGGTAGGGCGGTCTCAACCGCTATGAACGGATCGGCACATTTTTTTCGCAGGGCGGTTGCGGGCTTGTGAACAGCTAAGGGTTAAAGTGGTGTGTAAAAAAAAACAGATGAGCACAAAGGTATCATCCCTGAGTGCTATGATCCTTTGAAAAAAAAAAAAAAGAAACCTTTGAAGAAAGTCAGGTACCCCTGTACAGCTGGGTAGACAAGGCTGTATGCACGTACAAAGTTCCTTGGGCATGATTCGCATCCCTGCAAACTCATGCAGGCAGGTTAGAAAGCAAGTTTTCTACCTCTCTGTCAGCCAGGTGTTGGAAAACCAATCTGGTGTAAGTTGAACCAAAATAAAGGTCATACCCGTTCGTTTGCAGTTTTTTAATGGATCTGTTAATTGACCCATGTGTAGTGAAGATCTGTTTATGAATGGATGTGATGGTGAAAATTAAATCATGGATGCCGAGGTGAAAATGGATATAGTTCTTGTAAACAATAGATAGTCAAAATTAAACATACTCCCTCCACCCCCACCCCCCTACCCCCCAAAAAGAGATGAATACAGCTGAAGTTTTTTTTTCAGAACCAAGGTACTGGAGCACCTCTGTGCAGAATTATGTGTGGCTGAGGAACCACTTCGTGGTAAGTTGATTATTCTGCATGTTTGTGTGTGCACATACATGTGTACTTAGCATATGTGCCTGTGCATGCAGCATGAGAAAACATGGCTAATAGTATAAAGGCACAGCCATCCATTCATAGTTATGGCTAAAGGTATGGCTAAACATAATAGTCAAAATTGGATCAACTAAGCTCTCTTATTTTCCCTAAGTCTTGTCATATCTGATTTGGGAAGGCATGCTAGACACAGTTTCTTTAAGAAAATAATCTGAAGAAAAAAATTGTGACTGTATACTTTCCCTTGTCAAAAATACAGTTTCACAGTTTGAATGCATCTAACAAAGAAATGTAATAGATAAATCAGTTCTGCTTTTCATATGTTAATCTATGAACTTTGAAATTTGAGACGAGTTAAAAAAAATTTTGCACTTTTGCTGATTTTCCCATGCTGGGTCACATTTGTATGGTGACAGATATGTGATGGCTTTATTTGCATGTCCTTGTTGAGTATCAGTTTATGTGTGTGTGTGTGTGTGTGTGTGTGTGTTTATCAGTTTGTTTATGTGTATGTGTGTGTGTGTGTGTGTGTGTGAGAGGGGGGGGGGGAGTTCTGACACATTCGGCAAAATGAAATAAAACCTCTGTTAGTATGTGTTTGTATGTGTGCATTTGTGTGTGTGAGTGAGGGAAAGGGAGCAAGAACTATATGTTCTATTACTTATGACAGAATTATTTGTTTCAGTAGAACTTGTGCAGAGCTGGTGCTACCAGTAACTTTTCTATGTACCAGTAGCTTCAAGAGTCTAGCGAAACCTCTCAGTACATCACTGTTGAGCTATCAACCAAAGGACGTAACTCTTGAGAGTCACGTAAGAATTCTCTTCTGTGTTGTGAAACTTCTCAAATCTTACATAGTTTGTGCTACCCATTCAGCTAGCATAGAAGCAGATACAAAGCACAAAAACTGTAAGCTCAGAACACTCCTTACAGTTTTTGTGCTTTGTATGCTAGCTGAATGGGTAGTGCAAACTATGTTAGATTTGAGATGTTTCACAACGTGGGAGATAATTCTTTCGTGACTCAAGAGTTATGTCCTTTGGTTGATATTATAAAAATCCTCCCTGCTTCCCTCTTATTTCTTTGGTATTACCACTGTTTAACTAATTTAGTTGAAAATGTTGCTTTATGCTGTTCTTTTCACATAGCATAATCACAGTTTCAGAGCCAAGTATGAAATTGTTCATGCTGTACATGATTATAAAGAAAAGAAAGTGCGGTGAAAGCTGTTTTCTTTATTGATGTGTTTACTCTACTTCGAAGATGTGTTATGTGAAGTGTAATGAAACCATTACTTTTTCAGGCTCCATTCTCTGAAGAATTCATTTTCCGTGCTGCCATGTTACCTCTGCTGGTGCCAACATTTGGAATGACCTGGTCCATTTTCCTGTGTCCCCTTTTCTTTGGTGTTGGTATGTCATTAGTTGCTTATATTTGATTAGCAATCAGTATAGAGACTCTACAGCAATAAAGACCAGATAACAAATATACATGTAGTTATTCCTTTTTGTTAGTTTGCAGTGAACATCTGTTTCAGAAATGACAAGTCCATTTCAATTTGTCAAATAACAAAGATGGATGACTTATTTCTCTTGCACCTAACTATGTTCTGTATAATGTATATGTGAGAGAGAGAGAGAGTGTGTGTGTGTGTGTGTGTGTGTGTGCGGCGCATCTGTGAATAATGTACATGCTCAGATAGTTTGCAGTGCCTTCAATTTCTAATTACTAAGTGTCCAAGATAGTAGCACCTATCCTATGTTATTGTATATATTACAAATTGAAAACTTATGTTAACATATATAATGTACTGTATATCGTAATTTGAACATTTGAGATAAAAAGGATTGCCTTATCCTAAATATACGAAAGTGTTTTTCAGAAACACCATGACAAATCTTACAAATGACATGTTACTTTTTCTTTTACAGCACACTTCCATCACATGATTGAAAAAGTCATACACAAGCAAGCTGAGGTTTCAGATGCTCTCAAGCAGACAGGTAAATATAGTTTGATAATGAACAGTGACTTACTCACATTCTGTGGGATGTAAAAACAGTCATTGTTAGGTTGCTTGATTGGAATTGGATGTCAGTGTTTGTGACTTAGTTTGTTCACAACTTAGTACACTTTTTACTGGATAAATATTGTTTGTGTGTGTGTGTCTTTGTGTGTGTGTTTGTGTGTGTGTGTGTGTGTGCGTGTGTGTGTGTGTGTGTGTGTGTGTGTGTGTGTGTGTATGTGTGTGTATATGTGTGTTGTAGTGTGTGTGTATGTGTGTATATGTGTGTTGTAGTGTGTGTGTATGTGTGTGTATATGTGTGTTGTAGTGTGTGTGTATGTGTGTATATGTGTGTTGTAGCATTAGTGATCAAGTTCAGGAACTATGTTTGTACATCATTTTGGACTATCTTGAAAGTTTTTCTGAAAGGACAAGTTTCAGAATATAAGGAGCTCTTGCTTTAGAATGCTTCAGTATGTATTGAAGGGGTTTCAGTATGTAATTAAGGGGTAGGAAGAAGTTAATGTTATTTTGAAGGACATAATTTGATACATTAGTCTATAGACTTCAGTCGGAGTAGTTTCTGATATAAATCCATTTGTCAAGAGAATACAAGAAACTGCTTTAGGATGATCTCTGTGTATATAGTATAACCTAGGAAATGTTAATGTTCTTTCTTATGTGCAGTGTTCCAGATTGCATACACCACTGTCTTTGGTGCCTACTCTGCCTTTCTCTTCCTCCGAACAGGTAAGTGCTCATTTTGTTTGATTTTGTTTTGACTATCAACTAAGTAACATAACTCTTGAGAGTCACGGAGTTATCTCCCATGTAGAATTTCTCAAACCCCACACAGTTTGCGCTACCCATTCAGCTAGCGTAGATGCAGCCACAAAGCATAAAGTGGTAAGCTCAGAACATTCCTTAAAATTCCTTTGTTTTGACTGTTAGTGGTCCAGCTGTCTTTTGTTACCTCTCCTCTTTTTAGTATCAGACACTGCAGTTTGCCAAAAGAAAAAGAATGAAATGAAAAAAAAAACCATTCCAGTGATAAGAGTTTGATGGGTTGTTTTTTTCACATTAAACCCCATCTTCATGTATCATGTAAATCACCCATAGTTGTATTTTGCACGTTTTTAGTTTTACAGATCAGAACAAAGTAGAGACTCTGCAGTTTATATTATATCAGTTTTATTTGTCTACTGTGAAAGTTGACAGAGATATAGGAAAATTGACGGAGTTACAGTGTTTTAAAGCCTGTGAACGCATGATTTGCCATTTTGAGAAAACAGTCTTCAAAGATTTTCATCACACAACTGACTTAAGTCTGTAGCAATTTTCTGTTTTCATGCATTGGATCAGCTTTGGTGTCTTTTATTTGTTTATTTTCACCTGTCAAGGTAATATGATTGCAGGCATTGAAAACAACAAAGTCAGTAGGCCTACTAAAACCATGTTTAGAAACGTTGAAATTTATTCTTTTTAAAATAATGTGAATGGGAAATGATAAAATGGGCATCTGTGCATTTCAAACTGGAGAACAAAATCTGTCTGACCTGTGCTCACTTTTCTGGGCCTTTAGTACAACTTTGCCTGTGGGACTTGGTGATTTTGTCAAAATGGGTCACACAAACATATCTATATATCTGTCTGTATCTGTATCTGTAGCTATCTATCTATCTATCTGTCTGTCTGTCTGTCTGTCTATCTGCCTGTCTATCTATCTGTCGTCTGTCTATCTGTCTATCTATCTATCTGTCTATCTGTCTTCTTCTTGTCTGTCTGTCTGTCGTGTTATGTATGTATGTATGTATGTATGTATGTATGTATGTATGTATGTATGTATGCATGTATGTATGTATCTCTCTCTCTATATATATATGTATGTATGTTCACACACACACACACACACACACACACACACACACACACACACACACACACACACACACACACACACACACACACACACATGTATGTTTATATATTCCTGTCATCACAAGCAGTTGCCTTTATAACCAGTGTTACATTTCAGGTCATCTGATGGCTCCGGTGATAGCTCATGCATTCTGCAACCACATGGGCTTCCCAGCCTTCAACGAGGTGATGGGGTACCCCCAGCCTACACGCACCAAACTCATCTCTCTATTTGTCATTGGTCTGGTACTCTGGTTCTTCCTGCTCTTCCCTCTCACATCCCCTTGGCTCTACTCTAATGATGTATATGCCCAGTGAAGCTGCTGTCACTTTAACGTTTTTTTTTTTTGCCCCTCACTTGAAGTGAAAGCGAGAAAGTTATTTTTGTGTGTCTTTGGTATTTTATATAAAATTAATTTTTCTTTATGCATTAAATACAAAACAGTTACATAATTGTTTTTAGTATTTTTAAAACATTTCATTTATGTATAAAGCAGCAAGATAAAATGATTGTTGTTAATCTTTTTCTTTTCTTTGTTGTATTGATTACTAGACAAAACTTAAGTTCATGTTTCTTTTTCTTTTTTTTTTTTGCAGATGTTTATAATTTCTTTTCATTGCTATTATTATTTTTTTTTGTTGGTGCTAAAATACCATTATATTTTTGTTGTTGAGGTGTATTGTGAATTCAAGACTGAAAATTAACATGACTGTAAAATCTGATGATCGAGATGAAATGCATTGAATATCATGAAACTTGGACTTGGGGATTTCATGTCATTTTAATTTTGCTTCCAAAGGGGCCTGGCCTGGTGCACATTGTTGTTTTGTTTTGTTTGTATCTTTAAGTTGAATATTTTCTTTGATGATGAGATGTGCTGCAAGGCGATTGTATGAATTGTGTGATGCTCTGAAAACAAGATTGTATTTGTTCATCAGCTGGCTGTACGCATGTTTTCTTATTGTCTTGAGTGACTGTTAATTTGAACAGGTGTAAAAGGCTTCCAGTAATGGTCTTGTCCAGTGGCTAAGAAAAAAACAAAACCCATGGCCTCCTATTTTTGAGAAAGTATTATCTTTTCTTTGGAAAGACATGTCGTTCATGCATTGTAATCTATGCATTACACTATATTTACAGATAATAGCTGCAGTTTTTGGGCATCTAGTCATGGAAGGCTTTGTCCTTTTTATTCAGAGTATTGAAGTTTGTAATCTTTTTGTGTGTATGTGTTTGTCACTTGCTTTTTTTTGTTGGGTGGTGATTTGTGTATGTGTGTGTGTGTGTGTGTGTGTGTGTGTGTGTGTGTGTGTGTGTGTCTGTCACTTGCTTGGTTTGTTGGGTGATGATTTGTGTGTGTGTGTGTGTGTGTGTGTGTGTGTGTGTGTGTGTGTGTGTGTGTGTGTGACTTGCTTGGTTTGTTGGGTGGTGATTTGTTGTGTGTGTGTGTGTGTGTGTGTGTGTGTGTGTGTGTGTGTGTGTGTGTGTGTGTGTGTGTGTGTGTGACTTGCTTGGTTTGTTGGGTGGTGATTTGTGTGTGTGTGTGTGTGTGTATGTGTGTCACTTGCTTGGTTTGTTGAGTGATGATTTGTGTGTGTATGTATGTGTGTGTGTGTGACTTGCTTGGTTTGTTGGGTGGTGATTTGTGTGTGTGTGTGTGTGTGTGTATGTGTGTCACTTGCTTGGTTTGTTGAGTGATGATTTGTGTGTGTATGTATGTGTGTGTGTGTCATTTGCTTGGTTTGTTGAGTGGTGATTTGTGTGTGTGTGTGTGTGTGTGTATGTGTGTCACTTGCTTGGTTTGTTGAGTGATGATTTGTGTGTGTATGTATGTGTGTGTGTGTGACTTGCTTGGTTTGTTGGGTGGTGATTTGTGTGTGTGTGTGTGTGTGTGTATGTGTGTCACTTGCTTGGTTTGTTGAGTGATGATTTGTGTGTGTATGTATGTGTGTGTGTGTGACTTGCTTGGTTTGTTGGGTGGTGATTTGTGTGTGTGTGTGTGTGTGTGTATGTGTGTCACTTGCTTGGTTTGTTGAGTGATGATTTGTGTGTGTATGTATGTGTGTGTGTGTCATTTGCTTGGTTTGTTGGGTGGTGATTTGTGTGTTTGTATGTGTGTGTGTGTATGTGTGTGTGTGTGTGACTTGCTTGGTTTGTTGGGTGGTGATTTGTGTGTTTGTATGTGTGTGTGTGTGTGTGTGTGTGTGACTTGCTTGGTTTGTTGGGTGGTGATTTGTGTGTGTGTGTTTCGTTTCTGCAAAGAAGAGAAAGGCTGTGTGCGTGTGTGGTGTGTGTGTGTGTGTTGTGTGTGTGTGTGTGTGTGTGTGTGTGTGTGTGTGTGTGTGTGTGTGTGTGTGTGTGAAAATAGTAGGATATTAGTTGTATTAGATCCAAGTTTATTTCTGTCCTGTAATAAATTCAGGATGCGTAAGTTTGAATGTGTATTACCCTGTTTTATGTCATGATAAAGTTAAAAGAAGTCGGTCACCCCAAACTGTGTAAAGTCTCAAATTGCAGTTTGTGAAGTTAAAGACCCGATAGTTCTGGAACTGTAATCAGTATTGTTCTTTGTTCACTCTCTGATTTTTTTTTCCTGTCATTTCTTTTATTTTGTTTTTCTTAGTTTTGTCTTTGTTCTTTTCACTTACTTGTTTGCATGACTTCTCCTTTTTGTCTATGAGATTGTTTTTGCAATAAATATGAGATGTTAAACTTTCAGGAACTCAAATTGCATGATAACATCTCTGGAAGGTGTTTGTATTCTTCAACTTTATGTTTTTTAAGTATTCTCCATTTGTTTTTACATTAGTCTCTTGTTTATACCTTTATCAAATGTCATGGCTACTACACACATACCATATTTTTATCAAATGTCATGGATACATAACGATTGTATGTCAGTTTTGTTGATATTGTAGCTGGTTTTGTACTTAATATTTGCAGCTTGATTGAGGTAATGAAAGTTTGCTGGTTTTAGTAGTGTTTTTAGTGTTCCTTTTCCTTTTCTTCTTTTTTTTTAGTAGTGTTTGTAGTTTTCCTTTTCCTTTCTTTCTTTTTTTACTCTCTTTTTTTTCAAATGGTCTTTTTTTTTTTTTCAAATGGGATAGTTTTGAAGAAATTTGTCTGTGTATGCATACTGTGGCAATCATTCCATGTTATATGATATATCATAGTGTGCATGGAGATGAGTGGATTTGCAAAATGCTGGCTGGCTGGCTGGATTCAGACTTTTCTAATTTGAATCAAGTTTGATTGATCCACAATGGTGCCTGTGTAAGTTAAATCACCTCAATAGGAGGCGCCATTACAAGATCTACCAGTTGATGTCCTACCTTGATTTAATATTTAACAGCATCTAGGAAACTTTATTACGATTTCTAAATGTTCCCAGTAGGTAACATATTTAAAAGCTTATAGTCAAAAGGTATTAGATTTTCTAAAGACTTTTGGGGGATTAATTTTTGAACTTCTGTAGGAAGAAGAAATGATTTTTTTTTCTCCTTGTGAAGTCCACATGCCCTTTTTTTGATAAATATTAAGAGCATTTGCAAAAGAGAGGTTTCCAAAGTCCTTTTGAAAAGAACTGTTTGGGGTCTCTTAGGCTATCCTTTTGAAAGGAACTGCTTGAAATCTTTAAAGTTGTTTTGAATAGAACTGTGGGGAGGAAATCACAGATTTATACTCAAGATGAAGTTCAGTTGAAAACCTACGTCAAGCAGGGTGAAGATCCTGGTCTGTGCTTTATTGTCCATGCTATGAGGTAATAGTTATTTCTATTGAATGATGGTCCAACCAGTGAGATGAGAATTTGATATGCTGTTTAGCATTATGTCCCCTTCTAGCAATCATCCACATTGCTCCCCCTTCTCTCCAGTCATATGCATACAGATATCTCTTTTGTAGATATATGGTGTATGCCTTCTATATTTATTTCTGTTTTCTTCCACTGTGTAAACTCTGGATCACAGACATGTGATTCATGTAGTATTTGTCTGTTAAGGAAGAAGATAATCCTTACCTTTATAAATTCAATTATGAAAAGGGGGGAAAAAAAAAGGAAGCGGGGTTATATCCAGATTGTTCTCATGTGTGTACCTCATGATTGCTTTGGAAAATGTTTCCATTTCTTTTTGAAGCACTTACGCTCCATAATGTAAACTGCTGTGTCATTTAACCCTTTGACTCACGCACCCTACTCACCTGCTGCAAAAACTTAACCCTTTGACCTCCTCACCCTGTTCACCAGCTTCCTGCAGGAACTGGTAGATAGGGTGAGGGAATCAGAGGGTTAAGTTTTTGCTTTGCTGATATGGTTGGCGACACAGGATGCTAGCAGACGGCGTGTGGGAGTCGAAGGGATAATCATTCTTGGATATGTCAGTGTGAGTGAAAGGATTCTAAAATCGGTATGTTCATGGCTCATTTTCACATCATGAAGGATAATAGAAAGCGTTGGAATGGCTGGCTTGTACAAAATGCAGGCAGCCTGTTGCCTTTAAGATAAATTATTGAACACGTGTTACAGATGCCTGTATGTATTGTTGATGTGTGACAGTATCATTTATCAATGTTGCAAATGTTGCTAATGTATCATGCTCTTTTTTTCCCATGACAAGTAACTGTGTATATTCATACAATACCTGTCTTGCACAAAGTTGTATATTCACATCGGTCAGATTCTGCAAATCAGTGCTGATGTTGCTTTGAACTGATGAAGCTGTGAGCATTCACAAAATCTCTGATCACAACAAAATCAAAAGTGAGCACTTGTTTTATACAAGAGGTGAGCCTTAAATATGAAGCATATGCCAATTATTTTGCTGGACGAAATCTGTTTCACAAAATATTTGCATCTGTATTGGCAAAGTCTTGTATTTTTGTATTGGCAAAATGATGTATTTTTCTATTGGTGGAAATTTGCCAAAACGTTATGTTTAAACCATATTATCATTACATGTGTTCACTTTTGATTCTGTTGTAGCATGTGGACGGCAAAATCACTGCCATTTTAACTGAAGCATCTTGCTTTAAAAAAAACTTGTTCATAGTATTGTTTGTTTCTTTGTACTCTGCATCCTTCTCAGTGTTTTGTATAAAGGCTTGTAGCAAGTTTTGTTGTACAATCCATTTTGCAATTTAACAGAACTGCCAATGAGAGAATAGTTAATTTGATATAGTATTTTGGCGTAATTTTTTTCTCAGATGCTTGAAAGTATGACTTCATGTGCAGTTCAATATGCAGTGTAACAAAACTACAAATGAGAAAATCATTTGTTGTTGGACTTTTGTAAATATGATTCCATGCAATGATCAGACTTTTTCTGTGTAGTTTATGGTGGGGAAAGGGGAGGGAAAAGGTGGAGAATCCCATGGCCTGGAAAGTATTGATGTAAATGATTCTTGCATAGCACTGTTCTCTGTCTCATGTGGACTCGCACATTATCAGACTTCTTTGTGCCCTTGTGGGATTGCTGGGGGATCTTTCAATATAAATAGTATCCCCACCTTCAGGAAATTCTGTGCTAGAAATTTCCTCTTTTGTGTCATTCTCTTTGTTTCTTTCTTCCTCCTTTGCTTTCTGTCATTTCTTCCTATTATTTTCTGCCTTGCTGGTCCATTCCCTTGTATGTGTTCGATAAAGTTGTACTTTCTCTTAAGATTGATAATTGAGTACACATATTAAGTGTATTTTTGGCTCTAGGGAAAGGATATGTAGAAGCAATTTAAGCCCATTTTTATATTGTACATGTTTTAGTTTCCTTAGTTATGTTTAAATTTGCATTCGTCTTTGTTGAATCCCCTTTGTGATAAATTGGACGGAGTGGTCAACGCCAGGGATATCTCTTTAGATTATGTGCACAAATGCATTGAGATGCGTACTTAATTTTCTTTTCCTTTTTTGTTGTTGTTCCTGTTGAAGTATTGCGTATGTTTTGAAACGGTTATAGCCTGGATGTGGCTCTATGCTGTTGGCTGGGCTTTAAACAAAAATAACTATAACAGTAACAGACTTCTTTGCGGAGCACAGGGAACTCAGATTGTTAGATGAGTTGATTATACTTCACTAAGTATTGAGGATGCCCGTTTCAAGCTTTGGGCAGTTGATGACATGTCTGCCTGTACACTTAACTGATTTGTTCTTACTGCTTTGGTGGCCTTGCAGTCTTTCATGATGTGTACAGGTATAGCTCTGGAATTGCTTCTGTAACGGTTTCGAGGACAGTTAACTTCAAAAATAGTGCAATGCATTGATCTCACTGCTTGTTCATGCCTTTTTCACCAAATAGTTATGATTATTTATTGATTTATTCTTGTCTTAAACTTTTCTCTTATTCATCTTTAGTCGTGAAACAATGTATGATTGTGGGTTAGGGGTTCAGAACGAATTTGATCATAGAATTATATGTTTGTGAATTTTGTTTAAAGCAGAAAGGGAAACATATACAATATGTACGGATATTTCTACAAGTCTTCTTCCTTCAAGTTCTCAACTTGGTAGCATAAACGGCAGTGAAAATCCAAATGTCGTATTCAATTCATTAACATTCTTACTGTATTTAACTTCCAGCACCAGAAAGCTAGATCAAGATTTTGTTTTTATTAATTTGTTCATTGTTTATTAATGAATTTTATTAATGAATATGTACTTATTTATCATAGTGAAAGATAAAAGATACAGGAAGGTTTTATCAATGCAAGCCATTGACACTGAGTGTGTGTATTCTGAACGTTTATTCAGATGCATGTACACAATTGTTTGGCCAATATTGTGCAGATATGGTGCTGCACAGTCTGCATATTGCTTGCTTGTTGTGTGCATGCTAGGTTGTTTTTTTTCCACAAGCCTCTGAACACTGACATGGTTCACAGGAATTTTCTTACATGCATATTTGATGTTCTGTATGTATACACCCGCAAAGGGAGTTCACGCACTAGCAGGTC
Organism: Monoplex corrugatus; assembly: GCA_030674185.1. NCBI lineage: Eukaryota > Metazoa > Mollusca > Gastropoda > Littorinimorpha > Ranellidae > Monoplex > Monoplex corrugatus. The sequence continues at coordinate 52,074,531 of CM060308.1, forward strand.
TGCATGCAAATTGATCGGGAAAATGGAAAATTTTTCTGCTATTTGCTCGCCAAGCTATACCCAGGTATGATCGAACTCTGAGCTTCAGATTGGAAGTATGACATTCTAATCATTTGGCTTCCACGCATGTCACAACATAGTCTTAAACCTTGGACTCCGCACCTTGTCTACAAACTGCAAAAACTATGTCTTCTGACTCCCTCATTCTATCTGCCAGCAGGGAGCTGCAGGTAGGGTGGGGGAGTCAAAGAGTTAAGTTTTCGCTTTACTGGCATGGTTGATAATGCAGAATGCTGGTAGCGTGCAGGGGTCAAAGGGTTAAAAATTTTTGGTCTGGAGTTTGAAAACAAATGAAACCTTTTTATTTGATCAGAGGTGTTGTTTGTACTTCTGTGTGTCTTTGTTTCTCATATTTGTGTCATCTATATAGCAAGGTTCCCCGTTTTTAAAATCCCGTTTAACAAACGATGCGCACATGCACCGCTTCAGTTTTTTGTTCACCTATTGTTGATCAATGTCAAAATTGCTATGGGCAATATTTTGTGTTATTTACCATTGTTATTCATCATCTAATTTGCATCATCTTTTGTGGTGATCATGGCAGTTTATAAGGGGTGATTGGGACCAAGATTAGTTGACTGGAATATTTGAAAGGAAATGGTGGTGGTTGTGTGCATGTATAGTTCTCAAAACTATAATAGAAATGTTTTGTTTTTGTTAGTAGACTGTACGGCAGTTGTGTAATTAAACATTGTCAGTGCTCTCCTTCTTCTGTTCGGAATGTCTTGGAATTTTTCAGTGTTTTCTAGATTCTTTTTTCCCTTCTGGAAAAAATCTGGATTTTTTTCTTCTGATCTAAAAGACTTTAATTTTGTTAGGAATCTCTCATGGATTTTCTATTTAGAGACTTCTAGGTAATTTGTGGGTCGCTTTTGTAGTCTTTGAAAGTAAGATTATCTTTTGTGGTCATGTGCATAATATTTTTGGTGTATGTTGTAGGAAGCAAGATCTAAGTTGCGAAAATGAGAGGCTAAAATACACATGTGAATAGTCCGTTATGGGGATAACGTTCTTAATTTTAGGGAGCAAAACTACTTTGGCAATGAATTTTCTGAATATGTGTATTGCTAATAAAGAAAAAAGTTGAAAATCTGTTAGTCGAGAACAGGTCATAATCATATGACTAAGCATTGTACATTTTTAGGTAAAAAGTCCTTTCTTTCCAAATTTGTATTCCCAACAAACTATATTGCCTGGGAAAGCTTATGTACAAAATTGTTTTACTTTCAAACTTATTTATATTACATGCATGTGAAAAACATGGTGACCTGTTCTCATCTTTCTTTCTATTAACAAATTAAAATTGTTGTATAGATTTCTCTCATTATACAGCTGTTTGTTTTAAATGTTATCAGTCATACTGTCATCTTGCATGTTTATATATATATATGTATAGGTATATGTATATGTATATATATATGTGTATATATATATGTGTATATATATCTATATATATATATAATCATCTCCCTTGTGAAATTACTTTACAGCCACATCAGTTACATGATTTGTGTTAAACAGTTTGCTTTGTAATTTAAGTATTATTTGATTATTTTGTTTGCTGTAACTGTGCTACATATATGTTGTGTGTATCAAAATGTGTGGTCTGTATGCTTTTATAAACGTGTTCATTTATTCAGTCGATGGTCATTTCAAACTTCATACCACTGTGCAGGCATGTATTTAGCGAATCAACAGGTTTAATGATTGGAAAATAAATACAACTCTCCTGTGCAATTCATTTTAGAGAGTCGTTGTCTATTATTCCATGGCATTTTTTTTGTTTTGTGCTTGCCTCTATGTGCAAACAGATTTTTGTGCTTTATTACAGATGCATTACACACATCCACTTGTCCACTCAAAACTGTAGATCACTGCATTTTTTTTTATCCCCATCAATGCAAAGAGTGTATGCTGAGAAAATTTTAGGAAAAATTGAGAAAGCACATCCACTCTTATATTAATTTATACATCTCCAGTGTTTTTGAAGATATTCAACAAAATTGTTGACAACATTAGAAAAGAGCATGTGAAATAAAAAGAAAAAATAGATAATTTTGTGAGAGATTGTATCATTTCAAAAAGGGAGTCAAAGGGTCTAGTTTTTGCAGTTGGTGAACAAAATGCGGGAGTCAAAGGGTGTATTTGTAGCCAGAAAAACAAATTGAAAATCAGTTTAACTCAACAGTCAATACTCCCTCTTCTTCAAACACAAATTGGTGGTTGTGACAAGTAAAGCTTTAAACTTGAACATACATATGTGATCCGTTCTCACAAAGGGTGCCATATGTCCATATTATGATATCAAGTCATTATACCATTAAATAAGACATGGTATTTCCTATATCATGATGTATAAACGAAGTGTCCAGGACAAAAACTGCAGGAGCTTGTTGCCAGTTGAAATGTCACATATGAACAATGTTTTGTGAAAATGGAAGATAAAGTTTGAGAACATTCACAGTCAAGTTTTACTTAACCCTTTGATCACCGCACAGTATCAACTAACTGCAAAAACTTAACCCTTTGATTCCCTACCCTATTCATCATCTTCCTGCAGGAAGCTGGTGGATAGGGTGAGGGAATCAAAGGGTTAAGTTTTTGCTTTGCCAGCATGGTTGACAAGCAGGATGCTGATGGACAGAGTGCAGGAGTCAAGGGGTTAACATTAACACTATGAACTCTCACTTGAATTCTGATTGTGGTATTTTCAGTTGCTTCTATGCAGCACTCCGACACTGACATCATAAGCTTCAAAATGTATGGAATGTTGGGGTTTTCTGAGAGGTTTGAGTTATGGTGAAATGAAAACTGCAATTTTCAGGTAATTTCTTCAACAAAGCATGATTGAAGTATATCGCCATAATTCTTTAATTCTATGCTTTCTGGGGTGAAAGTTCCTGAACAATTTAAGAAAAACAAAAAAGAAAAACAAAACAACCCTCCAAGAAAAAAAACACCCAAGGTGCACCTAAATTTTCAATTTTAGCACAACAGACCCTCACCACCTTTCTGAAATGTGTGGCTGTTTGCACTCCCTGTTTTGAGAGAACGGTCACATTCATTGCTCCAACTAACTGCTGGGCCTGTATTATGGCATAAATTTACTTAAATTCACACCATTTACCTCCTAAATTTACAACATTCTGTCCTTTCTTGTTGCTAATGCTGGTACTTTTTCATGGGAAACCAGATGTTTTTATCAAAAATTTAGTTTTAAGAAAAAACATCAGACAGAAGATCCTTTCCGACATGCTCTTATCAGACATGCATGGGCACGCACACATACACCCATAACCACAACACACCACAAACACACCCTTCACACACACCATATGCAAGACTCTCACACTTGTTACCTGTGTCATGTCTTTTTCTATTCAATGAGAAAAAGGTTGGCACAATCTTGGCAGAAAAAAAATTTAAAAAAAACAAATTTACATTCATGAAAGTACAAAACAACAATCTAGTATTTCACTGGAATTGAAAAATGATGACGTTACAAAATACTGCCAGTGTTTGTCCAAAAACAACAAATGGCAAAACGGTACTGGCATCTACTCAACATACAAACCGTTCGAACACTGTTTCTGAGCACCAAATCTAATAGTTCAGCCATCAATTACAGAAAGCTGACGGAACAAGTAGTATATGACAAATACAATCTCCCTTTCTCCCCCTTTCCTCCTTTGAAAACAACATCAGCACACCCCCATAAACTTTTGATCAAGTTTCCAAACACAAAATAAATAATAAAATAAAATAATAGAACTCCTTTCAAGAAATCAACAGGTGTGCTACAGATTTTCTGTGAATCTATGACATAGATCTAGGCTTTACCCAATGTGTCTCGAGTATATTCTGACTCCTTACTGAACTTTGGAGCAATCTGAACTTCAGCTTGTATATCTTATGGGCTATACACAGTCTCAATTTGGCGGAGACACACCAAAGACAGCTGTGAAACATAATTTACCAATGTGAACCACAACGCAAATATAGTCAGATATGAAGGTTTTAAGTAGTGTGTCCACTGCAACAGTGACCTCAAATATGAAGGGAGAAGTTTCGACAATAGGCAGGGAGAAAGACTGACAGCAAAATGAGAATGACATAAGAGGTAAAACAGAATACAGAAGTGTACAAATTGAAGTACACCCAAACAGCTCATGGAAGATGGGTTTCTATTTCATGATCTGCAGTTGCCAATGACAAACTGAAATAAGAACTATTACTCAATCAAGATTTGTACCGACACTCAATGTCTCAGTCTATGTAGCTTGGTAACCTACAACCAAGTCTAAAATCCAAAATGATCCGCTAAAAGAAGTTTGACTAATCAAATTATACATTCCCCAGAAAAACTTACTTATCAAACTATCTGGTGGCGACAAAGAACTCACTGACACAAAAATCCCCCCACCCCTGCCAAAAAAAAATCTACCCATTTATTATTGTCATTAGTATTCAAAGCCTGGTGACAATGCAGCCACATCAGGGCTATAACCGTCTCAAAACACACAAAACCTTGTTGACCCCGAAAAAAAAAAAAAACTTGGAAAGGAAATTAAATACACATATTAATGCATTCAGGCACATGATCTAAGGATATATTCCTCTGTTGATCACTGCACCCAATTTCTCACCAGGGGATTACAAAAATTGAATGGAAATGGATCTAACTAACTAAAACTGCTTATACACATCACATTTCTTTAGACCCCCAAATCCAGTAAATACATGTGCCCCAGGTATCAAGTCCAAGATATAGTGTATGCAAGGCTTCATAGAACCCATGCAGGTGGTTGGACCACCAAGGCAGACAACAACAGGAAGAAAAGAAAAAGCAAAGGAGCTAGGCAGAAAAAAAGACTGACAGAAGAGAGGAAATTTCCTGCACAGAATTTCCAGAAGGTTGGGATTTTATTTATACTGAAAGAGCCCTTGGCATCCCCAAAGGGAGAATTCAAAACAGTTTTCAAACCTCAGAAAATACATCTTCATTTGCAGGCATACACATGCAGTAATGTAAATTCCAATCAGTCCCTCCACTCCCTCACCCATTTCTTTTCCCTATTAAAGATGTCATTATCAATATCCACAGCATGTCTATTTTCTTAAAGCTTCAATAAAGTTAATAACAATGTGCACTTATTCAAAGCTCAAGCAAAGTGACTACAGCATGTAATACCCCAAACTCAAATCTTTCCCTCTAGATATAAATCAATGAAAAGAGATCACCAATATGGCAAGAAAGAAGTCTCAGAAAATGTATGAAGAGTGGAGCATAACAAATTGAAAAAATGAAGAGGAATGAAAAGAGAATCAGATTCATGTACAAGAAACATCCTTGCGTTCACACACTTCCATTATTAACATCAACACAAGCAAGTATTGAAAAATACAATCAAGCCTATTGCATTTACACATTTTCATTATTAATGTCAACACCAAGTATTGAAAAATACAATCAATCATATTTACACATTTTATCTGCTGAAATAGACAATTCCATTTTTGACATTCTACCAATTCAAATCCCTGAGCAGTCTCTAGCATACACTCACAGCAATAAGTAAACAAGCATCCAACACACATGCAAATCACCAAACAAAAGACAATCAACATCTTCTCTCCCAAGAACAGCAAAAGTATGCCCAGGATCCAACAATGTATAATACTGTTTGCAAAAACAATTTCTGTTTTCTCACATATTCAAACATTTCATTTAAATGTGACCTTCACAACTGACTGGTATGAATCAAATTTTGTACGGTTATGACTCAACGAACCAAACACTTGGCCCAAAGCCAGTCAATGTTCATCATGGCTAGAGGAAAAAAAAAGTAATTTCAGTTAATGTTCACTTGGCTGATCACCGTTACCCAAGTAAGGGGCACACCCATTCAGGATTATGCAATCTTGACTATAAACTGTGACCAAATTTATATAAAACCCATTCCACACACAGCAAAAACAAAAAAATGAAAAACACCAACAACAGCAACAAAGACTTACCCCCTCCCTCCCTCCCCCAGAAAGTTCAAAAACAAATAACAAAACCAACCAAACAATACCAAACAACAGCAACCAACCCAACCATTCTCTCTACACAAACACACAGGTACCACATATTATCCTGAATCAATGTGCTCTTTTTGATGAAGGAAACTTGAAAAGAGAAATAAAAAAAAACAAAAAAAAAACAATTCAATGTGCTCTTTTTGATGAAGGAAACTTGAAAAGAAAAAAAAAACAAAAAAAAAAAAACCCAACAACAACAAAACAAAGGAACAGAAGTCCAAACCTGGCCAAGTTTTATAGACAAGAGAAAATACAATATGTAAGCAGTATACACAAATAGAAACTATGAGCCAAATGTTAAGTGAAATAAATAATGAATATCATACACTTGCCATTTTATACATCTGTATGCATAATAAGTTTTCCTTGTACTGAGTATTCTGTATGTAGATTCTCTCTATATGGTGTGTGTGTGTGGTGTGTGTGTGTGTGTGTGTGTGTGTGTGTGTGTGTGTGTGTGTGTGTGTGTGTGTGTGTGTGTGTGTGTGTGTGTGTGTGTGTGTGCGTGCGTGTGTGTGTGTTGTGTGTGGTGAGCAATGCTGTGTGTGCTTGTGCAAGATGTGTATGCATTATGGTTCTGGTCATCACAACATGAACAAACAATTGATTGTCTGTAGTCACAACTTGACAAAGCAATTTGATTGGTTCTGTCAATCACAACAAAATGAACAAACAATTGATTGGTTCTGTCAAATCACAACAAAAATGAACAAACATTGATTGGTTCTGTCAAGTCACAACAAAAATGAACGAACAATTTGACAGAAAATTCATCCATCTCACAGACAGACCAATGCTGGGGGAAAAAAAACAGGAGACAGAAATTCCATCACTCTAACTGTAGTCTGTGGAACTCGTCTCCTGTCTCCTGCACCGATGTACTCTCCACATGCTGCTTCAGCGTTTAGTCACCACGTCCATCAGTTTGTCAATGTCAGGCTGAAAAAACAAGATGGAAAATAACAATGAGCTTTAAATCGTTCACTCCCTCACCCTATCCACCAGCTTCCTCCAACTACAAATAACAGTAATTTAAAAAATAAAAATAGGTGCAAATAAAAGTAATCAAATAACCCTGAACTAGGTGATATGGGGCGTGAGGTGGTAGAGAGCTTATTACTCCCATGTCAGCTTTTTGAGGGTAGGACCATTTCTCTCCCTTGCTGCTTTACCTTCTCTAACCCAATGAAGAATTTTGGTAACCATGCACCTGTCACAAGTGGGTGGACTGGATGCTGCAGGCACATAAAAAGCTCTGCAGGTGTAATTTACACCTGTTGAAACTGGTGCGGGCAAATTGGAAACAAGTTCTACAGACTTCATACTCTAAGAAGCTGATGATAAATGCAAAAACGAAACGGCTTAAATCACGAATTTAAAGACCTAAAAATTAACAAACTTGAGATGTTATGATCAGTCAGTATTACCAAACTTTTGAAACTGGTAACACAGTCATTGCATTTTGAGTCAGACATCACAGTCAACTCCTGATCATTCTTCCTCTCTTTTATCATCCGCTCAGGACTGATCTGAAATACAGGAAAATGATGTAATGTCTGACTTTATGAGATAACAGTGTTTTATACTATTCAATGTCTTGGAAAAGAAGCGTGCTGAGGCAGGCAAAAAGGGACATCAGAGAGCTCTGACAATGCAGTGGCCTTTAAATCAGGAATATGAAAAGCTTCAATAAAGCTTCAACATGTCCAAGAATATCATAACATTACAAGGACCTCAACGACAGGAGTGGAAAAATGCCATCAAGAAACAGGTCACTAAGTTTTATAGAAAAGAATAACACTACTAGGACCTCAACAACAGGAGTGGGAAAATGCTATTAAGAAACAGGACATTATGGAAAACTGTAAGAGTTCTAACCTGTGAAAGTCATCACAATTCAATAAAAATTAAAATAGAGAAGCACTATAAATTATGGAGGGTAAACCATCACTGAACAGAGATGTGGATCTGAATTTCCTGCAATCCACACATCATATAACTGCCACTCATACAAGAGGCAGACTGAAACACAAGCCAACGCTCGTTCTCACACAGAGGTCAACATGAAGACAGCAAGTCTTAGAAAAAAATGATTCTGATTATGATCAAATCTTTTGATAAAGTATCACTAAGTTTAAAAAATCAATTCTAAAGAACAAAATGTGCAAGGGGATCATTATCACTATCATTCTGTTTTAAATCCCAGTGAGACTGCGCAGAGCCATATCATGGCTATAACTATCTCAACACCTCTTTGAATCTGAAAAAAAAAAAAAAAAAAACGGAAAAGAAAGGTACAAATACTACTGCATCTGCGCACATAATCTAAGGATATGCCCCTGGCACTGACCAACCTGTCCAATTTATCACCAGGGGTTTTAAAACAATAACAACTGAAAACTACTATATACACATAACTAAGTACACTAAAACATATGAAAACTGGCCTAAATAACCTAAAATTGCTTCTAAACATCACATTTCCTTGGAGCCAAAAATGCATACATGTGCCAATTATCAATCCTAAAAGAAAGTATGGAAAAATACTGCACATCACATTTCCTTAGAGCCAAAAAATGCAGTTATTATGAGCTCCCAATAATAGATCCTACAAGAAAGTATGGAAAACTTTATGGAAAACACAGCTGAATGAGCTAGCATGGCAGAAAATGTTAAGAAGAGATAACAGAAAACAAAGGAGCAAGGCACACACAAAGAGAGTAACAGAAAAGAAGACATTTCTCGCACAGAACTTTCAGAAGGTGGGGATACTATTTATACTGTGTAAGCCCCTGGCAAATGCATGGAGGATGTAAGGGAATCAAAAAAGCTGCAACAACAAGGTGTGACTTAAAAGATCAAAATGTTTGGAAGCTGGTGGATTGTGTCAGGGAGTGAAAGGGTTCGACCCGTTGACTCCCTCAGCCTGCCCACCAGAATCCTGCATTATCAACCATGCTAGCAAAGCAAAAACTGAACCCTTTGACTCCCTGACCCTATAAGGTCAGGGAGTCAAAGGGTTAAGTTTTTGCAGTTGGTGGAGAGGGTGTGGGATTCAAAGGGTTTAAATAGGCAACATACCTGCAATATATGAATGCCAAAGGAGGTGAGCACAACCAGGTTTTCCACTCCATCCTTCATCATGTCCCCACTGCCTAAAGCCATGATGGGTAAAGGAAAGGATCGCTTACACTGCAGCCTGTAATTGGGCTCTGCTACAGTCCTGAGCTCCATGGGCACTCTCCTCTCTGGGCTCAAGCGTGGGTCTGAACTGAAGCGTGGGTCCTGGCTTCTTTCCCTGCAAATTCCATCAGCGTCAAACACCATCTTCTCTTGGCTCGCCTATCATGTAAAACATTGCAATCTATCATGTCACAGACTGTTCATCTGTCATTACAAAATGCCGCCATATGTCATGTTCTCCCCCTCCTGATGTTATGTCACCACCACCATCTGTAGTGTCAAACATCATTCATCATCTCGAAACACTGCCTTATGTTTTATCAATCACCAGAGTCTCACCACTTATCGTGCAAATGACCATTTCAACAACCCTGTGGTTGTGACTGTAAGATCAAGCCAATACTATATAAACTCTGATATTCTCAGCCCCCTTTCTAAAATGATAAAACTGATTATATTTACTTCATTCTTTAAAGGTGTAAATATTTTGGCAGAATTCACAATGGTGAAAACAAAATTTAAAAGTTGTAAGAAGTTCCTGAGAAAATGCTGTTCGCACCCTTCTCATGAAGGGCCAATTCTACACACTTGTTTGGTCCATTTGACCTTGACCTTGGCACCACAACTTCTGAAGTGATTTGCAATTCCACAGTCTATAGCTTAGACCCAAGCCTGGTATGACTCCATCCATAAAACAACTGAAAAATGTCACTAATACAGCAGAAACAGACACAGATATACACACGCGCACACTTTTCTCTAATCGATATGAAACAAACCCGAAAAAATAACTTTCAAAACCCAAACCAAACCCAAGCTATATAAATAAAATCTTTCACACTCAGAAGTATAATGAAGTAATGGACTGCAGAGAACTGAACAAAAAAAACAAAAACAAAAAAACAGACAGACAGTAGGTAGGTCCACCCCAAAAATTCAAAATTTTTGTTTGTTCACATAAAGAGAAAAACTTAATAGCATTTGAAAGACAACACAACACTGAATATCTCTGCCAAATTTTATCTTCCTATCAATGATAGTTCAAGAGTTATGAGCATTTAAAAATGCAAGAAAATGGCACAATTTAGCGATTTTAACGAAACACCATTTTTCTGGCTTGATAAATGGAGAATGAATACACAGACACAGCTGAAAATGATAAAACCAAAACTATATACTACTTACTGTAAGAATAATTTTTTCCAGGGGTAGGCAAGCCATAGTTTTTCATCCAGATCACTTCAAAAATGAGGAAAAACACATTTCTCGCAGGCGGAAAAAGATGACATGAGAGAGAAATAACACCAAATAGTAAACAAGCCATATCTCAACAACTACTGATGCTACAGACTAATTTCAAGTACCCTTTTGCTCAGAATAAAGAGTAGAACTTGAATTTCACATCCACAGGCTTCAAAAGAAGTTCTAAAGTAGTCAAAACTATCCTGAAACACAACCAGTTTTTACATATGGAAATCATGGCAAGTAATGTTCGCAAATGGCTCATACAGTACACCTAAGCCCCCAAGCTTGAAATACACCACAGAAAAAACTAACAGTAGCTTGAAATACACCACAGAAAAAAACTAACAGTGTTTTCTAGTGTATTTGGACCAGGAGAGCTGCAGCTTCTTCCAGTCATCGCTAGTCAGACACCACGTCCGGCCTACAGATTTCATATGGAAATCACTGAAAAAAATGTACCGTGAGCTCAGGTTATTTTCAATGTCACCAGACTCAGGCCACTTAAATACATTTGCAGAACCTCTCTGACTGAGGAAAGTCACTGCAGCTGTATTTCCGTCTTTGATGCTTAGCACTTGGCCAATGTAGTAGCAAGGCTCTCCTCGCTCATCACTGTAAAACGCAGCAACAGTCTGTCCAGGCCCATTGAACTTGAAGTCCATGCCATCCTGTTGCTCTTCCTCGTCTTCTTCGTCCTGATGCTCTTCCACAAGTGCTTCATCCTGTTCTTCTTCATCCTGATCTTGTCCTTCATCCTGATCTTGTCCTTCTTCTTCCTCCTCTTCAGACTCGTATTGTTGTCTTGGTTGGCGATGTCGCTGGAGGGCCGCCATAAACTCTACATCCCCCTGGGACCTCACTTGCTCTCCTAGGTCAGACAAGAGACTGTCAACAAGATCTTGGAGCTTGCCCGTTACCTTTAAATGCTTGGCCACAAAGAATTCCTTCCGATACCGGATTTGGGTTCTTTTCCTTCAACACCAGCAGCTGCAGGAGAAACCTGTTGTTGAACTGGATCTCGGGCAATTTGGGTGGTCTACCCGGCCCTTTCTGGTCAAAACGAGCTAGCAACGCTGTCAGCTGGTCATCATCTGATAAAAACATCAAACTTGCGCTTAGAATCGAGAAGAAAACACGTTAAAGAAAGCGAAACTACACAATCTAGGAAACCGGAAGTGAAGAGTTGTCTTTCCATAACAACTTTCGCGATCTCATTGCCGAAGAATAAATCTCAAGATCATAATAAAAAAACAAACATCGAGCCAATATAAAAAATAATTGAGTCTTTGAAACACATTTCTTTCAATCCATTTCATCAACAGTACAAAATACGTTGAGATATTTCAGTATTTTCCAGCCAACTCAAGTCACTCAACACAAAGTTCGCTTTCTTAGCGCTACTCGTATGCAGGTGCCCTAGAAACATTCATTTCATTCATTTCCTCTCAAGAAACAAAAGCGAAAAGTTTGCAAAGGCAGCGTAAACATATAAAATTATTTAAATATGATATTTACTTACCGACTAATTGGCGAATTCTCGAATCACAAGACGATAATCCAGGCGAAGAGCAGCGCTCGCTCAGGCTGCCTGACGCAGCCGCCATCATGCACTCGAGAGCGGCACTCGGCTTCGATTCACATTGTTCCAAACAAAAGCGCGTCAAAGTGCAGTCGTCTGCGATTTCAACAGTGCACTTATTAAAAACTTCAAAGTCTAAGCTTCAATTTGATATAAAAATTGAAGCATCTTGATAAACAGTTCCGAAGATATCGGCTCTCAGAAAAGTTCCTTGTTTTCAACTCGCGATATCAAATGGTTCTTACAAGGCTGTCTGCACAATAAATAGACCAATGGAATCGCTGGAAATTGGAGTTTCCAAGGACGCTAGTTCTAAAAATAGACACAGCAACACTGCGAAGCGATCGCCGTGTTTCTGACCACACTCGTTTTGAACGCGCTGACGCAGTGTTAGTCATGGCGGCTCGGGTCGGAGCAAAGACAACAGCACCCGCATTGTTTAACCATGAAGCGCTTCAAAGTTTTATATTTTATTGTAAAACAAACAACACAGTGTTGTAGAGCAGAAAACAAGCTTTATTTCAGTATATTTTTTAAACCATTTACTCAACATTTTAAGCAATATAAAGAGGATCAAAAATACACTCAAAATGCTCACAGCAAGCCGATGCTGACTGCTGCCACTGCAGAAGCGGACCTATCTACAGACAGACAGACAGACAGACACACACACACACACACACACACACACACACAAAGCTTCTGCTTATGTCTCAATCTCTAGACATACGGTGACAAGTGGAGGAGGTTTTCTTGTGACTTGACTTTGCGCTGTGGATCTGGAATCTTCTCCGGTGCACCGCTTTCAGCCGACTTGTGCCGATGTTTGCTGGCTTCTTCTACTGGTGTCAAGGTCCTGCCGCTCTCTGTGGGGCTGGCTGACCGCGCAGCTTCTTGTGGAGAGATGGGTACGTAAACATCCTTAAGGGGGAAGAACTTGTAGACCAGCAATTCCTTTAAAAGAAGTAAACACTGTTTAAATAAATGGTTCAAGAACACAATTTCATATGAGCACTTCCTTTAAAAAGAAACAATTCTGTATTTCGTAAATGAGCAGTTTCTTTAAACCCATAACATCCGACTCAATTGATCGGGACACATGCGCACTGAATGTAGGCATGGCGTACCTGAATAAAGCAGAGCATGTGGTCATTGTAAATGGAAGTTGTATGCTAGAAGCAGCTTTTCTCCCACCTCATCCCCACCCCGCACGAACAAACCCAATGCAGTTTCTCTGGTATTGCCGACTCTACACCCAGGCAATGTCTTTCTGTATTAATTGACATGTAAGTTGTTAGTAGCCTTGACAACACACACCGGTTTTACAGGCAACAAGTTTTTATTCCAGTCTCACATAGTCATCTGGTTTTGAGGTTTTCACTTGCTGCAGCGAACTGTCAAGCCACGCCCCATGCCTCTTTCTCTAGCTTTCTTTCTCTTTCTTCATCCCTTCACATTAATCTCACTCTCCTCCCTTTTTCTCTTCGATTCAAAGCAATGAAAAAGACAGGCATCCTATCATTTTTGGTACAATGCTTATGACGTTCTGCTTCGACTGATCAATTAATTGTATTTTCTACTTCGTATAACAGTCAAACAACTTGTGCTGCAAACTGGAAACAGCAAAATGTTTTAAATTTTGATTAATTAACCAACAAAAATTCAGAGAGAGAGAGAGGGGTAGAGGTAAAGAGTACACATGGGAAGGCGTGATTTCCTGGTCTGACTGACTCAGCTGCCACATGACATAGGCACAATTCACTGAGAATGAGTAGAGAAGACAGAATCTGACTCACTTGTAACTCAACATACTGTTTATCCCTTGCACACTTTGTCATGGTGGGAAAGAAAAACAACCCACAGCAAATGAAGAAGCAACATTGAGGTCAGTCATCTGCTGCCATTCATATTTCTGTGCTCATTCTTTCTTGGCAGAGAATATCAATCAAAGCTTATTTTGTGTTGCATTAAATGAAAATAATCATTTTAATCTCATAATGTTGGATATAAATGTAGACTAAAGAAACTGTAAGGCAAAAGTGAGAAAATCATAATTCGAATGGCAGTGTACATGTGAAGCAGTGCAATCACATGTGGCAGTCTGTAGCACTGATACTAGTGACAATAGTGATGACAGCAGGTCTGTGTCACCGACATACCATAATACAGCATACTTATGCCTGATGCTTCTAAATCCATTTATGACATGCTTTTATCCCACAAGGCAGGTAGTAGATTTCACAGGGCAATCGGTACATTTATGTCTACTATGTTCTCACATCTGGTGTCAGTGAGTGTCAGTGTTGATGTTACTAGATATACAGAGAGAGGGCAAGCCCGATAAAACAGTTGCTGTTTTGATTTTGGGAGCATGGTGCATTACAGTAAATTGTCAACAATGGCCTTGCAGTGGATTTGCTCATGTTTCACATTCAGGCTAAAGGCTGTATCCTGCTTATTTACCAAAGAAATCGAGACATGACGTTGTGTTACAAAAATGCAGCGACAGTGCCAAGTTTGTAAAATCATGTCAGACTGTGCTGTTAATGATGAGAGATTTCAACCCCAGCCCTACTGCTAAATCAGACTTCAGCCACAGAGAGAGAGAGAGAGAGAGAGAGAGAGAGAGAGAGAGAGAGAGAGAGAGAGAGAGAGAGAGAGAGAGAGAGAGAGAGAGGTGTGTGTGTGTGTGTGTGTGTGTGTGTGTGTGTGTGTGTGTGTGTGTGTGTCTTCAGGCAGTGTGACTGTTTTGCTTTGCTTTCTTTCACTTGCTTTTCTCTTTTTGATGGAGGTGCCAATCAACTTTCCATAGCGCCACCCCAATTTGTTTGATTCAGATTTTATTTTCCAAATAAAAGTACACAGCCACATTTTTTGTTACAAACATTATATCTGACTACAAGCAACATCTGAGATTTCACTCAGTGACAAATTTGAGTGTTAGAGATTCCCTTTAGTTTGAGAAATCTGTGATTTACTGAGAGCAGAAAGCCTGTATTACTTTGCCCAATGGTTTGAATTCAACCAACTTTCCGATAGCCTCCTGCGTTATATTACTAAACTCCTGCTTCCCTTTAACCCTTAGCTGTTCACAAGGCCCGTAACCGCCCTGCGGAAAAAATGTGCTGATCCGTTCAGAGCGGTCGAGATCGCCCTACCTTTTCCGGCACACGTGTGGGGAATTTCCATCACTACTGGCCTTGCTGTCTTATCGCACATGTGGTTAGAATCTTGGTCAGTCCCGCGTTGAATGTTCTAGAAATAGTACGAGCATTCTGGGATGCAAGGAACTTTCCATTCACTAGGCCTACTGAAAGACTTAGTTACTCAACTTACTGATGCTGTGGTACGTGCTTTCATTCACAACTGTGAGCGTGGGAAAGATGGCGAGTTTCAGCGAAGACGAATTTGTGGATTACACTGAAGCAGAGTTGCAGGAAATTTTTAGAGAAATAGATCGTTTAGAAATTGAAGAAGAAGATGAAGAAGAAAAGGAAGATGTAGAGTCGGATGTTGAAGTAGGTGGTGATGGTGAAGATGGAAATGACAGTGACATAGACGACGATGTACCGCTGGCTGCACTGGTGCAGGCATGGCGACCGGTGACACGTGGCAGTGAAGTCAGGGAATTTTCACAAGTTGTTGGGCCTAAACATTCGCTGCCCGCTGATGCGAAACCAATAGACTATTTTGTTTTGTTTCTGCCACTAGAATTTTTTGTCAGTGCTGCTGAAGAGACCAACAACTACGCTGGTCAGAAGATTGCGGCAAAGGGGCAACCTGACCCACTTTGGAAAGAGACGACAGCTGATGAAATCAGGGCATACCTGTCTATTCTCATCATGATGGGGCTAAAACATCAGTCCCGTCTATGGTGCTACTGGTCAACTTTCTGTCCGGGACTGTTTCCGGGACTATCATGCGCTAAACACCACGACACAGGCTACAACCAGCGCTTGTGACACCACTGGTGACACTGCCACTGACAATGACGGTGACAATCACAGTGACGATGACAACAACATCTCACCATCATCACAGTAGCTGCAAAGTTGCTGTATAGGCACATATGTGTAAATAGTGTATAGGGAATGAAATCTGTAGACGAACATGTACCAAATATCTTTGGAAAACATTTCTGTTTCTTTCTGTTTATGTTCATTTTGGTGACATCGTGACAATTCTTTTCTGACATTTGTGTTGTGCCTGTGTATTGGATACTATACTGGAGGAGCAGAGACAGCGTCGGGTAGGACAGATGTTGTGTGTACAACTAAATGTTGTTTTTAGACAATAGAGCTTGTTTGTATGCTAACCATTGTATTGTCACCATAAAAATACCTCTGTCTGTGACATCTTTGGTGACAGGGACACACACACTAGACCCAGGACACACAAAACCACATGCAAATCAAACTATGGACACTTGTGTATATGTGTGCAAAAAATCTTTCTTCTGTACTTTCAAACAAGTGAATGGCAGTATGTTTATCAGCATGACTGTACTCGGATGAAAAAATGTCAGAAAAATGCGAATACTAGGAACTAGCTTTACATCTAGCAGTGCAAATGCGAAAGGGTTAAAAGGAGAAAATAATGTTGAGGAAGAGTCCGACATGTAGGAGCAGTTCTTTTATAAATAAACTTTTTATACTCTATAATTGCCTGTGACAAAATTATTTTACAAATACTAATTGACATGTGTCTGTGCATTTCATATTAAAAAAACTCACCCAAGAGGTGCCTTCAACTTTAGAGT
The DNA here is from genome assembly GCA_030674185.1 of Monoplex corrugatus. Taxonomy (NCBI): domain Eukaryota; kingdom Metazoa; phylum Mollusca; class Gastropoda; order Littorinimorpha; family Ranellidae; genus Monoplex; species Monoplex corrugatus. The sequence continues at coordinate 52,091,441 of CM060308.1, forward strand.
TTGTAAAATGTCAAGAAAATAAACATGAAAATGTTTTCCAAGTTTCATAACACCCACATCATATTTCATAAGCTTAAACATTTACAATCAAGGGAACACAATGACATACAAATTAATTACACTACAAGACACAAAGAAAAGAAGAACAACCAAACCCCACCCATATCAAGCTGCTTATTTGTTCTATCAGAACAGCTCTATATGTGTGTCCTACCTGTCCATACGTGCCGACGATCACTTCATTTTCTCCATCAAAGTCGACATCCAGTGCCAGACTACAGAGACAAGAATCAAACTTTTCACTATTCTGTAGAGGCAGCACTTCAGACAGGCCATTGTGCAGTACATCCCTGTAAGACATCCCAAATACACTTTCAATCTGCAGACACAGAGGAAGTGTTACTGTTCTTAATATTTAAGTTATAATAATCTCAAAACACACACAACACTGTCAACCCAGAAATAAAAACCTAGAAAAGCAAATGGCATATCTGGGCTATAATCATCTCCAAATACACACACCTCACTTATTCTGAAATAATACTAGAAAAGAAAAAGAAAATTAAGTATACATGTCAATGCATTTGATGCCCCTGGCACTCACCATTCTGCCCAATTTGTCACCAAGGAGGTTAAAAACACAAACCCGAACACCCTGATGCAATGTACATGATACAGCAAAACCTGTATGAAGGAACACTCTGACTATAGCGACAAGCAAAAAAAAAAGTGTCCTACACAAAAGATGTGAGAAAACCCTCAGTTTGAATTTGAAAGTACACTCATATCCCCCTGATATGATGAACATCCGACAGTAAACTCTGCCTTGCTTTTTTTTTTTCATTAGAATAGTAATAATACAAAGTTGTCCACAAAAATCAAAGCAGAGCCGTTTGGAAGGCAGTGGCAGTGTCAGAGAGTGCAGCTGCCAGGACTGAACCCAGAGATGCCAACACGAGACAGGTGAGTAATAATACTTGCGTTTTATGTGGATTAATACACAACAATGCAAGTCTACGACTTGAGGCAAGTCATCAGTCTGGAATCTAATACAATGAAACAACAGCAGAATGACTTGCCTAGGCTTGGAAGCTGTACGAATCTGTGTCCTGGGATCCATAACAAGAGGAAAAAATGTGTTTTACCAAACAAGGAAAATCGAGCAGGAATGTGTGACCATAGTATCCAAAGAAACTTGAAGAAAGCAGGAGCATTTCTTAGCAACAGCATTTTGCTGTCAGTGGTAAGTCAACCGAAGTGGTTTTACCGAAGACTGCTGAGGGTCAAATGGACGGATAGGCGCTCAAATGAAAGCATACTGAATGAGTTGGGTACTACACGCAAGCTTCTAGTACTCATACAACGGAGGAAACTGAAATATGTTGGACACGCAATCCGTAATGAGAGAACAGACTTGATGTCCACTGTCCTCCAAGGTAAAGTGGAAGGAAAGAGAAACAGAGGACGGCCACCTGCATCACTTGCTAGAAACATCACAAACATCAGTGGCAAGAAACTCCAGGAGGTGGTCAGACTTAGCCAAGATCGAGAGTGCTGGAGGCAACTTGTGAGGACATCATGTGCAGCGGCCAACACTGTTCCCGGTGACGCCGACAGGTGAGACAGGTGAGAGGTAAGTCAACACAGGACATTAATAATAAACAGACTTATCTATTTCTGAGACTTACAAAACAACTGATTCCTGGAGGTCAATTTTTCAAGCAGAACATCAAAAAACGAATAACACACACACAATCACACAAAACATTTGTTCTTGTATTACATTATCATACAACAGAGAGGACAAAAAAACAACAACAAACAATAAATTACAGATGTCGGTCACAAGTTTTCACAAAGCAGAATCTGAATTTGGAGTCTGATCATTCAATAGGGGTTCACTGCCCTTAAGACAAGCCCATATGAATGCCACCCAAACCTTCCAGCAGTTACCTGGCAAACTCATTGAGCTGGCACAAAACTCTACTGGCTGGCAAAGTCTTGTCATGGGAAGTGTTACAGGACCTATGAAACAATAGCACCACTAGAAAAACTAGAGCATTAAGATGGGCAGCGAACAAACCAAATTTGATGTTGCTGGGCGAGACTAAACTTGAGCCATGAAATCATGAATCTAGTCTATGGCTCTATCAAAAGAGCCAGCTAATCCATGAAAAACAAAACAAAACAACAACAAAAAACCTGAAAAACAAAAAACAAAACAGAACAACAATAACAAAATCCAAACAAACAAATGAAAAACAAAACAGAGCAAGATTAAAAAAACAACCAAAATTTTAAAAAAAAGGGGAGAGGGGTCAAAACCCATGACTCCTACATGGCACTCCAGCTAAATGAGCAAATAGGGCCAATTAAATAACAAACCATTAAAAACAAACAAAACAAAAAAATCCCTGAAGAAGTAAGTCAACAAAAGTAAATCAACAGAATGCCAGTTGTGTACAAACAGATCTTTCTCATATCAATATGTGGAGAAAAGTATCAAAGTCGCCAGTCACACATAAGCATTTTTAAGGATTCGTTGTGAGGCGTTTCAGTCATCACAGCAGACAGTACTGTTTCCTACAGCAACTGCCATAAAAGACAGCTTACACACACACTGCGCTATGGCCACTGACCTATATACAAGAGCAGGTTGCAGATGGACTGTCATCAGAAGATGGAGATTTGTCAGGTCTGGGTCTTTTTCTTCTTCCTTCTCATCACCTATACAAACAAGCACAGAATAAAACCAGTTAACTAAAGATATGAAAAAAAATCACTGATTTATTGTTGATCTCTGTCTTTATGTACAACATTTTTCTGTAAAGTGCAAAGTGTTTGGGATCTTGCTCCCTGGATATTGTGCTATATAAATCTTCATTATTATTATAAATAAAATATAAATGTATATATACATACATGTGCATCTGCGGACATTCATTCCATAAATTCAATTCATAAATTCCACTCATGCATACATTCAAAGATGAGAGCTGTTCATATAAAGTCACATATACACAAAGCTTCAGACCGCTGTGAAGCCAGCATCATTTACGAATGCAATTTATGAAATGATGTGTAGCTTTCCCATCTTATGTAAAAGATTGGTCAGTGTCAGATGGAAAGAGACAGAACCTATGAAAATGAAATAAATTAATCTGAAAATGTAATTTAGCTTGATCAACTTGCAGATGGATAAAAATACAATGATGATAAAATTAAATAAATTTGAAAGTGAATCTATGTTTTATCAGCCAGAAAATGGATAAAGTGATGTGTGCAATGAAAAATTGACAAGACTGAAGAGTGTCAATTTCTTGGTAAAATAATCAGAAACAAACATAAAAACAAAAACAAAAAGCAAAACCAGTCACCGTGGTGTAGTGGTTAACGCAACGTACTACCAACTGGAAGGTTGTGGGTTTGAATCCCCATCGGTACCTTCAAAAATCATTGTGGGATTTTTCGGCTCTAACCGGCTCTAACCGGCTCCTACCCAGAGTTGGGCGTGTTATGGGCTCATTGGGAAGACTGGAACCACACAGTCAAGTCTCATCCACTTCGCGGATGCGTCATTGAGGGTATTGTTCAAATCTACTGACCAGCACCGCAGGTGTCTGTATCTCTAGGGCCTGGTTGACACCAGGATATATTATGATAGTAAGCGTAGAGTACAACCCTGTCGCGCAGTCTCAATCCTAGATGGAACTCCATAGCATCATGATTATCATTCACATCGATATCATCATCATTGTATAATAAAAACTGTTTCAGCTTCTGTGGCCATTAAAGTGGCGAAAAAAATTGGACAAAAAAAAAAAAAGGATGAGCACAAAGGTAACCTTCCTGAGTGCAATGATCCTTTAAAAAAAAAAAAGCAAAAAATGACTTCTACATCAGTCACTCTGTCAGCAACCTAATATATTTAAGTCATAACATGTGGGGAAAAAGTCAAACATGGTGCAATCACAAAAGTCAAGACGGCAGAACTTTTTAAATTATCAGCAATTAATGCCATTTCCATTTTGGTGAAAACAAATCTTGCAATGCCTACAACTTCCAGTTCCTAGCTGTGCTCTGAAGTTCATCGGTTAGTGATGTCTCTTGTAAAATTTATCAGATGAAAATGCCCAGTTTTAAGATGCAAAGGAGTGAAAGCAATGATATAAAAATCAGAATGACAAGTGACTGCTAGTCTGAAAATGAAGTCTGATGCTGAAAACATTAAATACCATCTGACATTTAGATCTATTATAAAAAATTAGCATCAATAGCATCCAAGATTCAAGCTTAACTGTTATCTACAAGTGTTGTCAGAAAGAAGAGGAATGATAGCTGCTAGTGTTTCACTATTCCATTCACCTAGACACCTCTGGTGGGTACAGGCTGGAGATTTTTCTGATCCACCATGTCAGTGTATGCAGACATGCACGTACTTAAACCCCCTTCACATGTATAGGCACGCAAAACATCAAGTAATATGATAAATATTCTGTAAGTCAGTGGCTGGTTTATGGAAACATGAAATCAGTCAGCATGTATGTGCACTGAAGATGGGGTATGCAGACTGTGCAGCAACATACTGCCTGCACAATGTGGGCAAAACAATGTGTATACATGCATCCAAGAAAAATGGGAATGAAAAAAAAAAGAAGAAAATGGAAAAAAACAACAACCCAAAACCCAAAACAAGAGCAGAAACCCACAACATAAAGATAAACAAATAAAAACAGAGCTTCAGTTGCCAGCACATATGCATGATTTACATGCACAATTTCAGAATGATGTATGGCTGTGCACTGCCTGTTCCACATTAACATAGTTGCCTGATGGCAGAAGCTTATATAGTATAATAACATACATGGCATATTACAAATGGCACATAATAAATGTATACACAATTTGAAAATGGAACCGTAACTATAAGCAAGAAGTTGAGTTCAGAACTAAAATGACAAAGAGTTGTTAGGGCAGATTTAGAATATACTATCTACATTTAGTGACTGCCTATCATATGTGGTGACTAAAAACCACACCGAGTAATATCAATTTACAATTTATCTGACAAGCATTCAAACATTTTCAAATTTTAACAAGCGAAACAATTTATCTGACAAGCATTCAAACATTTTCAAATTTTAATAAGCAAAGACAACAGATATGATGCGAATGACTGAACTGTATACTATGACTATTTAATATTCAGCAACAAAGCCTGTTAAAGCCTCTTATTCTTAGCTGGGAGCACAAATAGTGATCAATACATCATTATTAAAAGTAATCAAGTATTAGCAAGCCGATAGTCATTGTCTCTTTTTTCATTTGTGCCATTACTTTTACTTTGTTAGGTGACATAGTTCTGAAGGATTTGTAAGAAAACATTAGTTTTTGAAATAAACTTATTGAGTCTGATATAGTATCTAGAAATTTAAAAGCATAATATTAGAAACAATGAGATGGTGACTTAAAACATAAAATCAGTAACAACGTTATAAATGTCTGCAGCTGGCACGCTAAGAGCAAACTCAAACTGATGAAACATACAGCCTGATCATGAAAACTCATGTAATCATTATTATTATCATTATCATTATTGTTTACAGTCCAGCCAAATGCATATAACCATATCAGGGCTATAACCATGACAAAAAAGACACAACACCTTGCTGACCCTGAAAAAAAATCCAGGAAAAGAAAATTAAGAATACTTATCAATGCATTCATACATATCTACGGATATGTTCCTGGCACTGACCATTCCACCCAATTTACCACCACAGGGTTTAAGAAACAAACCTGAATACACCTACGGACACTAAAATATATATAAAAACTGACGTACATTACCTAAAATTGCTTCTCTGCCTAAAACAGTTATTTCCGTGATTGCTAAAAATGCATGTTAAGTTTATAAATTAAAACACATAACAAGTGAAGGAACCAGTAAGATAGGAAGAGATGACAGAATACAAATGAGAAGGCAGAAAAAAACAACCAGAGTGACAGAAAAGAGGAAATTTCTTGCACAGAAATTCCAGAAGGCGGGGGTACTATTTATGCTGAAAGAGTCTCTAGCATTCCCAAGGGGAGAAATAATCAAAGATAACAAATGTTAAGTCAATGACTATGCCTTTTGATTTCTGTGGACATGCATCCCATGTTGATGAGAAAAATACCTGAAGCTCTGCACAAATTAGTGCACATAAACATGTCAAATCACACACACACATTCACACACACACATTCACACACCCCATATGAATGACGCACATACACCAACCATTCAGCGTATCAGCTAATGAAGAAGTGACTGCATGGACAAATGTTTACATTAAATTTTTAGCAACGTCTTACCTTGAACAGTTTTCAGAGGGGGAGGACAGGGTACTCTTTCCGTTGGGTGAAAAAATGGAGGCTGGTAATAGGACCATCCATACTGGTTTTCCAAGTACTCAGAATTTCTGAAACAAATCACATATATTACACTTTATCTGTAACACTGTTATATTCAACAAAAACTGTTTAAACATCAATATTTGCAGCAGGTATTTTCTGGGCCAAATATTTTTTTTCATCTCTTACCTGTTTATTCATCTACATACTCATTTATTTTGTATTTATTTATTCACCCATTTACTTACTTCTTATTCACTTACTTACTTATTCACTTACTTAAATACCTATCTATGATTACGAAAATATTGTCTTCACCTAGTTGATAGCTGAGCATTTGGGCACTGAGGGAGGGGGGGGGGGGGTCTGTCATGTGAGATGAGTTTATACAGAATAGCTAGTTGTGTTGTGATTCAGACCTTTATTTATTTATTTACTTTATATATATGTATGTTCCTCTTTTTTCAGATAAGATATACATATACACATGTCATTTACATGTAACCATGATTATTCCAGTGGTAGGCTGATAAAATACCAATATAAAATATAGACTAGGTAAAACATAGTCTAGGTAGGGCCTCAGGACCTGGCCAGCTCATGGGTTTATGTGCAGGCTTCAGGTTTGTGCCATGATCACCATACACATGGCACCTGCAACGTTAGTGCATATGGAATTCATTCCGAGCGTGGAGACATCATCTTGAGAAACTGAAAGTGAAATTGTGTAGAGGACTTGTGTGAGAAAGCCAGATTTCTTCATGCCGCCAGCAAGACTGGTACCTATTCACAGCGAGGTAGACTGGAAGCAACATGCACATTATTTTGTTAAGCTAGACACAAACTTACTTGTGAAGCCCTAGTTAAACTGAAGGTAAGAGCTCTTAATCTATGTTAATATCAAGTCTCACAAATGTACCAGAGTACAGGATAAAAAAAAAAAGTATATACATTATATGTTTACACTGTTGTGAATAATACGACAGACAATCTCTCACTGACACAAGGCCTGTGCTTCAGTACCTAAACTCTTGGTGTTGACATGAAACACTTCGATAGGACCTTCCTGGTATCCCAAGGCAGTCACTCTGTGGTCACAATCAGGATTGGCAATTTCTAATGTCTCCACACTGCAAAGCATTATTTATCACAAATAAATAGTGTGACAATAATGATAATGATGATGATCATGATGATAATAATAATAACAATAATATCATTAGTATTATTTATTGTAATTATTAGTATTATTACAACAATAACAATACTGATGATGCTGATCATGATAATAAAAATGATATTATCAAAAATGAAAATACTAATAAAACCCATTTGTACACACATCAACACAGCATAAACATTTCATCAAAAATAACTTCATAAAAATAACAACAAATCATAACATAAAATTAAAAACAGGTGTGTGCATGTGTTTTGTGTGGAGTGTGTAGTGTGTGTGTGTGTGTGTGTGTGTGTGTGTGTGTGTGTGTGTGTGTGTGTGTGTGTGTGTGTGTGTGTGTGTGTGTGTGTGTGTGTGTGTGTGCGCGTGTGTGCGTGTGTGTGTGTGCATGTGCACATGCATGTGCATGTGTGTGAGCAAGTGGGTGAGTGTGAATTGTGTGTGTTTGTGAGAGAGAGAGCAAGTGAGAGAGAGAGAGAGAGAGAGAGAGAGAGAGAGAGAGAGAGAGAGAGAGAGATTGTGTGTGTGTGTGTTAGACTGTGACTAACTGTTTGTGTGTGCGTGTGTGTGTGTGTGCCTATTTGTGCATGTGTGCGTCTGTCTGTGCATGTCCGTGTATGTGTGTGTGTGCATCTTTTTGATTGTCACTGTGCACTGGTCCGTAACATCTCAAATCAATCAGCTGCTGCGTTGAAGTGGTTCAAGAAACAGATTAATAACTGCGATGCTGGAAGTTCAAATCCAATTCCATTAAAATCACTGTGGAATTTTTCCGCCTCAACCAGTTCCTAACCAGAATCAAGAGTTCTCAGACTCACTGGGAAGACCAATAGCACCATCAACACTTTTCTCAATTTCATAAACCATAACAGTGAAAAAATGGTCCCATATTCTATGCCTCATCATGTCCTGCTCTCATGGTGGCCTTAGATTTGGTAGGTTTGGAGATATGTCGGACAGGCAAAATGAGTGAACTAGGAGCAGTGACACAAAGCCAAAATTTCTTATTCGCGTAGCAAACGTGATTCAATTCCCTTTCACCCAACACTTCCAGGCCCTCCATTTACAGGAACTCCTCTCCTCTCTCTCCACCCAATATCTTGAAGATCCACAAAGATATGTTATTCAAATCTTGTGAACCTGACCCCATTTTGGCTTATCTTTTCACAAATCTACCAGGAACTTCTTCCATCAATCACCTCCATTGTCAATTCTTTCTTGGTCTCAGGAGTCATCCCTTCTACTTTCAGAAATGCTCTTGGCTGCGTTTCTCAAGAAAAATAATCTTGATCCTAATGACCATAAAAATTAATGACCATAAAAATTATAGACCTGTATCACATCTCTCATTTCTCTCCAAGCTCCTTGACAAAATGGTACTTGAACAACTGAATGAGCATCTCTCCTTAATGTCACATCTACTATCCTCACCAGTCCGCCTATCGAGCAAACAGTACATAAAACAGCTCTTGTTCACATAGTCAATGGACTCCTCCCTGCTTCTGATGCTAGTAAAGTTTCGCTCCTAGCATTCCTTGATCTGTCTGCTGCCTTTGAGACTGCTTGAACCCTCCATCCTTCTCTTTCGTCTTGAACATACTTTTGAAATTCATGGTACTGCTCTTTCTCGCTTCTCCTCCTATCTCTCTGGTTGCTTTCAGTCAGTTATCGTCAATGGAAATCAGTCTAAGCCTCTTTGACTTTCTTGCAGAGTTCCTCAGGGTTCTGTGCTAGGGCCTGTCTTGTTCATCCCTTGCCAGCATCATCAAAGCACGACTTGACATCATTTTTACGCAGATGATTTAAAACTTCAGAATAGCACCACCTCTGAAAATATCACAATCCTCATATCAAGAGCACCCAGCTGCTACTTTGATATCTGGAACTGGATGACACAAAATAAACTACAGTTAAATGGTTAAAAAACTGAAGCTATGCTCATAGAAACCAAAAACAAACTTGCTTCTATTACACTGAATTCCATCCAGCTAGATGACATCGTCATCCCTCTATCTGATTCTGTCAAGAACCTGGGTATGAACTTGGCCAACACTCTTTCTATACAGACCCAGACCTGCCACTCAAGCTATTAACAGATTCGGTGCATTGGTAACATCTGGAGATATCTTTCAACTGAGACTGCATCCAAACTTGTGACATCTCTCATTTTGTCTCATCTTGATTACTCTAACGCTCTCCTTTCTGTACTATCCCCTGCTTCTCTCCTCTATCTGCAATGCTTACAAAATGCAGCTGCTCATCTTGTCCTCAGAAAGAAAAGTTTGATCATGTCAGCCCTTTCCTTCGCTCTCTGGACTGGTTCCTGTTTTAAGCAGAACTGAATATAAGCTGGATACTATGTGTTACAAATTTATTCAGCAGTCTGCTCCACCATATCTTTGTGACAAAATCAATATTTATAAATCAACTTGCACCTTGCACTCAGCTTCAGTTACTCTTTGCCTCCAGATTCCTAATTTTAACATCAACTGTTGGCCAGCATTCTTTTGCTGTTTCAGGACCTTCTGCCTGGAATAGACTTACGCTCCCCCTTCAACTAAACCTACCTTTTCTGCTTTTAAGTCCAATTTAAAAGCCCACCTATTTTACCTGCTATGAATTCTACAATTCTGTCCCACATTTCATGTAGATATTCTTGTTTTGTTTGGTATATTGTAAAGTAGTCTGTGTTTGGTATATTGTAAAGTAGTCTGTGTTGATTATAGGCATATGTCTTGTGCGTAAGCGCACTTTGATCTGAATTGTCAAGATTGGCACCACAAAAATACTTTAATTATTATCATCATCATCATTATCATCATCATTATTATTAAAGGCAGTGCAGACGACAAGGCAGCAAACTACATAACTGAACTAACAAACAAAAATACACCTTTAAAAATGTCTTTAAAAGTCAAGAACAAACTGAAATTTCTTACATGCCCTGGAGAGTTTTAAATTCAGGAAACACATACACAGCAGTCATCTCCCCAACAAAAGGTGGCTGTCCTTTCTCTTCCTCAGAACTCTGAAACCAAACGCAACTTCAAATCTGGCTAAAAAAAGAAAATAATTAAATAACATGCAAAACATTTTCACAGCAATAACAACTCTTCTTACACTAGAATTCTATTCTTATTCTTATTGTTTAAAGCCCAGCTGACAGCACAGAGCCGTATGAGGGCTATAACCATTTCAGAACGTAAACATCTGGTTGGAAAAAAAATAGCTGGAAAACAAATTAAGTACACATATCAATGCATGCGCACAGATAATCTAAGAAGATGCCCCTGGCATTGACCATTCCATCCAATTTATCACCAGAGGATTTTAAAAAAAACAAGCCATAATAAAATTTTAAACATAACTAAAGACACTTAAACATACATCAAAATGGGTACATTACTTAAAAATTGCTCATGCACAGCACTTCTTCTTACAGCCAAACATGCACTCAATACATATACTCAATTATCAATCCAAACAGAAAGTATGTAAGGCTTTATAGAACACACACAGGTGAATGGACCAGCAAAACAGAATAGAAAGAAATGACAGAAAGCAAAGGAGGAAGGAAGAAACAAAGAGCGTGACAGAAAAGAGGAAATTTCTGGCACAGAATTTCCAGAAGGTGGAGATACTAAATATAATGAAAGAGCCCCCAGCATCCCCACAGGTAGAGCATATTCTGATATAGACAGAACTCTTACAAAAGAAGACATATTTGAGGAAAGAGAGATCCCCAAACCATATTAATCAACAGTGAGCACAGAAGACTTTCAAGTGTAGTCCCATAACGTCCTTAGTGATCACTACCTGGTTATAGCAGCACTGAAACTGAAGCCGAGGAAAACGGGAAGCACAAAAAAACAAAAACAGAAAAAAAAACCCAACAACAAAAAATCAGGTCACCAACAGACTGAGATGGAGATACTTTGTGATCCCAGACAGAGTAGCCCATCATCTCTACAAGGAATCTCCTAGCTGTTGAGCTCCTTGCATTTTCGACATGAATCAAAAAGAACCAATAAAAATCAACTCCTCAACAATAGTCGCCCTTCAATTTTCACTCACACACTCACACACACACACACACAGACTCTGTGTGTGTGTGTGTGTGTGTATGTGTGTTGTGTGTGTGTGTGTGTGTGTGTGTGTGTGTGTGTGTGTGTGTGTGTGCGTGCGTGCGTGCGTGCGTGCGTGCGTGCGTGCGTGCGTGCGTGCGTGCGTGCGTGTGTGTGTGTGTGTATGCTATCAAGTGAATGGCAGGAGACTAAGTCACCTTACTATAGATTCAGACACAGCCCATTTTGTTGTTCAGCTAAGTCTGACATATCCTGAGAGGGATAATTGCCCTCTTTCTGAGCAGCCAGCAGGTCTTTCCCTGTGGTCACCAGGCCTGATTCCCTAAAGTCAGCAGCCAAGCCATAAGCTGAAGTTAACAAGAAACACCACGAGGGTGTGGATTGGAACCCAGAGCACCAATACCTCGCCACTTTCCGGACAATCACTTCTGGACAATCACAAAAGACAGAGAGAGACAAAGAGAGACAGACAGAGGCAGAGACAGACAGATACGTAAATGTGTAGATGCATGACAAATGAAATGCTGCATAAGAGCTTGCATGAACCTGTCGAAACTCGGGAATATGTATTTTTTCTGTCAAATGTAACGTCTTGAACAAGAAGATAGCGATACATGACAAACTATCTTACTCAACTCACCTCTTTGTACAAATGGATATCACAATCTGATCCAGAGACCAAGAAGACTGGTGTCTCCTCACCATTGGGTATGTCCACCCTGTACCGCACAGATTCAGACAGGTTCTTTGAGAAATCCTTTTTTCATAATTAAATATGTATACTTCAAAATAGCATTAGTGATAAAACTAAAGGACAATGTAGATAAGATAGTAAAGCAACAAATGCTTCCACTTCAAAACTATGTATTCTGGAGAGTAAAAACAATGATCCAATGACATAGTCTATCATAGTGCATCCACAACTTGTACACATATCGATTCCAGCATCATTTACCACTCTACATTAAAAATGAAAAGAGACATAGCTTTGCAAATATATAGTAACCACAACCATAATCATTAGGTATGCTGATCTTATGATTGGCATAATGGAGGAGAATATAACTGACCAGAAAAGATGCCTAGGCATATCAGTTCATATCACACACACACACACACACACACACACACACACACACACACACACACACACACACACACACACACACACACACACACCACACACACACACACAACCACACACTCTCTCTCTCTCTCCCTCTCTCTCTTTCCCAACCCTTCTTCTATGTCTATCTCTCAACTTAAAAGTCTCCTCACCGTTCCCCTTCTGTTAATTTTGCTGAGACAGATGTGTACAAAAACAATGGCTTAGGCTACTAAATACACATTTTTTCTTTTTATCTCAGATACATTGCAGGTACATGGAGCACGTGACATACACAAAGGGAAGAAGAAGAAAAAAACTTACACAGTGGTTTTCAGACAGAAAGGGATGTAGCCCAGGGTAACACACTGACAGTTTTCTGTGGAAAAAACAAGCAATCATTTTACTGGACAGTTTTTTTTTTTTGTGTGGAAACACCTGTTTGATCACTATCATTAAAGCTGTAGAAGTACTAGAACCCATATTCATTTCTCTGCACTTTCAAATGATTTCAGTAACTGATACTTCTGCTGAGATTTGACTCCAAATCAGGCCTTCTCAACAGCCCCTGAAATAAGCTTTCATTCTCCTTAACCAATTCTGGTTGATGTAAAATGCTACCAACATCCAGCCATTGCCTGACAAAACAGAAGTACAGCCACTCCTGCCACCAAAAACAGATGAAAGAAATTGATTTCAGTTCAGTGATTAGCCTGACTTGTGGGATCTGCCAATGAAACATGAAGGTATTTTTACAATGATGACACAGTGCAATGCCGAGGGTAACCCCAACCTGGCTGCTTCAAGGCACCACATGTGCAAAACCGAATTTTCATGTATCGCTTTCTGACCCCTTGCAACAACAACCTGACCCTGTCAAAAAGATCTGATTTAATGTTTGCAGATCACATGCCTAATGAATAAACATGAGCTGTAGAAGGTGTTCACAGGCTTTTGTTTACATTTTGAAGAGTTTCTGTCATAACATAGCAGTTAATGGTCGATCAGAGGATGCAGACGGTGATGAATATCAACCACTATTACCCTGATAAAAGTTTCGTATGAAATATGAAAGTTTTATATGAAACTTGATATACATCCAGGAAAATGGAAGACCATCACAACTGCGGAAAGCACTGTTCACACATTATCCTGAAAAAGTGCTGATTTTGTCACAATTCTGGTCCATGTAACCTTGACATTGGTGGCTGATCTCTCAAACCTAGGCATATCATTATAACAACACACACACACACACACACAAACCACACACACAACACACACACACACACACACACACACACACACACACACACACACACACACACACACACACACACACACACACACACACACACACACACACAAATGTACAAAAACACATACCTCTTGTAGATATGAAATAATCTATTTTACAAGGGTGATTTAAAAATACCCTGCTGCCATAGTAATTCTGTCAACTGTCATTCATCTGCCTACATTAAAATGACCTGCTTAGAAACTCAAAAGGAGGGGGTGGGGTGGCAGAAGGAATCATTCAAAGCAATAAATTGTGCTATGTAAAAACAGGTGTACACTTTCCTCACTCTTTTATTGCAATACTGTTTAACTCTTTGACTCCCGCACCCTGTCCACCAGCCTTCCGCACTGCCAACCGTGCTAGCCAAGCAAAAACAACCCTTTGATTCCCTTACCCTAGCACCAACCTCCCTGCAGGAAGCTGGTGGATGAGGTGAGGGAATCCAATGATTAAGTTTTTGCAGTTGGTGGATGGGGTGTAGGAGTCAATGGATTAAACCAACACGAAAAAGATTGAAAAGAACATCTTGTCCTGATAAGACTGAGCAGCTTAGAGATGTCAATGTATCAAACTTTTCATGTTATACTGCAATTACTTGAACTATGAACTTTCACTTTCTATTAGTTATACATAAAACCAATTAAAAATGGACATGATTACATTAGTTTTTGTTTATCATTTTTGTAATCTTACTTAGGCACATGGAGTACCATTATTTTTCCCATACAATAAAAACAATAAGAAAATAACATGAAGAATGGATTCAAAACTACAGGAGACATGGGCCCGTTGACAAAGAGACAGCATGAAGAAAATAGTAACTTCAGTAAAATTAAATGTGTCAATCACCTGCAATGGATTCCAACTTATATGGATTGATGCTGTCATCATCAAGGCTTGAAGAATAAACATTGAGGACTTGGCTCTTTTGCAGAGGCTCCTGATGCTCCTCAGTCTATTCAATGCACACAACATAATAAAATACCAGTAGAATGTACGTCTGTTTTTCACCCCAATTTTCCCCATGGGTTATTATAAACAATGCCTCCCCCTCCCGTACAAAAAATGTTTTTATGAACTTATTACACAAATTTACTTACAGCAACAACTGTTAACGACAGCATTTCATACTTATTTGTCAAGTAGTTACTTTAACACACAAATATTGTACCTAAACTTTTGTATCCCTTTTTTCAAGTTTTACGCCCTTTTGTTTTTAATTTTAGTTTTACAATAATCATGGCTGTAACAAAGGGAGAGACATTCAAAATTAAAACAATGTTTACAATACCAACAACAACAACAGTCAGTAGTCCACTGCACCTACTACTTTGCCATGTTGCCTGGTATGGATGGGGAGAAATTATCTTCTTCTTCTTTCTTCTTCTTTCTTGAAACATCAACCATCATCATTTTGATGGTTCTGCTGCGTATAGAAACTGGGGATTTCCGCTGGCTAGGACGCTGGTATGTAGAACTGGCTTTGGGGGTGGGGTGGCGGTAGAGGATGGGGGAAGGGGGGCTGGCTGGTCAGATTCGGGACTTGAAACACTCCACCGAGGCTGAAGAGATAACCTCGGGGGGTAGACTGTTCCAGTCCCCTCCCAACCACTTAGCAACTTTTCATTACATTTTCTAACACACACTTTTGTATTTCTTCACTAACCAGCCATAAGTTCAAGAGCCAATTAATTTTGCATGATGATGAAAGAGAACCATTTATTCTGTTATCAATACGACAGACCACAGTTTTATCAATCGTTGGTCAAGCTGTAATAAGAGTTGAAAGATTAATCAGATCTTTGACAATTTATTCCACAAAATAGATGGGCCTTTCAGAGGGGAACCTTTTTTACCCCCTCCTGTTCTTGCACTTCATTTCTCACCATTAATTGTCCTAATTGACCAAAGAGTTTATTTGGAGTTTGTTCTAGAAACACGCTGGTAATTATGTAGTATACTCTCTGAGCCTATGAGCTGGCAAGGTCTTGAAATGGGGAGGGGAGAGTAAGGGACCTATGAACATTAAGCTACCACCACCAGAATGATGGAAATATTAAAACAGGCAGTTAGCAGGCCAGTTTTTAATGCTGCAGGCTGATACTGAATTCAAGTTATCAGATCTTGAATCCACAGCTCTATCAAAAGAACCATTATGATTAAGCCTGCACACACACCAATGTGTACATTATCCATTCAAGTGGAGAGAATTTCACTTCTACTGCCTGACTGGGCACACACACACATACACACACACACACACACACAACACACACACACACACACACACACAACACACACACACACACACACACACACACACACACACACAACTGCAAGAACCGTCAAACAATAAATATAACAATACAATAAAAATTACCTCCAGAAATATCATTACTAATACCAGGCAACACCATCAAAGATCATCATATTACTGTCAGCATTAATGGTAACAAGACAATCAAGCCATACAAAACACTTTACTTTTTATAAAGAACTTGCACACATCTGACAAAAGATACACGCTGCAAGACAGTAATTTCCATTTTGATTATAACAGTCATAAAACACTGACACACAAAACTAGATTTGAAATGTATGTAATTAAGTGTCTTTATCATGCTAAATGTACTTGTATTAGTTGGAACCAAAGTATGGTTATAAAAAATCTATTACTCAAACAGCTAAGAATACACTGCACAAGACCCAGTTTTGGTAAAAATCTATCAGATAAAACAGCTCAGAAGTCAGATATCTTTGATCAAACATAATTATACATCATCATGACCCCAAAATGGGCCATACTAATATATTAAATGCATTTATTACGAGTTCAACTAGGCTGAAGCTCTGATCCAAAACTGGTGAAAAGTCTATCCTTGGGGATCTTTGGAATCTTGTCTAAAATTGTGTGTACTTCTTCCTTTGTTCATTTGAGTCAAAATCTATTTTAAGACAACAACAACAACAACAAAACAACAAAAAGAGCCTATGAACACATGAAAAATCACTGCCAACATGTATTTTCATGTACATACGCACACACAGGTCACACACACACACAAACACGCATGTGCAGTCTTCCCCTAATCAAAATAAAACAACCCCATCTCTTATCTCAGTGACACGATCATTCAAACTTAACCTTTCAATCCAGCACCTAACATCCAGATTAACCTTTTCAATCCAGCACCTGATCCACTGACTTCTTACAGGGACTGGTGGATACAGTGAGGGACAGAAAAGGTTAAGGTGGTCAACCTAAAAAATGCACAAATTTACTCAAATTAAATCATCAAACTGTGTGTAGAACTCTATAACTGGGAAAAACGTATGCACGCATTCTGAATGAAAATTACACCTACTCAATTATGCATGTATAAAGCATATATAAAACATCAAATATTCAAAGCAATTATTGATGCAAGTGCAAATGTGAAAGTGATGTGCAGTTCAAACAATCTGTGACTTGTCAACTTATTTATAATCATAAATCAATGTACAAAATCCTGGTCAAACAAACTGAGATGACATGATTAACACACATAACCAAAAATATGAAACATAAATGTGAGTAAGCCTGTTAAAGAGGTTAACCACTATAAAGAATGCAGAGGAAAAACAGAAAATTAAAAATGCATAGCTCGTGTACTTAAAAAAACTACAAAAAGCTAAAAAAGAAACAGCTACAAACATTTTTTTTTATCATTACTTATTATTATTGTTATTTTTGTTTAAAGCCCAGCTAACTGCACAGAGCTATATCAGGCCTATAACTGTTTCAAAACATACACAATACTTCAACACGAAAAAAAAAAAAAGGAAAAGAAATTAAGTACACATATCAATGCATTCGCGCACATAATCTAAGGAGACACCCCTGGCATTGACCACATTGTCCAATTCATCACACGGGGGATTTAAAAAAAAACATACCTGAATACAAACTGAAACATAAGTAAGGGCACTAAAACAAATAAAAAGGGCCCAAATTACCTAAAATTGCTTCTGCATATCTCACTTCCCCAGTGCAAAAAATGCACTTAATACATGTACACAATTATAAATCCTTTTAGAGAAAGAGAAAGTACATAAGGCTATCAAACACATACAGATGAATGGACCAGCAAAGCACAAAATGACAGGAAAAAAATGACAGAAAGCAAAAGAGGAAGTAAAAACAGACAGACAGAAAAGAGGAAATTTCTTGCACAGATTTTCCAGAAGGTGGGGATATTATTTATAATTCAGATAAGTTTATAATCATATGGCTTATTTTTGTTTATTATACAGTTGTTATATGCTCTCCACTCAAGTAATTACCTGGCAGACTCCTTAAGCATGTGCAAAACCCAATGCACTGGCAAGGTCTTCAAATGGATAGGGCAAGAATGGTAAGTACTACGAAACATTAAGCTGACATCACCAGAATGATTGAGTATAACTACTTAGTATTAGGATGGATGCTTGCAGGTTGGGACTAACTCAAAAAATCAGGTCTTTTATGTATGATGGAGGAGAAAACTTTGGAAATGAATTAAATAAAGTAAACACAGTATCTGCGTCTTTGATGATGACTTATTCCATGACTTCTTCCAGGGGAATTCACTTGGATTGATACTGTAGTCAGCACAAGCTAGGCTTTTGTGACACAACTTACATAATTATACAAACTGAAAGAAAAAAAAAAAAAAGATAAATAAAGGAAGCATGAAATGACTGTTGTTTTCGTCTCAGAAACTGCATCTAAATCAATGTTAAATATCTAACACTTGGTAATTGAGCTTAATGTACATTATATTTACATGACAGGCCAAGTTACAAGAGAATCCTATGTCTGTTTTTGTTTGTTTGTTTCTATCTTTTTTATTTTCTTTTTCTTTTTATCTGTATGCAACTTCACTTGGCAGAAGCTATATGTGTATATATAGATAGATAGATAGATAGATAGATAGATAATGTGTGTGTGTGTGTGTGTATGCATGTATATGTGTGTGTGTATATATGTACATATATTCTTTTTTCTCCTGTTTTTTTTCTTCTCCCCCCCCAAGCATTTTGAATCGCTCACCAACATCAGAGGTTTGCATAAACATTCATGAAAAATTATCATACATACACATCATGACATTTTTTGACACCAATGCTGCACACACAAGACATCAAGGGATACAAAGAACACCAGATACACAGTACACACACACAGACACACTCACTCACACACACACACACACACACAGACACACTCACTCACTCTCTCTCTCTCTCTCTCTACACACACACACACACACACACACATACACACACACACACACACACACACACACACACACACACACACACACCACCACACACACACTCACTCACACACACACACACATTTTACGAATGTGATAAAAAAAACTAAAAGATAAATCTCCTGGATTAAGTTTTGTATGGTCTTGTAATAAATGAAACAATACTTCATATGAATCATAATGATAATTAACATAATTCATTACATGATAAAAACTGAACAAAAGTTACAACAGGGCAACTGACAATCAGACATCCCCATGACTATGGATAGTGATGTTCTACAATGTAATAAGTAAAATTAATACATGCATACTTACCATATATGTGCATCTCAGATTTGAAAATATGCTGAAATACAGTTTTAACCTCCTTTTACCAAAAACGTACCCAAATTGTGTGCATAGAATAAGAGTATCTTTAATTATCAGAAACATTTTTCCCTCTTCAGATATAATTCAAAATGGTTAATTATTAATACTATGATATTTGATTCACCTACAGTTAATTAATTACTGTAAGGTGATGTATATGAACAATGTGTTAAAAAATGACACAATTAATTAGTTAGCTGTTATATACGAACAACGTTTGAGAAAAAAATAAACATGAAGAGGCTCAAAAGTTACCGGGCTGGTTACCCGGCTGTCTGGGCTAGTTATCGGGCTGTCTGAGCTGTCTGGGCTAGTTACTGGGCTGCCTGGGCTAGTTATCGGGCTGTCTGGGGGCTGAGTTGTAAAAGATCAGGATCTTCTTTGTAGTAATGTGGACTTCTTGCATCGTCTCTGAACTCATCCCTTAATGGACTACGGCGCATACAAAACTCTCTCCCTTCTTTTCTTTTCTTCTCATTGTCTGCAAAACACTTACCAGTCCTGTGTACAGTGTTGTTTCTTTTGAATGAGCAATTGCTCCTCTTCTAAATATTCTTGACCAGTATTTTAAGTAGACCCAAATGACTAAATACTCTCCCTCCTTCTGCAAAGGTGGAATGTTTCACAAGATAAAACTAAACAAATTCATAAAAAGAAATGATCCCGGAGAGTAAACCCAGTAATGTTGTCCCAGCCCCACGAGAAGAGACAGCAGGGCTGTTTCCCATGCAATGGTAAGGAAAAGAAGAGACAAATGCAAACGAACACAGCAATCTTCAACTTGAAAGAATAAGCTGTCTGGTATGAAACATTTTTTTTTTCAATAAAACAGAAACCACTGCGAAAGACAGAGCTGTAAGAGAAAAAAAAGAAAAGAAAAACAATTGTTGAGGCTAGTGGAACTGCCTAGGTCACAGGTGACCCTCCTGCAGTGCTCTATCAGTATTCAAGTCATTCATTGTAATTCAAAGTCTCTATGTATCGAAAGCTGGTAATGATTGTACTGTTTTGTTTGATCCTGTTGGGCCTGCAGCCTGGAATATCAAGAGGAGAGGGGCATCCACACTATAATACACAGTGAGCCACCTAACCTAAAGCTAGCAAAACTCCATACATACAGAGACATTACTTAAAACAACAGAGTACCCAGTGAAGACAAAACAAAGAGTCTGGAAGAAAAGTATAACACAGTTTCTTTTTTTTTCTTAAACAAGGTTCAACACTTAGGAAAATGCCAGTGACGGATGACCTTGCCGAGTACATCAGCATACACTGTTACAACCCCAAGACAGATAAAGAGGGATCATCTCCCTTGCAAGGGTAAAAACAAAAAAATACAAAAATAAGCAAACATAATACACTTTTACATGACAGAATAAACTGCAGGCCTGGAACACAAAACATAATAGAAACCACTGAGGAACCAGTCGCCGTGGTGTAGTGGTTAGCGCAACAGACTACTGACTGGAAAGTTGTGGGTTCGAATCCCCATCAGTCCCTTCAAAAATCATTGTGGGATCGGCTTTAACCAGCTCCTACCCAGAGTTGGGCGTCTATGGGCTCACTGGGAAGACTGGGACCACACAGTCAAGTCTCATCCAGACCACTGATGCATCATTGCAGGTGTTGCTCAAATCTTCTGACCAGCAACAAGGTGTCTGTATCTCTCGGGCCTGGTTGATGCCAGGTACATTATGATACTAAGTGTAGAGTACAGCCCTGTCACGTAGTCTCAATCCTAGATGGAACTCCATAGCATCATGATAATCATCCTCATCGACATCATCATCATCATCATCATCGCATGGTGAAAAACTGTTCCAGCTTCTATGGCCATTCAGATGGCGTAAAAAATGGGACAAAAAAAAAAAGGTGAGCACAAAGGTAACTTCCCTGAGTCTAAAAAAAAAAAAAAAACCTCTGAGGAAGATGACAATGTAATGGAGAGGGAAAAAAAATGTTGAGGGTTGGGGAACAGACTAGATCTAATTGGTCCTCTTAAAACTAGACTAAACACATAATAATTTGGGGGAAAAAAAAACACACAAAAAACCCTGGTGATGGCTGGAGAACAGCCTAGGTGGCCCTCTTAGCCTAGACTGCTCCTCAACCTATAACAATTTGAAAAAATAAAAACAAAAAACTTGGGGATTGGGGACAGTCACAGTGGCCCTCTTAAACTAGGCTGCCACTCAACCCATAATTATCTGAAAAAAAAAAGGTAGTTGGGGAGCATCCTAGGTGACCCTCCTAGACTAGATTGCTCTTCAACCCATAATAATTTGAAAAAAAAATGTTGGTAGTTGGTGGACAGCTTAAGTGAACCTCCTAGACAAGGCTGCTTCCCAATTGCAGACAAGGTCACATGAAGGCGATTAAAAAAAACAAACCAAAAAACAAACAAAACAAACAAAAAACAAAAACAATATATATATATATTTTTTTATATATATTATATTACGATTTAACATGTTTTGTTTGGATATAAACTACTGCACCAAAGCCTGAGAAAAGAGGTGGAGAGGGACATAAGTGAGGAGGGATAAATCAAATGATGGAGGCTGGGGTGGAGGAAAGGAGGCAGCGCTAGAAAGAGGGAGACAGACTAAGACAGCAAGATGCAAGAAGATAGGAGAGTTATTACTGACACAATGAAACAGTGCAGAGATTAATCAAAGCAACATTACAAATTCTTCCCAACTTCAAATCTCATGGCAGAGATTAACCTCTTCCCTGCCACAGTATTCATGGTCTTTTGCCACTGCTGTCAGCCGGAACGAAATCTTGCTTTTTTCGGTATGTTCACTAATTTATTCACTGCTCATTCATTTCGTATATCTTTTCAGTTTTTAGCATGCTTTTTTATTCTACCCTTGGCTATGGTTTGATGTCATAGTTATGTGATCTGGTTGAAAAATAGTATAATTAGAGCCGATATAATGAGCCTTTCTCTAAAAAAAAAAAAATGCTTTAGGAAAATACACACACACACAGAGTAGCAGTAGTAGCACATAAAACCACACAAAACAGAGCAAAATTTGGTTTTTGTCCATAATAAACATCAAGTGAAAAAGTTTTCTTACTATTATTTCTCTCTGTGAATGTTTTTCCATGCAACAGTCAGTAAGTTCTTGGGTGTAGCATGGTGGAGGAAGAGACAGAATAGGCAGAACTTTGTCTGCCATCTTGAATTGCATTATCAGGTTCCATACTTTCTGATGCTAATTAGACCAATATTCAATTCTCTGAATGGTCAAAGGGGAAAAAACTGCACTTTGACATCTCCACAAGAGGTTGGCCAAGTTTCTAATATTATCTCCCATTTACCCCCCCCCCCCCCCCCCCCCAAACCCCCTGGAAATTTCGATGACGAAAATCCCCCGTGGCAGACACGGTTACGGCCATATGGACATGTCAGTACGGCCCTGTAGTAGACATGACATAAGCAGGGATGAGGTTAAACAAAGCAATATTACAAACTCTACCCAACCTCAAATCTCACCACACTGGATGCAATTACTAAACCGAATGAGTCAAAGCCGACAATGAGAAAGTACACAAAAACTACATCATTTCAATATTGTTACCATCTTAAAAACAAACTAAAAAGAAGGAAGTCACAAAGCAAGAGAATCATGCAGTGATGCACACACACAGTGACACACATTCTCTCTGTCTCCCTCCCTCTCTCTTCCTCCCCTCTTCCCCAACCTCCCTCTCTCAGTTTATGTTAATTTACAACCAACTTTAAGTTTATTACTTTTCTCCACATAATATTACATATAACAATATATAGTTTAATACTTCAGTTCACACATTTCACACTTTTCGTCCCCATTTCCAAGAGCATGTATAACAAGAATAACAGCAAACAACTCACAATGATATAAGTGATGCCAACCACAAGACCTTTCTTAGGAGGCAACCTCTCGAAGACACAGATTCCAATCACTTCAGCATCCCCTGAAAAGGATGAAAACAAAAACCTTTAATTGGTAATAAAAATATAACAGTAAAACATTTAACACTATTAGTAATAACAGCCATGTTTTCTTGGGATGTTTTGGCTTTTACATGGCATCAACCCACTGTACAATCGGATACTGAGTGAAATTTGTTCAAGTAAATTTTAGGGATCATCTTTCAGTTTCACTAACCAAATAGTCAAATAAACATTCAATTTCAACTATCAGTTGTTATAAATGATTACCAGTTGTCTATGATTGTTGAATGCTTAATTTCCTCAGAAAACAAAACTGATCTGGAATAGCTTACAATAACATGCTAGATTTTTTTGTTACTCATTTACCTTAAATAGCCTAAAAAATCACCTGGCAAGCAGCAAACACAAGCAAAACAATTATAGCTGGCACTGAAGAGGTTAGATTTTTCTCCAATGTGTCGGACAAACTTGGCCAGCAAGTAAATCTTTTCTTTAGACAAGTTGGGCAGAGGTGGCCAGTCCACACACTGTACTCCTTGACATGTCGGCTATTAATGGCTGGCAAAGAAAAATTTCTCATGCTTCACTGGCTTTGCTCCAAGTAATAAAATCTACAAAACATATCCATGAATGGGTCTGCAAAATAAATCAAAGTGCAAAATTATCAAGGAAGGGTAGGGGGATCATGATGACCAGGAATTTGGGCCAGTTTTGGATAACGATGCATCCAAGTTGGGGATTAAAACTTGATACTGTCCTGCTACTTCCACGTCCAACACATCAGGTGGGTTTATCCCACAAACCCTATCAACTCGCTCTTTCACACACATACACATACACACACACACACATTACAAGACAAGCACAAATTTTCGGCCAACTGGCCTTTGCCAGGCGTACATAAAAGACAGAATAAATGCGCAATCCTCATGGGGACAGAGAGTGAGTGAGTGAGAGAAGTGAGAGGAGAGAGAGAGAGAGAGAGAGAGAGAGAGAGAGAGAGAGAGATGAAAAAGAAAGAAAAACCATAATAATTTGGAAAAAAAATGTTGGTAGTTGTGTGTGTGTGTGTGTGTACGTGTATGTGTGTTAATTCTGCAACAAACAACAGGTGATCTTATGCATGCTGTCAAATAGATAGACTGTTGTGCTCAACTTGTCGGAAATGGAGTCTTATGTACTCCCTTTTCCTTTTCCAATTCTTTTGTTTGTTTGTTATAAAAATTAATTCTAACAGACCACAGAGTGATCTTATGGACTCGGAAAGTAAGGCAGACCAAGTTTTACACGTCTGTAGCATGTCTTGCTGTTCTATTAAACAATGAAATAATGTAGGTTTATTTTTTGTTTTGGGGTGTGTGTATGTGTGTGTGTGTGTGTGTTCACTGCCTGTTGTTAAAATGTTTGTTTACTCCCAGCAGTGAGTATGTAGTTTACACAGATATTAAATTTTCATTCCATTTGATGATGTGGGCGTTAGTTTACATTTTCTTCTATCCGTTTGTATGAAACATGTCACGTTTCACACCAACACGAGTGTTGCGGTGGGAATGAATGATGCTGACTGAAATCACGCGTCGGGATAGCCTAGCGTTAATAATTATCACTGGAACTGAGGAAGCCGAGGATCTTACCCGGCAGGGGCAGGTTTGAAAACTGAATCGTCTTCATCACGGGTGTGATTTTCTTGTCAGACGGTTGGTATAGATATTCAACACTAGAACACTGGCACTCCATGGAAGAAACAAGAAATTTGCGAGAATCTCCTTCTGATTTAAGGCTCGCAAGACTATTAATAGTCGTCTGCGACTGCAGACTGTAATAGTCAGCATCTCGCCAATCGTTGAAGTCCATTTTCATTTCTCGTTCGCTTCAGCACAGCAAGTAGGGAGAGTGACCACCCTTCGTCAGTTCGTGTTCCGTTTCAAGTCACCAGCAGAGCGCATGCTCAAAAAAGTATGGTGTTCATGACGCGTCAACACCTTGTTAGCGAATAATACATGTTTATGGCTTATGGGTCATCAGCATTTCAGGGCTTCAGTGGCACCAGTGCATATGGGATTTGTTCCGAGTGCAGAGACGTTATCTTGCAATCCTTCTTGCAATCCTTCAGTGTCGATCTTGACTGGCGAAACAAAATTCAGCTCGATTTACTTTAAAACGAAGGCCTTTGGTAAAATGCGGCCACATGATCTTCGTAAAAAGGGCAGAAACTCCTGTATTTTATTTGGGTAAGAGGACACTAAAGTAGTAGACAGACACAGGGAAGTGGTAAAACTGTGCTTTTTTTTTTTTTTTAAAGTAAGTGAACCGTGGCCGAGATGTGGTTTCTAAGAAAAATGTTGAGAGTTCCATGGACAGCAAAGAAAACAAACGAGACAGTCTTGATGGAGGCAGACACAAGAAGGTCATTGATAAGGAAGATTAGGAAAAGACAGGCAACATATAGGCCATTTTATGAGGAAATGGGAATTAAAGCACCTGGTCTGAACAGGAAAGCTGGAGGGAAAGAGAGCAACAGGTGGACCCAGGGAGAAAATTTTGGACGGACTTCCAGGGTGGCCAAGGACAGAGAGGGTGGAAGATGTGCTTGCGGCAACAAGGATAGATCTAAAGGAGGGCCATTATCGCCAACGCTATGCGGCAGGGCACTTGATGATGATGATGAACCGTGGCTGCAGAAGTAAATCTTTTTCATCTCCCTTAATTCCATGAGGAGTCTTTGGGGTGCCGTACTAAAGAACTGTTTACCAGATTCCTTCAACTCTGTTGGTAGTGTGCCAAAAACTGGATCTCTGCAAATGGATTTTCTATATATTCTGCGATGTTGTCGGTATTGTGAGAAGTAAAAGGATCGCCTTAATAGCTTTTTCTTTCTTTCTGTTTTTGTTTGTTTTGGTGGGGGATGGGGGGCTTCACTTGTTTTTCTTTCTTTTTCATCTCTCTCTCTCTCTCTCTCTCTCTCTCTCCTCTCACTCACTCACTCTCTGTCCCCATGAGGATTGCGCATTTATTCTGTCTTTTATGTACGCCTGGCAAAGGCCAGTTGGCCGAAAATTTGTGCTTGTCTTGTAATGTGAAATGACCACACATTCTCATTCTATTCTCACGTGTTTCTTGGTGCCGTTTGTTTGAACGCCAGCAGTCATTTTCATTTAGATTTTGATCGTTTGTAAAATAAAATAAAACAAACGAATAACTAAATGAACTACGTGCATAGTCCTCATTCCCAAGAAAAAGCTCCAACATAGACAGCCAGACACACACACACACACACACACACACACACAAAACCACACACACACACACAACACACACACACAACAACCCCTCCGCCCACCAATCTCCTGGACTTTTCCTACCCCCCCACCCCACCACTCACACACACACCCATCCAATACCATTACTGTCATTCGAAACCTTCTATTGCATTGCGTGCCCATGCACTTTATACACTAGTCCAGACGACGTACTCCAGAGATTGGGGGGATGGAAGACAGGGAGGGGAGAATGGGGTAGGAGAGAGGGGGCTGGGGGTATTGGTGGGAGTGAGCACAGGGAGGTGGGCATAGCACTCAGCAGCAGCACCAAGGAAAGCGACAAAAATCGTCGACTTTGGGCCACTGAGCTGCATAATAGGATGAACAAGTCTTTGTCATGCTCTTTGCTTTTGCTGCAGGTAAAAGTAGTAACAGCTGTGGCCCTTGGAAGGCAATGTCGTGTCGTGACAATGAGATCCGATTACTACTAATAATAGTAATTATAAAAGATGTGTTCTGACGCTCCACTTACACAACCACTTTCGTCATCTTCTCAGCCAACCCTCCTCACCCCCAATCTTTCTCTCTCAGAGTCTCCACAGTGCACTGGTACTTGGTGATAAAATCGACCACAACAACAACAACAACAACAGCAACAAATACAGCTGCAACAACAACAGTAACAACAATAATGATGATAATGAACATCTCTATATAGTGTTTCTGAAGCCCAAAGCACGTTGTATCAGGAAATGCACGACAAAAGAAACAAATGTCATATATGATCATTGATAGTGACTACTTTCGTAACAGTTCATTCAGAGTACATATAGCTTCAAGTCATACAAAAGACATACTGTATAGCACTCATAATCAGGAATTTCTAGAAATTAGATCACAAAATACCCCACCACCTTCCCTATAATAGCAGACAGGCACACATGCATGCATACACACAGACACGCACGCACGCACGCGTCCACACACTCACACGCACACAAGAACAACGTCAACAACAACAATGATAACAGTACAGACCAAACCCAAACAAACCAAACCAAAACAACAACAACAAAAAACAACAACAACCAGGGGAACAAACGACCCACACACACGCACCCGCGTGCACACACATACACACATGTACACACACACACACACACACACACACACACACACACACACACACACACACACACACACACACACACACACACACTCACTCGCATACACGCACAGACATAGGCTACATAAAGTTTAAAATTATTTTACTCTTCAGCTCTCCTATTCCCACCAAACCAAACCAAGCCGAAACAAGACAAAACAACAACAACAACAACAACAATAGAAAGCAAAGCAAGACAAGACAAGACAAGGCAAGGCAGGGTAAGGCAAGACAAGGCAAGGCAGGACAAGACAAGACAAGACAACGTGCATCAGACCAAAGACGTAATGAAATCAAACCGACCATCAGTTTTACATGCTGAAAAAAAATTAGTGAAGAATGTGCCTCAATTCAAATGACCCTGTTACCCCAGGGCAGATAATATTACGTTATCTTCATTGCACATGTAATTTCCAACCGGGCATAGACTAGTTATACAACTTCTCTGCAGATCAATACAATTCTCCTTTCTGCTGCTCAAGGCGACAGCAGCTGACCTTTTTCAGAAAATGCTGTCGCTCACTATGCTGTGATGGTATCAATATCACTGGTTTTAATCTACGGTTTTTTCCTTATAATTTGAGAAGACATTGATTTGACTTGAAGCTGAATCCACAACCCTCTCGCTCTCTTTGTCTCTCTCCCTCTCTCTTTCTCTCTCTGTCTGCCTGCCTGCCTGTTTGTCTGTCTCTCTCTCTGTACACACACACACACACACAACACACACACACACACACACACACACACACACACACACACACACACACTTCAATTTTCCAAGACAGTCAACAAGGGCATTGACTATTTTCTCCAATATTTCGGCCCTTGGCCTTCCTCAGGGTAAAATGACAATAAAATCGTATGATCTCATCTACATTAGAGAATTCATCTCACTTCCTTAAAAATATCGCATAAAATCACCTGAGGCATGAATGTACATGTACACACAAACACATAGTCGCCCCTATTCACACCCTCACACACACACATATGCATGTACGGGAACACACACACACACACCACACGCACACGCACACCACACACACACACACGCACACGCACACACACACACACACGCACACACCACACACACACACAAACACACACGCACACACTCACACTCACACACACAAAAACATACACACTCGCACCCACCCACACACGCATACCCGTACGCACACACTCACACACGCACACGTTCATACCATTACACACACATTTCTCAAACACAGGCCCCTGAACAATGACTTCAAAGCACGTATACCTGCCCGGGTAATAAAAAAAACTCCAAATGAATCAAATAAAAATAATATGATATAGTAAGAACAATCGAATTAAGACCCAGAATTATCAGTTTAAAAAACGTAAGAATTAAGAACCAGAAGAACAAAAAACTAATATAAGATTAATAG
>CM060308.1:52123455-52130955 GCA_030674185.1 Monoplex corrugatus
CATCAGCCGAACAGGCATGAGTGTACCCTAGCTCAACACCTTGTGTGAGTGTGTGTAACACAGAGCACACACACACACACACACACACACACACACACACACACACACACACACACACACACAACACACACACACACACACACACACACACACCCCTCACTCACACAACATTCTCTCTCTCTCTCTCACACACACACAAACACAAGCACACACACACACACACACTGACACACACAGACACAGACACACACACACACAGACACACACAGAGACACACACACACACACATACACACACACACACACACACACACTCTCTCTCTCTCTCTCGATAAAGACCAGGCCTCACTGTTTTATCCACATATCCAAAAGGCTTTATTTCGCAAACTAATTGTTCCAAAAGCAAACCGAACACCACAGTCATTCAACACTGACTGAATCTTACGTCACAGTTTATAGAAATCAAATCATGACATTTCATCAATTTTACATTTGTTTCGTTCGAATAAATAAACAACACATGCGAACAGAAAACATTACCAGTAGCATTGGTACATGTGATCAGAATATAACCCTTGGACTCCTGCACCCGTTCCACCAACTGCAAAAACTTAACCCCTTGACTCCCTGTAGGAAGCTGGTGGGTAGGGTGGGGGAGTCAAAGGGTTAAGTTTTTGCTGCAGGAAGCTGGTGGATAGGGTAATGGAGTCAAAGGATTAAGTGCTTGCTTTGCTAGCGTGGTCGAC
Organism: Monoplex corrugatus; assembly: GCA_030674185.1. Classification (NCBI taxonomy): domain Eukaryota; kingdom Metazoa; phylum Mollusca; class Gastropoda; order Littorinimorpha; family Ranellidae; genus Monoplex; species Monoplex corrugatus. The sequence continues at coordinate 52,124,201 of CM060308.1, forward strand.
AATGCAGGAAGCTAGTAGACAGGGTGAGGGAGCCAAAGGGTTAAGGTTTTGATGCAGGAAGCTGGTGGATAGGGTGAGGTAGTCAAAGGGTTAAGTTTTTGCTTTGCTAGCGTGGTCGACAATGCAGGATGCTGGTGGACAGGGTGTGGGAGTCAAAGGATTAAGTTTTTGCTTTGCTAGCGTGGTCGACAATGCAGGATGCTGGTGGACAGGGTGCGAGAATCAAAAGGTATAGGCAAAACATTGTGATGATGGGGGACACTCTGGTTATATCGACGGGATGAATAAAACATGCTTGTATTCAGTGCTGGTGTAGTTCTTCATGTAGGACACAAGACCCATGCTTGAGGCAGCTGTTTATTTATTTATTTGCCTGACAATCGTTACGAGAAGGCTCTGAACATTTTCCGGGCTATAAGCCTAGTGACAGATTCGGGTTGAGAGTATATGGAATCTATGAGTTCTGAACAGGTTCAGTGGTCCTTCTCTAGTCTGGCATTGGCCTAAATGGTAGAGCACATGTATGACCAAACTGTTCAATGGGCGATAATAGGCCTGATCTGATTAGGTTCAATCCTAGCCTAAGAAAATTTTTATACATGCTGCCTCCATCAACCCAGCTACAAATTGGTTCCTGATCCTTTTCATGATTGAGGTAAGGTGAAGCAGCCAAGAGAGGACACGGGCACCATCCTCACAATGCTGGTCCCGAGAAAATTACAGGCTCTACCACCTCACTCCCTTACGATAGTCTCAACGTTTTAAGATAATTATTCCCTCTTTACCAACGGGCATAAAATCCTTCTAATTCAAATCCCTCAAATTCTTGCGTTTCTACTCCTTCTCGTTCTTTTACCCCTAACAGTCATGTGATATATTTAGATTGTAATCTTGACAATATCTGCAGTCCATAGCAGCAACTCCGCCCTTTCCCACCTACCTCACCCCCCACCCCCCTCCGGCAGTTGCTCCCCTTCTAACGTCTTTTGTTGAAGTCAAAACAAGGTAGACGAATATGAAGTTGCAAAAACGTGACTGAGCCATAAAACAGTGTGGCAAAATCAATAGGCTTTGGTGTTCGGACGGATTGCCTGACAAAGGGGGACAAGTCACATAAACGTATACATACATTGGCCTTGGTCCTTAACTCAGTCCTGCGTAAACACTGTGGACGAACTATATTGAAAGTATAGATTTACTGCACGAAGACACTAAGGACATTAAATAGAAACATAAAGCTATTACATGCACCGAGGAAGCATAGGGAATAAGTTGTGAATGAAATAGGGGTGGCGGGCGGGGATGTGTGTATGATGTGTGTGTGTGTGTATGTATGTATGTATGTGTGTGTGTGTGTGTGTGTGTGTGTGTGTGTGTGTGTGTGTGTGTGTGATGTGTGTGCGTGTGTGTGTGTATGTGTGTGTGTGTGTGTGTCTGAGAAAGAGAAAGAGACAGATAGACAGAGAGAGAGAGAGAGGCAGACAGACAGACAGACAGAGAGACACAGAGAGAGACAGACAGACAGTGACAGAGACAGAGACAGACAGCGAGAGACAGAGAAAGAGAGACAGACAGGCAGATAGAGACAGAGAGAGACAGAGAAACAGAGAGAAAACTGAGACACACAGGGAGAGACAGAGAGAGAACATGGCATGGCATGAAGTTGTACAGAACCTCCAAACAGCAATCTTTGGAAACTGTGACATTCGAATACAAAGCAAGCTTTGACAGTGACAACAATCCACAACCAAGGGACACAATCAAGGGCAACTACAACCATGACGATGCTGAAACAAAATAACAACGACCACAACAATGACAGCAACAACAACATGCCAACAACGAAAAGAGGTGGAATGAAACAAAATATAAAAAAATAATATTTATGCACACGGACAGGTCCAAAGGAACTGAGGTTGCAGAGACTTCTGTAATCTCAGATTAATTTTCGTATCATATCCCTCGCTACTTTACCTTCTTCAACACTAGGTACCTAGGTGTGTGTGTGTGTGTGTGTGTGTGCGCGCGTGCATGTGTGCGTGCGTGCGTGTGCGTGTGTGTGTATGTGTGTGTGTGTGTGTGTGTGTGTGTTTGAGATACAAAGATGACAACTTGGGTCAAGGGTCATACGCCTAGCAGGTTGAGTGTATCCTAGCTCAGCATTCCCTGTGTTTGTGCGTGTGCGTGTGCGTGTGCGTATGCGTGTGCGTGTGCGTGCGTGTGCGTGTGCGTGTGTGTGTGTGTGTAAGCGCTTTGTTTGTTCTATTCCTGTAAAGTGCAACGAGCATGCTTTTGATAAGGACTGTTTGCGCTATATATGTGGAATTGAATTTTTTTTATATTAGTAGTAGTAGTAGTGCTATTATCATTGTTGTTGTTGTTACTTTTATCACTATTATTATTGTTATTGCTGTTGTTGTTCTTGTTGTTGTTGTTGTTGCTCTTGTTGTGATCATTATTATTATCATTAGTAGTAGTAGAACTAGTAATAACAATAATAATAATAACAATAATAATGATAATAGTAATAATACTAATAATGTTATTATTATTATTTTTATTATTATTATTATCATTATCACACAGCTGTGTACTCTGGAAGCCAGACACACAAACTTTTTCTCCAGCCAGACTCGAATCTGTGCTGTTAGTCAGCGATGCGAAATCTCCTCCACCCATCCATCCACCCACTAGCCTTAATCCCCTACTACCACACACATCACCTGCCTACCTAACCTCCAACCAAGCTTTGTGAGAGTGTGGAGTTTGCAGTTCATTCAAGAAGGATTCACCGCGATCGGAAATCCATATAAGCTCTACCCAAATCTCCAGCAGTTATTTGGCAGACTCCCTGAACCTACGCAAAACCCTATTATGCGCTGGCAAGGTCTTGAAATGGGGAGATGGAGGCTGGTGGAGAGGGTCCTAGGAAATATTATGCCGATACCGCACAGAATGATGGAAACAGTAAATAAGATGGGCGGCTAACAGGACAGTTTTCATGTTGAGGGCTGGGACTGAGCTCAAGATATCAGATCTTGAGTTCGACGGTTCTATCGAAAGAAGCAACCAGACCGTTGAAAAAGTCAAAAACAAACAAACAAACAAACAAACAAACAAACAAACAAACAAACAAGCAAACAAACAAACAAACCAACCAACCAACCAACCAACCAACCAACCAACCAAAACCAAAACCAAAACCAAAACCAAAACGAACAACCAACCAACCAACCAACCAACCAACCAACCAACCAACCAACCAACCAACCAACCAACCAAAACCAAAACCAAAACCAAAACCAAAACGAACAACCAACCAACCAACCAACCAACCAACCAAACAAACAAAAACAACAACAAAACGGAACGAAACAAAACAAAACAAAACAAAACAACAACAAAACGAAACGAAACGAAACGAAACAAAACGAAACGAAACGAAACGGACGAGACGAGACGAAACGAAACGAAACAAAACAAAACAAAACAAAACACAACAAAACAAAACAAAACAAAACAAATAAAACAAAACATGGCTCACCCGAAGCCTTAACCCACAATTCCTTGCATCATGAACATCACATTCTAACGACAGAACTATTGAGCACTAAAAACAATAAATACTAAACAAACCAGCAGCAGCAGCAACAACAAATAAAAACAAAACAAAAACTATAACGTTATCATACAACGATTCTCTTTGGAAGCTGATCAAAATTTGAAGAGACGCCCCCAACTCCAACTTCCTGCTGTAATTTCTAGTTACATATTATCAGTGGCATCAGTGTCAGTTTGCCCAGGATGGCTTGACGGCGCGCGGCTGACACCAGGATATGCGTTATGCCTCACAAATGCCCTGTGGGGATTAAAAATTAACATAGTTTACAGAAAACTAATATCAAAGTCATCATGATCGAACGACTGCTCATCGTCGTTATTCGAGCAGCGTGGCCACTGGTAGCCTCTATTATCTAGTTTGTATAATAAATAAATAAATGTTTACTGAATATATTGTGTGGTGGATACAATTACAAAACAACACTTTTCTTTTCCGTTTTCATTTTTGAAATGGAATAAAGAATCATTATCATTGCATATCATGCTACATGTGCTTAAATCAATTACAGATCACGTACAAGTTCAAATTTGCCTTACAGACACTATAAAGAAAAAGCGAAAACAGAAAAGAAAAGTTATGGCCAGCACGTTATAATATTAAATCACATAACAATAACACTTGTATTATTTGACAACCGAGAGTGCCACAAGCAGCAACTAATGCGGGCACACACAAAGAAAGGTACATTTTCAAACAGTTCATCGACATGAACAGATTAAGGCTAGAATAAAATTGAAATTTATGACGCAAACATTCAAAGTTTAACAGCAATAAATAATTAAGCTATACATTTCAAAATTTAGCCATTTTTGTATGACGTTCTGTGTGAAAGATAACACAGAATGGTTTCACATTTTCCAGAGTAAGTTTCACATGATGAATTTGTGCATGTGCTTACTCGTTTTCTTTAAACTGTTTTAAATTGTGCATGTGTATGTTAGTTCATGTTCGTCACATTAGGCAGCAAGATCTTCCTCCATGTTGAGACCCAACTTAACAGTCAAGAACTGAGACATCCGTCGCTTCATGGACCGTTTACGGATGTCCACCTCCTTCAGGATCTGTTCACGCATCTGCTGGGTCATGATCATGCGCTCAGGCTCCGCCAGGGCGTTACGACGTTGTGACCAACGGCTGTACACAGGCCTCCAGCTGCCTCCCGGCCCTTGCACCCACGACAGACTGTTAGGCTCAGACCCTTCATGAGGCAGCCCCAACTTTTGCCCAGCACGGCGCCAGAGCTGTTGCACTCTTAGTTTTCTGCTCAGTCTCGGACTACAGAAAGCTCGTGGAGCCCCTCCCAGCTCACTGTGTACGAAGATGTCAGGTTGGGAGATAGACTTCGCGCGAGTGATCCCGATGGAGGGAAGCAGCTTGGGTAGGAATGATGTGACGGACAGTGATCTGTTTCGTAACTCCGATGAGTGTCTTGTCCCAGTGGTGATGTCTGGCAGAGAGCTGTCTGGTTCTACCACGGAGATGTCTCTCTGACTATAGGACTTGTGGCAAAAGGGATGTTTGTTGGCCACAATGTTTGATGAGTCAATGTGGTAGAGACGAGTGTGGCGATGGTTTGGGCTGGAGCGGCCAAAACTTTGTTTCTCTTGGTCTTTTCGACTCGCAAGCAGTTTAGCATGGGTTGTTGGTGCGGACGGCGTGTGGGCCTTTAATGTTTCAGAAAGGGTAGCGTTTTCTGTTTGATTTTGATGGGACTTTGAGGTTTTGGTAAGGGCAGCCTTTTCTGTTTGATTCAATGAGTTATGCTTTGCTTCGTCAAGGTGGCCGTTTTGTGTGTTAGAAGATGTTGTTATTGTTGAAGATGATGTGTCGGAGTCCGCAGACTCTTCATGTGTGTCTACAGACTCATCATGTGTGTCTACAGACTCTTCATGTATGTCCACAAGACTCCTACTTCGAGTTCTGAATGCAGAATCTTTGATCTGTAGCACGTAGTCAGGTTTGACAGGGAACTGGAAACGTGCAGAGGACGTACGCCGAACACTGCAGGACGGCTTTCTGGGAACGTGAACAGGCGGCAGGTGTAAGAGGGTCCTTGTCCTGTACCTCAGTCACTACCATCACACTGTCTCTTAACGCGCCTGGCCTCGGATTTCCTACAGGACCGTTCAACAAGGAGACACTGGTCGCTAACAGTGGCGTCTTCATGGCTTGATGGAAAGAAAGACCCTATGCAGGACACAGAATATGTGTCTTTATGACTAACTTTAAAAACAAAGCACCTTTGAGTAAATAGTTTAAAAGTCAGTCAACATTCTAAAAAACGAGTTTCGTGTTTCTGTGACTTTTTTTTAGTGGAGTAAAGCGTGTTTCTGTTTTTTTAATTTTGCCTGAAATACACAGGATTATTGGAAAAAATTGATTTCAGTAATACTCACTTTTTACAAATTTCATGCATATGAACATCTAATCTGAAATGGTGGGGAGAAAGTATTGACAAAAAAATGGATAAAACGCAAACTTCCCAGCAAAACACATTTCGTTAAAAAACCCGTTTCTTCATAGCAAGTACAGATGACATTTTGCAGAGAGCAAGAACAAATTCTGCTGTCATAAAGACTGATGGAAGCTGTTCTGAAATGACAGGGAAAGCTCGGAGATTGTGTATTGGAATTCGGCCGAGTCAGCAAGACGTATTTGTTCTGCCCAAATCTGCAAATTGGAACTAGAATATGTATATATTTTTTTGGTCTGTCAAGTAACGACAGTGATATTCGTAGTTTTGCCGAATCAATAAAACGTATTTGTTCTGTGGTGTACAAAAAATGTGTCAATCAGTAACACTGATGTTAGTTGTTCCGCTGAGCTGCAAAAAGTAGTTTTGATCTATACAAAAAGTATAATCTATCAGGTAAGTGCTACAGTGTTATTCGCCTTTTCTCCAGCCGTATCCACAGTATATTACAGACGTGTGAAGGAAATCAGAGCCACCACAGTGTAATGTATTATTACGTGCCAAGACAGGAAGTCATGTATCAAATGTCCACGGTTTTCAGGCGATGAGTTGAAATAATGAATCATTTCTCCACAGGGAAGGCTTTGCGTCGGAAATACTCTGTTCTTTGCGCTGTAGTGACGATATCGATGATGATGACGATGATGGAGCTGGAGAAGA
>CM060308.1:52135955-52138455 GCA_030674185.1 Monoplex corrugatus
GGCGTTTTCATGTTTCCGAAAGACATTCACATGATTTACAGAATCTTTAACGTGTATATTTCATGTTCTGTATGTGTGTACACACGAAGAGGGTTAGGACATTAGCAGGTCTGCACACATGTTGATCTGAGAGATTAGGAAAATCTTCACTGCTTACCAACTCAGCAAAGGCGGAGTATGTACACTGTACAGCAATATACCGCCTGCACAGTATGGGCAAAACTATGTGATTAAACGGAGAATCGAACTTGGGCCTTCCCACCGGAAGTCTGACGTTTACCCACTTGAGTACCGTGTCTGTCACTCCCATTACTGATCTTGAATCATGTTATGCCGACTAGAATGGCCATAATTGTGATAACTCAAATTCTGCTAATGTTGACCAAGCCTGTAAAACTATGACCCCCTGTGCACGCTGGTACATATACTACCAGAAAATTGTTATCAACCCTTTGATTCCTGCACCCTGCCACAGCATCCAGCATTATCAACTATGCTAGCAAAGCAAAAACTTAACCCTTTGACTCCCTTACCCTTTCCACCAGCTTCCTGCAGGGTGAGGGAGTCAAAAGGTTAAGTTTTTGCAGTTGGAAACCAGGGTGCGGGAGTCAAAAAGTTAATAACGATTTTCTGGGTCATTTTATGAGGAAAGGGGAATTGGAGCACCTGGTCACACAACGGGAAAGCTGGAGGGAAAGAGAGCACCGGGTAGACCCAGGGAGAAGATACTAGACAGACTTGCAGAGTGGCTGGGGACAAGGAGGGTGGAAGAGATGCTTGGGGCAACAAGTGATAGAGACAGATGGAAGTCCATAATCGCCAACGCCATGCGGCAAGGCACCTGATGATGATGATACATACCAGCTTTCAAAGGCCTGTAGACTGGCAAGGGGGTCATAGTTTTACAGGTATGGTCAAAAATAGCAGAATTTGTGATATCACAATGGAAAAAGAAGACAGTATGGTTTCACTGTATTACTTTTCTTTATTCTGATATTGTTGACTGTGGTAACAACACAAATCTGCTTGTGTTTGAATATTTGCATGGTTAATGTGTTCATTTTGATTTTGATCACAGAAATATTTAACAACATTCTTAAATGAGGCTTGTTATTACACGCACGCACTCACGCATGCATACGCACGCACACACACACACACAACACACACACACACACACACACACACACACACACACACACACACACACACACACACACAACACGCACACACACATTCATCCACCTCCCTCCCACACACAAATATATACATTCACGCACACACACACGCACGCACGCACGCACGCACGGAATATATACTTACGATGTTGTGTATTACGATGATTTTTTTTCATGGTTAGATTTTTTCATTCATTTGTTGTTGTTTTTTTCAGTGTTATCAATTTGTAATATTGTTTTTGGTTTGTGTTTGGTTTAGTTTTGTTTTTGTTTTTGCTTTTTGTCTTTGTTTAAACATAGGTAGATTAACAACAGCAGAGGGGTAATAGCTTATGTGTTAATATCTATACCACTGGAAAATAAAGATTCATTTCATTTCATTTTTGATCACTATGATCCAAACCCAGAAAATGATGGAAATGATTTATCAAGATTTTCTCGGCTATTCAATGACAGTGTCCAGCCACAACTAGGAAAAAACTCCGAAACTGAAACTGTGAAAACTAAGCACGTCTGACCAAAATCAATTTTATGTTCACCTTTACAAAGTTTTAAATGTCTCAAACAATGGGGGAAATGCGGACATGTTTTGCTAAAGGTTTCGCGGCAATAATTGCAGGAATATCGAACGCTGTTCTCGCCACTCGTACCCTCCGAATTGTTGACCTTAGCCAGCAAGCCAACAAAAACGTGTTTGGCTTTTAGCTAAAATGTAAACGATACCTTGCAGAACCTTGCAGAATCACCATCTTGGGAAAGCTTGGAAACTAGCCAAGCAAACAGACTCTGCTAATGTCTTTCTGAATAGTCCTTTGAAAATCGAGATTGTTTGACACTGACGCTCTAAAGAATCTACAGAAAATGTTTTGGGAAAAAATATCTACTGGCAGTTTATGGACAGATTTTAACCAGTCTAAATCGTAGGTCCATTTTTAGAAAAAGAAATGAATTTGAAGGGATTGATCGCACTTGGACAATTCCATATGCACTCCACCAAAATCTGCCAGCACATCTGGCAGACTATCTGAACCCATGGAAAACCTTATGCCCAGGCAAAGCCTTGAAAAGGGAAGGGCCGGGTGGTGAAGGACCGTCGTCGTCGGCCTCTTTACATCTCAGGAGATGATAGTCTGCACCGGGAGGCGTTGTGGTCATGACGTGCACTTTCTGCTGTGGCTGTGCAGGCCGATTCTTGAGTGGCAATCTCTGTCACATCTGCCACATACAAATTGAGTCGCTATTGTCTGGTTTCTGGAAGGTTGCTTGCGAAGAGCCCTTTTCTCATCTGCGCTTTCTACTCTCCTCCTCTCCGCATTCACAAC
>CM060308.1:52150955-52183455 GCA_030674185.1 Monoplex corrugatus
ATAGACATGTGCAAACAGATTCGATGTTTGATTTGATTATCTTTCTTGTGAATATATAATCTCTAAATGCAAATTTGATATGACTCTTTCAAACACAGCTAATCTCCTATAAGAAAAATTATGGCCTCAGAACACTGTATAGAAAAATAGCCAGCAAAATAGCCTTGCATCTTAAAAGCTTTTCAAATGAAATGGCTGCCATACTTACTACAAATTACAATATGCCATGCTCACTTGTCATGTGCACAGGGTAATACGTGCACATGTTTTTGTCGTTGTTGTTGTGTGCATGGGGTGATGTGCTTGGTTGTTTTTTTGTGTGTGTCGCGTGCGAAAGGGAATTTTGTGTGTGCATGTGTGGTAGGATGTAGTTTTGAAAACAGCTCACCCAAGTGGGAACTTGGGGTGGACTGGGCTTGTTGGTCAGTTCTCAAAAAAAATAAAAAATAAAAAAAACCCACCTCGAGAAAAGACATTACAGCTCCATTTAGAAAAAGGAAAGGAACGAGATGAAAAATAAAAGAGAAAAAAAAAAGGAGAAAAATAAGAAAAAAAAAGAAGAAAAAGAAAGAGGAGGAGAATAAGAATAAGAAGAAAGCGAAAAAGACGTAGAAAAGAAAAAGAAGGCGAAAAAAAGAAGAAGAAAGAAACGTACACACATACATAGGCACACACACAAGAAAGCGAAAAAGACGTAGAAAAGAAAAAGAAGGCGAAAAAAAGAAGAAGAAAGAAAGAAGTAGAAAAGGGAGAAGAAGAAGAAGGAGAAGAAGAAGGAGAAAAAGAAGAAGGAGAAGAAGAAAAAGAGAAAGAAAGCGAATTAGAAGGAGAGAAAGAAGAAGAAGAAGAAAAAAAAGAGAAAAATAAAAAAGAAGGCGAAAAAGGATAAGGAGAAGAAGAGGGACAAGAAGAAGAAGAAGGAGAAGGAGAAGAAGGAGAAGAAGAAGAAGAAAGCAAAACAGAGGTAGAAAAGAAAAAGAAGGCGAAAAAAAAGAAAGAAAGAAGTAGAAAAAGGAGAAGGAGAAGAAGAAGGAGAAGAAGAAGAAGAAGGAGAAGAAAGAGAAGGAGGACACAACGAAAAAAGAAGAAAAAGAAAAAGGAGGAGACGAAGAAAGAGGAACAGGAAAAGACGAGAAAGGAGGAGCAGAAAAAGAAGAGAAGAAAAAGGGGAGAAGGAAAAGAAGGAGAATGAAGAAGAAGAAGAAGAAGAAGAAGAAGAAAAAGAAACGGAGAAGAAGAAGAAACGGAGAAGACGGAGAAGAAGAAGAAGAAGAAGAAGAAGAAGAAGAAGAAGAAGAAGAAGAAGAAGAAGAAGAAGAAGAAGAAGAAGAAGAAGAAGAAGAAGAAAAACCAAAAGAACCAGAAGAAGAAGAAACGGAGAAGACGGAGAAGAAGAAGAAGAAGAAGAAGAAGAAGAAGAAGAAGAAGAAGAAGAAGAAGAAGAAGAAGAAGAAGAAGAAGAAAGAAGAAAAGAAGAAGAAGAAGAAGAAAAGAAGAAGAAGAAAAGAAGAAGAAGAAGAAGAAGAAGAAGAAAAGAAGAAAAGAAAAAGAAAAAGAAGAAAAGAAAAAGAAAAGAAGAAGAAGAAGAAGAAGAAGAAGAAGAAGAAAGAAGAAAAAGAAGAAGAAGAAGAAGAAAGAAGAAGAAGAAGAAGAAGAAGAAGAAGAAGAAAAAAGAAGAAGAAGAAGAAACCAGAACCAAGAAAAACAACCAACACACAATCACCCGTTTTTCATGTTTATTCATGTTATGTCAATCGTCATAATCCTCAAAGCTAATGATCGTCATTGGCGTCCAGTGCCAAAACACGGCAAACATACGACCAAAACAATAAAACAAAACATTTACAGAAAATAAAAGCACTGCTCCCTAATCCTACAGTACAATACTTTAACACAGTATGGTGGTCACTTTACAATAATAAGACAACCAAAAAGCACTGCTAATCAATTAATAATCCTATTGTACAGGAATGGTGAATGTTCAAGAAAATAGAAGTACTGTTGATTGCTGAATAATCACACAGTATAATATTTAAACACAAAATGATGGACACTTTGAAATAACAAAACAAAACAAAAGAAAAACAAACAAACAAAACAAACAAACAAACAAAATAAGCACTGTTGCCTAGACAAAGATTCCATAACAAATACTTTAAACCCAACGTTTCATACACTAACCTTTTGGTAGAAGAGACACACAAACTCCATACTTCAGGTCGTCGGTGGCCGAAGGAAACTTGTGTGTACATGTACTTCATGGTATTTAATTAAAGATTTGTACTGTTTCCATCTTGCACCGATATAATTATTTCCTTGATGTTTTTTTCTCTCGAGAAAAAAATCAGTCTCTACTCTTTTAAAGAACGACTAAAAGAACAACAACACATACAACGTCCAAAAAAAAAAAAGTTGAAGAATAAAACGAACAACGACAACACACTTCCTGTACATATCACAAACACTCATTAACATATCAGTACCATCATGTTAATCCCTAGACAAGTCTAAAATAGTGCTGTTTTCAACAGGCAGTTTTTAAAAGATGTTCAAGCAAGCTAGATGAAGAAAGTTACAAATGGACATCCGTTTTGCTTTTACAACACTCCTAACCTACCCTGAGAAATGAGGGCCACATACTCAGGTTTCTTTTTCGCATATAGCATCATTGATCTCTGGCCACTTCGATGATTGAGGGCCCGGTTATCTAGTCCCTCCCCCAAACAACTGCGTCATGCACTGACATCTACATTAGTTACTCTGTTGTACAAGTTGTCTTAGCTTCTGTTGGAGTTCGTGATATGGGCAAGAAATCTGTGTATTAATCGAATATAAACTGATACCATTAATCGAATATAAACTGATACGATGTTTATCAGCTATTGTGTTTATACACTTATATTCTACTTCTTCTTTAAGGTCAGTGGCAGTTTCTGATACAATACTAGTACAAAAATGTAAGCTTAGTAGAACATAGGCCAGATAGAGCCTCAGGACGTGGCCAGCTCATGGGTTTATGAGCAGACTTAAGGCTTGTACTATGATCATCATCACATGGCACCTGTGACGTTAGTTATATGGAATTCGTTCTGAGCGCGGAGACGTCTTGAGAGACTGAAACTGAAACTGAAATTTTAAGGTCAGTGGGTAGAGCGCCATGCTCACATTACAGCGGTTGTGGGTTCAACCCTCGGAGAGGCCACAGTATTATTCCCATCCTAAAACATAAAAGATGGTTAGTTCACTGCTCGTCTTACTCTTCAACCATTATGGTGGCGTCACCGTAAGTCTCATCGGTCCCTTCATTCCCTTACCGCTTCAAGACTTTACCAACGCATTGGATTTTTGCTCAGGCTTACAGAAGTCTGGGTAACTACTGGCAGATTTGGGCGGAGGGCATATTGAATTATCCGAGTGCACTGAATCATTCCTGAACCAACTCCAAACTCCACACTCTTTTATTGTACTTTGGAATAGACAGAATGAACCGTTTGCAAAGACTAAGGCTTTAGCACACAACCAACACGTTGGAGGAATCTGGCGAACAGTTGTATACTGCGGTGTCCCAATGACTGTTTACGGAGCTAACGGAGACGACGACGACGACGAAGAAGAAGAAGAAGAAGAAGAAGAAGAAGAAGAAGAAGAAGAAGAAGAAGAAGAAGAAGAAGAAGAAGAAGAAGAAGAAGAAGAAGAAGAAGAGAGAAGAAGAAGAAGAAGGAGGAGAAGAACAAGAAAGAAGAAGAAGAAGAAGAAGAAGCAGAAAAAGAAGCAGAAAAAGGAGGAGGAGAAGAAGAAGAAGAAGAAGAAGAAGAAGAAGAAGAAGAAGAAGAAGAAGAAGAAGAAGAAGAAGAACAATAACAACAACAACAACAAGAACAAGAAAGAAGAAGAAGAAGAAAAAGAAGAACAAGAAAAGAAGAAGAAGAAGAAGAAGAAAAGAAAGAAGAAGAAGAAGAAGAAAGAAGAAGAAGAAGAAGAAGAAGAAGAAGAAGAAGAAGAAGAAGAAGAAGAAGAAGAAGAGAGAAGAAGAAGAAGAAGAAGAAGAAATGATTGTACTGAAAGGTATAGGTGTTTCGATATTGCTTATTTAAGAATTATAGGATTACAACGATAAATTAAGGGAAATGAAGGAAAAATCATGCGAATGGAAACTCCTGTGTTTGTGTTTATAGCTTTAGCAGCCAAAGCATGTTGAAAACTATCCATGGAGGGGGGTGGGGTGGAGATGAAATAAGGGGAGGGGGGGCTGGAGGTTAGGCATTGTTCAAGGTTAGGATGGGAAGAGAGAATCGCGATTATCATGAAATACGGAAACGGTATCAACATTCTAAACAGACTATTATTCATTTCGAGTGAATGTTTTTTAATGTCTGTAATATCAGATATCTGCTTCCAAAACGTATATACATAATACTTTTCAACCTTACCGGTCACACTACATCACAAGCATACAAAATATGGTTTGAATCTGAAAAAAACATACAACACTCACAACTTTACACTATATATATTATACAACAATATTTATAAGTACAATAATTAACCAAACAAACATTACATGCATGGAGAATTAACCACTGAGGGTAAAAAAAAAATCAAAGTATATAACATCGAAGAAATGGTCAAATAGTTATAGTCCTCAATTGGGGTTTTGAAGACGAAAGCTACAAACAACTACCCGCTTTCAAACAATTCAAAATCGCACAATAGGCAAAAGAAAGCCGGACAAAGACTGCATTATTACAGAAGACTCTACACAATTCGACTACCTAAACAACAACAAAGGATGGGGAGAAAAGAAGTGATTTACCAACAAAAGTTTATATTCACGAGCACGCTGCCAATGGCCAGCTTAAATCTACATGCAATATCAACACGATATATACTTTTCATTTTACCCAAAGTCAAAAAAAAAAAAAAAGCCCCAAACAAACAAATAAAAAAACCCTCAAATACAACATGAAATATAAACAAAACAAAGAATCAACATCCCTGGTGACGATTTCTCATGTGTTTACCTGCAGATTTTAAGTTATGTCAAGTATTCAGCATTATAAGGAATCATAATTACATGTGATGATTCCTTTCAATATCACAACTATGCAGACAGTGCTGTGAGGTGGTGGAGGTTTCAGACAGTAAATGTAGTGCTTGTTAACGTGGTGAAATATTGGAGTGAAGGAAAATTATAAAATTGCAGATGTCAGTTTAAGTCATATCGTCGACAAGGGGAAACAAACATCCGAACGACTGAACAAGGTTCTGAGCCGATAATACACAAATATACATAAACACGAACAGCTAAACAAAGCTACAAATGGAAAATTTAGGAACAAATGAACTTAATACAATTACAAACCAATAAATAAAGTTATGAACGAAACATATAAGTAAACAAAACAATTTTATGAACTGAAAACCTAGTCAACAATCAACCAAGTCAGTTCAACTTAAAGGGAGGCAATAAACGTGTTGTTCTTTGTTGCTGTGGATAGACAAGAGCACTTTTAACTGCTCTAATATACAAGGAAATAACTAAACAAAGCAGAACAGCAAACAAACAAACAAACCCACAACACATTAATAATAAAAAAAAAAAAATGCACATTCACTCAGATGATGCGCCCTGTGATATTCTCCATTCACACATTCGCAGAACGATATAACTGTGGGTTATATCACAATTCATTTTTACAAGTAAGCGTGCCGTGGTCTTAAAAAAACCCCGAATCGAGGAATTTAAACTCGTTCACACCATCGTTCGTTTTACAGACCATGATGCCTCGGCATTCACGACCTTAAAACAGCAACAACAAAAACAACAACAACACACACAGAGACAAACAGACAGACAGACAGACACACACACACAAACACACACACACACACACAAAAATCTCGATAAAGTCACGATATCATTCACGACCTTAAAACAGCAAAAACAACAACAACAACAACACACACACACACACACACACACACACACACACACACACACACACACACACACACACACACACACAAAATCTCGATAAAGTCATGCCATCCTAACACTCCATTTTCATACAAATGTTATCAAAGAAAATCTTAATTTTGTACTTCTCAAGTTCACTGTGACCTTGAAGACGCTTCAGTGGAAAGAAAACTTGATGTAAAAAAACGAGGGCAAGGGTAAACCGTAACAACAGTGCAAGCAATATCACAAATTACTGAGAAAGTGTTTTTCACAGACCTTCCTTAGAAAAAGTGCTGGTTGTAGGCACTTTTTTGGGGGTGGGGGTGGAGGGTCCGTTTGTGGTCCTGGACTTAAACACCATATCCCTCAGACTTACGCCTTCGTGAGTCCTCAACATTCTACACCTTTGACCCAAATCAAGTAAAGATATTAATCCAGAAACAGCTGAGAAAATCTCGTTAACGAGTCATAGACGGGTGGACAGACAAACACACACACACACCTACATAGACAAAACAATAACAAGAACAACAAACAGAACAAAAAAGAAACAAACAAACAAAAATACACCACCAGCAACAACAAAAAGCCTCGCACACCCACACTTTCTTCCGATCGATATGAAACCACCTCCCCATTTTCTTTTAAAACAAAAAGAGATTGAAAAAGCAACGTTCACTGTAATTTGTTGTACAAGTGTATGTCTCCTTAAAATATCGGTTCGACCCCCCCCCCCCCCCCAAGCAACAACAACAACAATAAACAATAAACAAACAAAACCATAACCTCACCCGATAAAGCAAACAAACAAACAAAACCTTAAATCTTGTAAGTTTATATATATATATCATTATTTGTTTTTAAAAATTCTGTGTTTCTAACCTTAAAATCTTAAAAAGAAAGAAACAAGGAAAGAAACAAACAAAGAATGAAAGAAAGAAAAAAAAAAAAGAAAAAAAGAAAGAAAGAAAGAAAAGAAAAGAAAAGAAAGAAGAGAAAAGAAACGAAAGAAAGAAAACACCAAACAAGCAAACTACAGTATTGTCAGGAGTATTAATGCTTCGTGCACTGATAAACCGAATGTGACAGTCGGAAAATTCAGAATATTTTCAGGCTCCTTGTCGAGGAGAAAAACTGTACTTCTATGGACACACTAACGTTCACAGTCTCTTAAACAACTGCATGTTTTCTGTGACCTCTAGTCCATCATCATACTAACAGGTTTTAAAGTGTACCAGTCACCAGGCTACAGAAATTAGCGCGAAGGACTACAGACTGTTGTGGTTTTGCCATCTCCATCAATTTTTTTTTCAAAATCATGTGGGATTTTTCGACCCTAACCGGCTCCTACCCAGAGTTGAGTGTGCTATGGGCTCATTAGGAAGACGTTCACCTGACAGTCGAGTCTCATTCATTTCAGAGGTGAGTCACTGCGAGTGTTGCCGATGTCTCCTGACCAACACTGCAGGTGTCTATTTCTCGGGCCTGTTGACGTCAAGATATGTTATGGCTGTAAGCATAGAGTACAGCCCTGTCAAGAAGTCTCAATCCTTGATGGAACTCCAAAGCATCATCGACATCATCATCGTAGTATTGTAAAAAAAAAATGTCCCAGCTGCTGTGACCATTAAAGTAGCGTACAAAATGGGACACACCACCCCCACACACACACACACACACACACACACACACACACACACACACACACACACACACACACACACACACACACACACACACACACAGCACACACACATACGAAAAAAAGATGAGCACAAAGGACACTGTCTACGGGCCATGATCCCTAAAAAAGAGGTTTGGAAATATACAGGCACGCATACTTTTTTTTCATAATGATCACTTACGATTTTTTTTTGTAAAAAAAAAGCGTGTACAATAAAAATAGCTCAATTATGTACATATCTAAAAAGAAGAAGAAGAAGAAGAAGAAGAAGAAGAAAGAAAGAAGAAGAAGAAGAAGAAGAAGAAGAAGAAAAGAAGAAGAAGAAGAAAGAAGAAGAAGAAGAAGGAGAAGAAGAAGAGGAGGAGGAGAAGGAGAGAAGAAGAAAGAAGAAGAAGAAGAAAAAAGAAGACGAAGAAGAAGAAGAAAGAAGAAGAAGAAGAAGAAGAAGAAGAAGAAAGAAGAAGAAGAAGAAGAAAGAAGAAGAGAAGAAGAAGAAGACGACGAAGAAGAAGACGACGAAGAAAATCTCAATCAAAACGGACAGAAAATGATCATAATCATCAAGACAACACACAGCCAAAAGCAGTTAAATAATGACCATAATCATCATTTGACCATGTTGGTCTTAAGAATATGGAGTTTGAAAAAAGCTTCCAATGAAATCCAAATCTGCCTATGTCCATGCATCCTATATTCATGCAATTCAACTTGGTAACAGACATAGACACATTCTCGCACACACGCATATAATTATGTTAACTCACAAAAATACATGAACGTATGACCTTTTTTGTTTTTTTACTTGAACAGCCATGTTTGAAAGAAACCATGACATAAGAAAACATGCAAGGATAAAAATCAACAAAACAAATACACAAACACAAACCCACAATCAAACAGGGGTAAAATAAAGCAACGAACCACTGAATATTTGATATATACTGTGGCATACTGACTAAGGAAGCTGGCATCTGAACTATAGTATTTACTTAGGCGACGACTGAACAACAATATTTCTTATTATTTTCACACACACTAAAGCCATTTACACAATTGCAGGAAAGAAGGAAAATATTCCATTCACAGCATAAATCATTTAACATTCCTGCGGTTTTGCTTGACCTTTGTGAAACGTACACTTTGTTTGAGGAAGGAGTAGGAGGCCGAGACAGAGGAGGAGAAGAAGAAGAAGGAGAACAAGAAGGAGAAGAAGGAGAAGAAGGAAGAGGGGGAGACAGAGGAGAAGAAGAAGAAGGAGGAGGAGGAGGAGAAAAGAAGAAGAAGAAGAAGAAAGAAGAAGAAGAAGATGAAGAAGAAGAAGAAGATGAAGAAGATGAAGAAGAAGAAGAAGAAGAAGAAGAAGAAGAAGAAGAAGAAGAAGAAGAAGAAGAAGAAGAAGAAGAAGAAGAAGAAGAAGAAGAAGAAGAAGATGATGATAAAGAAGAAGTTGAAGAAGAAGAAGAAGAAGAAGAAGAAGAGGGAAGAAGAAGAAGAAGAAGAAGAAGAAGAAGAAGAAGAAGAAGAAGAAGAAACAGAAACAGAAGAAGAAAACATACTGAAGACAGATCTTACGTTCTACGCATAAGCACGTTATATGAGAATATTATCACGACAAAATAAATCAGTTTTCATTTAATGAAACTCACCCTATTCACAAGCTTCCAGATGCACATCTGAACAAATCTGTGCACCCATCTGTGTGAATACATTGAATAAATGAAATGAAAATAACTACATGTAAAACAAGTAAAGAAAATGGTAAATACACGTGTCATTAGAATAATGCCTAAGCATTCAGTCATCTATGTCTGCGAATGAAAGCATCAGGTATTTTGCATTAAAATCATATTTCATAAGTACAGAGAAAACCAAAACAACAAAAATAATCTACTTAATAAACAATAGGATGTTTTTTACTAATATCTACGGATACAACTGTTATTTTACACGGTATTTGTCATCAATTTTGTTTACCTTTAATATATATATCTGCACATCTGCCAGTTTTATTTAACAAATAATCTGCAACACAAATGATCTGCAACTTAGATTATTTACATCATAGACCTTTCATCCTCCGTAAGATCTTTAGTCATATGTATTCTTCGTTAAAAGTATCACAATCGTTACAACTTTTGAAATTCTAAAGGTTGGGCATAATAAAATGTTCGTAGAAAAACGCATTTTCTGAACTAATGTAGTTTTTAGATATTGAAAGAGAGAGAGAGAGAGATAGAGATAGAGATAGAGAGAGAGAGAGAGAGAGAAGCGAGTACACGCATGCGAATGAGCATTCACATAAGCGTGACAACAAGGATGAGGGGATACTACTGCTCTGGCCACGCACGATATTTGAGTTATTTCCCTTATACCTTTAATTTCCTCACTTAAGCGTTCGCCCACTCCGGAGACCTTATCAGATGCAAAGCGAAAAATCTTATCAAAACACAAGGCATTACAAACGATATTCATTTTAGATCTGTGCCAAAAGAGACATTTCTAAAATTTTGAAAAAAAAACAAAAAAACACGATGGATCAGCGTTCATTTTCCCCAAGGCTAGACCTACAAAACTTTTCAAAGGAAAAAATAAACTGGACACAAAAATCAACAAATATTATTCGATCTTATCAAATATCAGGATTTTTCGTAGGATACGCACTTCGCCTGAATTGGATATAAACCTGTCCATAAATAAATGCACACATTTCACAGAAATATTTTCACATTTCATGGTGATTACAGTGTGCGTCGTGTACACTGCCATTAGAAGAACTAAGTGTTTGCCACTTTCCACTGGTTTAGACCGGCGATCCAAATTTGTTGAAAATTTAAATATAAAGACGAAAAGAGCTCTTCTGATGCATGGTATTAATCCTCTTTCCACAAATACACACGCACATAGATACATAGAAAGACAGATAGAGAGAGCAAGAGAGAGAGAGAGAGAGAGAGGGGGAGGGGGCAGGGAGGGATGGAGGGGGGTTGAAACAATCTATGAGAAAGAGGCGGTTGAAACAATTTTTTTCCAGTTTTGGTTTTCTTTGTTACAAAGCACAAGAAGAAGAAGGAGGGAGAAGAAGAAGAAGAGAAGAAGAAGAAGAAGAAGAAGAAGAAGCAGAAGAAGCAGAAGAAGAAGAAGAAGAAGAAGAAGAAGAAGCAGAAGCAGAAGCAGAAGAAGAAGAAGAAGAAGAAGAAGAAGAAGAAAAAGAAGAAGAAGTAGTAGTAGTAGAAGTAGTAGTAATAAGACATTTTATTCATATTTCCGATCCGTTACACTCAACGCTAGGTTTTAACAATCTGTATTCTTGTTTTTAGGGTACATTCAACAAAAACATAAAAAGAGCTCACGTAAGTGAAACATTACCGATTATTTCTCAATGAACAAACGTAAACACCACTTCACGCTGGGTAACCCCAAGTCGGGTAAACAAATGTACCACAGTCTACAGTTTTCACCCACAAGAGAATCATGCTATACCATAGTATATAATTACATATCCCCATACTTTGTTTTTGCGCCGAAAGAAGCTGCCACCAACCAATGGCACATCCCAAAGCTGAAATACTGAACATAATAACTACCATACGTCTCTAGACCACAAAAAGTGAGAATACATATACCGCATCCACTTTTTTTTATGTACCAAAACTAAACAGTTTTTGATTTATACCCGGGGAGATGATGCAAGTCTGTGTCGCTGTGACTGTGTCGATTATGTACGAAAACAGTTTTAGATTTAAGTTCTGTGGCTCTTTTCAAGTTCTTGGCAGTCTCAACTAGTCGGTCTGAATTTTATCCAACGATTTAGTACTGTGGTTTTGCTCTTCTTACCGGCTACGAAAGAACTGACAATGTTTTTAATTTCAAACTATTTCCAAAAGACTCAACAACCTTTTTCTTAGAAGTATTGGTGACCGACTTGATAATGTTTTTCTTTAACAGGTATGTTTTTTACAGCTATCGGAGACCTTGTTATGTGTTTCGCTTAAAAAAAAAATCCGTAGAGAAGTAGCTACTTTTCCCGTCAGAAATCTATCAAAAGGACTTAATAAACGTTTTCCACTGAGAGTACACCAAAAAGCGTTTCCATTATAGCATCCATAAACGACTTCCAAAATGTACACCTTCAGGACCTAATAATAAAGCTTTACCTTAAAAGTATCCATACAATGTCTTGAAAAGTTTTCCCCTTCTTATGAGTAACTATCACTTAAATGCTTGATTATGTATTTGTCACTGCAAGACTTTATGTTTTCTTTTGTGAATTATCCCTAAAGGGCTGGATAACATTGGTTCTCCTTAGAAACATCCCCAAAGGACTTGTAAACGTTTTCCGCTCAAAGAGAGAATAAACGTAGCTTGGAAACATTCTCATATTCGAAGCAAATACAAAAAAACCTGATAATGTGTTTCCCTTTGAAGCAAATTAAATTTTCTACATCAAATACACACAAAAGAACTTCTTGATACTTTCCCTTTAGAAGTGATGGTTGCTAGCAGGTTGTTCCCCTTGTTTCATCCCTAACAACCTTTTTGTTTTATCATTTCATCTTCTTCTTTATAAAACACGAATAACTCCAAGTTATACAACAACAATAATGTAATTCCCTGGAATAACTATAACACACTTTGACACAAGACATCATGACAGTTATGGTGCACTACTGGCCAAGACAACAGGAAGAGGATGAGACACGCTAGTCCGTAGTTCGTTCATTCCTGTTTGGTGTCCGCGCCAGTAAACAAGCCCCACATCTGTGTGACCAATCTGTTTTGGGACCATGGGACTTGACGACCTGCTGCCCTCGGCAGCGTCCTCGTCCTTGTTCCACAGTGCCGTCACAGCCTTCCACCACCTCCCCCTCCACTTTCATTCCTCCTCCTCTCCGATGTCTTTATCCTGGAAAGACTGGTAAGTGCCCCCACCTCCACCAGCACCACCGGCGCTGCGTGAGGACTGGCCTTCCACGTCGTCCACCTGCTTGCGGTATTTGGCGCCGGTGTCCTGGCTACCTGTAGGGTGCAAACGCGACTGTTCTTCATCGGGTTTTCACTCTTAAGGTAAAAGTGAAAGCCCACGTTGAGTTCTGGGATGTCGTACAGCACTGACAGCATCACCATCATCATCAGCAGACCCAACAGGAGGTATACTGGAAACATATGAAATGTATATGGCGTTATCTTCGTCAGTAAAGTCACCACTGAGCACAATGAAATAACACATACGAACACATCATTAAAATCAATAGCAGACACTTGAAACTTGAAAACATTCTATTATTCAAGGATAGTAGCATTACGTCCTGGTGGTCCTTGCTGTTTGTATATGCAATACATGCCCATAAACATAAAAACAAGCAATAATATATACTGGAAACATACAAGTAAGGTATACCAGAAGCAACACACACACACACACACACACACACACACACACACACACACAGAGAAGTCAGTGCCATTATCAGTGGACATGGCAGAAAGTAGTAACGTTGGAAGCATACATGCATACAAAGATGTTTATCATCATCATGACAGCATGCAGTGGGTACACTGAAATCTCAACTAATATCACAAACATCAGCAGCAGACCCAGCAATGGAGCTTTTCATTATTTTCAAATTTACATTACAAAACTATAGCACTGGTTGGCCACAAATGTTATCATTTTGTAGCATCGCAGCAGCACACAGGTGGTAGTTTGCCATAAACATCACTGGTGGTCAGCGATCACATCTTCCATTATCACTGGGATTCAGTCATGGACACAAGTATAGCCACAATCTCTTTACAAAAATCATGCTTCGTTTTTTGCACGTGCCCAGAAGTGTTCACTATCACATTGTTGAATGGGTAACACGTGAAGTGTTGATTTGAGAGAAAAACAAAACAAAGCAAAACCAAACCAAACCACGGAAAGCTCCATAGACATATTGCGAACGCGATTATGCATACGCTAATACATCACCACTGTCATTAGCAAGCACAAGGCGTATTGGAATCATGTAATATAAACATGAACACTATCCTCAATAGGCTAAACAATACGCACACTGAAATCTGATGACATGAACATGTCCATAAGTAAACTCAGCATATAACGACAACATAATTAATACTTTACACATTATGACTTTTTGTTACAAATTGTTTTTGTATAGCGCTATTCTCCAAACTTAGTTGGATTCACTGAATATTACACATGGCCACTTACCAAAAAACACACAGGGTTGTTGGGTAGGACCCACAACAACAGTGCCTCATCATTGGCCAGATATCCACCCCCACCCACCCTCCACCGACTCCCAACGCCATTTCCCCACGCAAAGAAACGCTGTCCATGCGCTGCATGACTTACTCAGACCCAGTCATAAGTTACACTGTTTACAAACCGAATGGCAAGGGAGAACATAACAAAACCAGGGACATAGCCATACAATGTACACCAGCCAGGTCTGGACCAAGGGAGAATGAAAGGGCCCTTCCTTTGCCTTACTCCGGTCCTTCCTCTCTCAACAGGGCGGCTCACCCAACCCGTCAACTCTACTCCCCTTATTAAAATAGCAGCACTATGGACTCGGAAGCTCCGAACGTTGTTTTATCAAAACGATAAAGGAATGCTCGTTCAATCGTACACGCGGTCAGACACGAATCTGCAGGCACAGCACATTCTGCTTTTTTAGCTAGATCTCGTAGTGCACGGAAAAGTCAAGTTGTTACACAAGTTGACCACATCCAATAAAGTTGTCGCACAAAAAAATTGCATCTTTCGTGGGTTGCCTGATGAGTGTTTTCGTTTCCATAAGCCAGCCACTGACATGACTTACATAATCTTTAACGTGCATATTTGATATTTTACATGTGTAATTACAGACCAAAGGTGTATAGGTACTGGCAGTTCTACACACGTTGACTTGGGAGGTCGGAAAAAAGTCTCTACCCATTTTTTACCCACCAGGCAGATGTGTCTTGGCGGACTGAATCCAGGACCCTGCCATTGAAGATTACCATCGATAAATCAGACAGAAAGCGCGTTACAAGCACACACGCAAAATCACATTCATGGTCCTTGGTAAGTAAAGGGCTGGAGTTAAATAGTAAGAAGACTAAAGTCATAGTAATCAAGAAAAACCATGAAATCCCCTCATGCTCATGCAAAATAACAGCAAATGGCACAACTTTGAGACAGGCTGATAAGTGTAAATATCTGGGAACGGGTCATCTCACCAGACGACAAATGCACATCAGAAATAGCCAACAGAATTGGCCAAGGCAAAACAGCATTCAAGAAAAAATTGAGGCAACTGAAATTTGGTTTCTAGGAAGAATGCTGAGACTTCCATGGACAGCAGAGAAAACAAACGAGACAGTCTTGAAGGAGGTAAACACAAGAAGATCATTAACACAGAAGATTAGGAAAAGACAAGGAACATTTATAGGATATTTTATGAAGAATGAGAAATTAGAGCACTTGGTCACGACAGGAAAGCTGGAGGGAAAGAGAACATCAGGTAGACCCAGGGAGAAAATACTGGACGGACTTGCATAGCGGCTGAGGACAGAGAGGGTGGGAGATGTACTTGTAGCGACAAGGGATAGATTTGTATGGAGGGCCATGTTCGCCAACACCATTGGCAGGGCACATGGCGATGATGATGATCCTTGGAAAACTACATGCGCCACATACAAGCACCAAAAATCATAATAAACTTGTAAACTGAAAACAAACAACAAACAAAAATAACACCACCACCACCACCACCACCAGCACAACCACCAAAAACAATATAAAACCCCATCATCGTCATTATTATCAACTTATACAGGTATAATGATTAACATACTTTATAAATAGTAACTACATTCTGCTTTTTTTTCTTCACTTTTCTTTTTCTCACATCGTATAGGTTATGAGTGTACTGTGCCGGTTATTGATGTATCGTGGCCTGAATAGAGTCTCCTCTTTTTATGATCGATAAAGCAGTGATCATAGGCTACCAGGCCTCTCTCTTCTCCCTGTGTGCGTGTGTGTGCGTGCATGCACATGTGCGTGTTTACGTGTGTGTGTTTGTGCTTGGGGAGTCGTGACAGGTGGGCGTGCGTGTGTATGTTCGTGAGAGTGCGTGTGAGGGAGTGCGTGCGTGCATGTGTATGTGCGTATGTTTGAATATGTATTTGTACACAACTCGTATAACTATAAATGATTGTGTGTGTTGTGTTGTGTGTGTGTGTGTGTGTGTGTGTGTGTGTGGTGTGTGTGTGTGTGTGTGTGTGTGTGTGGTGTGTGTGTTGTGTGTGTGTGTGTGTTGTGTGTTAGTGTAGTGTGTGTCCCCCCCCTTCTCCCTCTACCTTTCTATGCACATAATAGTTTGCTCGTTGTGTTTGTTCCACAATAATACACGCCCACCAGCTATACTGGTGTTTTCTTTCTTTGTGTTGTGGTGTCATATATGACTGGCTTTGATGTGCGTGAATTGATGCATATAAAGATGAATAACTGGTTGTGATTCGTGCTGCTTGTGACTTTGTGTGTTAGATATGAATGTGTTGTGTGTTGTTGTGTTGTGGTTGTGTGTGTGTGTGTGTGTGTGGTGTGGGTGTGTTGTGTGTGTGTGTGTGTGTGTGTGTGTGTGTGTGGTGTGTGTGTGTGTGTGTTGTGTGGTGTGGTGTGGGTGTGTGTGTGGTGTGTGTGTTGTGTGTGTGGTGTGTGTGTGTGTGTGTGTGTGTGTGTGTGGTGTGGTGTGTGTGTGTGGTGTGTTGTGGGTGTGTGTGTGTTGTGTGTGTGTGTGTGTTGTGTTGTGTGTGTGTGTGTGTGTGTGGTGTGTGGTGTGTGTGTGTGTGTGTGTGTGTTGTGTGGTGTGTGTGTGTGTGTGTGTGTGTGTGTGTGTGTGTGTGTGTGTGTGTGGTGTTGTGTGTGATGTGTGTGTGTGTGTGTGTGTGTGTGTGTGTGTTGTGTTGTGTGTGTGTGTGTGTGTGTGTGTGTGTGTGTGTGTATTTGAATAGCATAACATATCCAAGCCGAACAAAAGACAGGAAATCCAAAGCCAGACACAAAGAGACAGGAAGTCCACAGCCAGACACAAAGAGACAGGAAGTCCAAAGCCAGACACATAAGAGACAGGAAGTCCAAAGCCAGACACAAAGAGACAGGAAGTCCCACCAGACACATAGAGACAGGAATCCACAGCCAGACATAGAGACAGGAAGTCCACAGCCAGACACAGACACTAGAGACAGGAAGTCCACAGCCAGACACATAGAGACAGGAAGTCCAAAGCCAGACACATAGAGACAGGAAGTCCAAAGCCAGACACAGAGACAGAAAGTCCATAGCCAGACACAGAGACAAAAGTCATGCCAGACAAGAAGTGGAGTCCGACAAACAGGAAGACAGCCAAAGAGACAATGAGTCCGACAACTGTAAGACGGAAAGCCAGGCAGACATACTGATGTATACATACAGACACGTATTCAGAAGGTAGAGACAGAAAGAGTCTAACGGACTGCACACAGAGGCCAAACATGTCTCTCGTTAAGCGTCATACTGTTGATTTGTTCAACAGCTGCAGCAAAACGATACGCCAACAACTGCGCCACGATCAAATACGTCTCTCCCACCCACCTACTGCACTGCATGTGAGCTTAAATGGAATGTAGTGACTTGAAAAAATTCACAAAAATACCATGCCCAGGTGCACCACATGCTTCGGTCTGCAAGAAGCATTCTAAATCTAAAACTGAATGTTGTCGCAAAGGCCGAGGACGTATGTAATACTGAAAAAAGTTTAACATTTTGAATGCTCCCAGCAAATCGAAACGTGTGGTAGACGTGGGTCCAGGTCGCTAAACTGTCACAACTGGGAAATAGATCTATTTAACACACATTGGCACACACACACGAGCGCACGCAGACACACACACACACACACACACGCACGCACGCACATACGCAGACACACACACACACACGCACCACACAGCACAGCGCGCACGCAGACACACACAACTCGGGCATAGATAGACTGACTAACTGGCAAGACACCTTTCTCCGATCGATCTGAAACAATCTTCCAACCTTCACCCTTCTTTTTATGAAAGGAGACTGAAAAATGGGGAAGTGTGAGCTGTGGTTCGGATACATAATCCACTACATCCCTTTGGGCTGGATTCATAGTCTAAATTTGATAGAAATCCATTCACAAGCAGACTTTATTGGCACAGACATAGAAACATTCAGCCTCGTTCCTATTAACAGCGGTCCCAATACCAAATAAAAGAAAACATGTCTGAAAATCTAGGGGTGTCTAAGGGGCATGCTCCCCCTGAAATTTTTTTTGAATACAGATGCAAAACAGCGCAATCTGAATATGAAGCTATCTGACACAAGTTCATGCCTGTTTATGATCTTTTGTACCGAAGCAAATAATTTATACATACTGGTGTCAGATTTCAAGAAAAATAATTTGGCATTTTTCTAATGTATGCTCCAACAAACATTAAACAACAACCTAGACTGCACAGATTTTGGTTCTTTGCAATTTTCTGCCTCATCTGGTGCTTCTTTGACTTGAAATGCTCTGAAAGTTTGTGGATGCCTGCTCAGCTATAGTTATTTTAACTGACTTCACAGCGGCATAAAACACAGTAATAGTAGACTATGCCAGCCCAGTTATTTTTCAAAGCCATGAGCTCATTTCCATGACATCAATTTTTCGTGAAATCTACTCCTAACACCGCTTATTTTTGCAGTCTTTGTCAAATACTGCGGCAGACCCTCTCTCCAGAAGATCGGCTCGAGACATTGTCACACTCTTCAAAATTTTTGCAATCAGTTCTAAAAACAGGCCGCGCCTGACAAACAAAAAACACCTGAAGTGACTTTAGCAGAAAACTATACCGTATTTCCGTATTTATCCCCCTTACCAAAATTTCGTCGTCTGCTACGAGAGATCAGCAGACTGACAAAACAGCCGACTGTTTCGGAGAAGAAAAGAAATTATCAGTCAATTTTTTTTTATTTTCTCGGAGAGCACATTGCTTTTCCCGGAAGAAGAATGTGGATTTTTTCGGATTCCCGAGAAAATTCGGAAAACTGGGAGCCCTGTATTAACATGAAATAAACTGTCTTCTTCTCATAAAAGTCAGTACAAACAATTTAACAAGCTCAAATAATGAAACTGATTCAGTCAGCACGTGCTAATAAACAGGGGTATTACAAAACTGGAGGAAGAAAAATCTGTGCACTTGACAGCTTCACAATATTATGGAGTCAAGTTAAATGTGACTCAGCGTAATAATATAGTATGCAGAAAGCAGAAACTTTACAGACAGATCGACGTATCGAATGGATTTTTACACATGTCTTAGTGCCACTGCCTGGAAAGTCGGGCAAAATACATAGATAGGGAGGAAATAAACACAGAGAGCATAAAATGATTCGTGTGCGTGCATGTGTGTAAACGTGTGGATGTGTGTGTGTGCGCGCGCGCGAGTGCGTGCATGCGTGTGTGTGTGTGTGTGTATGTGTGTGAGAGAGAGAGAGAGTGAGAGAGAGAGAGAGAGAGAGAGAGAGAGAGAGAGAGAGAGAGAGAGAGAGAGAGAGAGAGAGAGAGAGAGAGAAGAGAGAAGAAGAAGAAGAAGAAGAAGAAGAAGAAGAAGAAGAAGAAGAAGAAGAAGAAGAAGAAGAAGAAGAAGAAGAAGGACACGAAAACGACAAAGATGAAGAAGGAGAAGAAAATAGTCATGGATTGTGATGACGACGAAGTTTTTTACTCGTAGAAATGTACAAGACTACCAAATTCAGGAAGCGGCAGAGAGATAACACACGACATTGAGTTTTTGGATCAGTTAGAAACATCCAACAGCTTTTAACTATCCAATGATCAGTCACTCTTTGCATCTTGGATTTCTAAAGCTATCGATTTCATTCCATATCTATCTTTTTTTGCGTGTTCGTCGATGACAAATGACACTCGTATGCCGAACATTTTCGTCTGCCTTATTTCACTCACTAGAGAAACGTTCATATTCTACTTTGTTGCAGTTTTGGTTTTTATCTGTTCACATATGAAATTTAAAGCCTGCGGTTTATTGCAAATTTTGAATTTCACAATTTCGAAGAAAAACAAGCACAAACAGTGAGTAACAATCATATCAATCACTTTCAGGCGCTTTACAAAAAAAAAATTGTTCATATGAAACAACCAGATATACACAAGAACACAAAAATCACTACCAACAACACACAAGTATGTTATGCACAATTCATTTCATCACACATACAGCAAACACACCTTCAAACAAACGATCAAATCTCTGTAGCCTACTGACATCCACCACCTCCAAATGAAAATAACTCACCAGTTGTTGCCACTTTATACAGAGCACGGTGAGGCTGCTCGGCATTGTCTCCAGGGATGAAGTCACCCAGGCCAATGGTGGTGAGGGAGATGAAGCAATAGTAGAAGGCGTCCAAGTAGTTCCAGGTGGGCTCCAGAGCCGTGTAGATGGCGGCTGGCACCAACATGAACAACGTCACCAACATCAGCACCGTCAACATTAGGTGCAGCAGTTGTATGTGGAACGCCTGCAAGGGACAGGATACACAAATACACAACCGCTAGTTCATTTATTCAATTGTGTGTTCATGTTTAGGTTGTCCCATCTCATTTCAGTTTCAGTTTCTCAAGTTGAAGTCTCCGCGCTCGGAACGAATTCCATATGCACTAACGTCACAGGTGCCATGTGTATGGTGATCATGGCACAAGCCTTAAGCCTGCACATAAACCCATGAGATGGCCAGGTCCTGATCTCCTACCTAGACTATGTTTTACCTAGTCTGTATTTCGTACTAGTATTTTATCAGCCTACCACTGGAATAATCTTGGTTACATGTAACTGACATGTGTATGTGTGCTGATAACGCGGATGTCGTGGGTTCGACCCCCATGTGGGCCATTTATGTTTAGACGGCCCATTAGCTCATTTGGTCAGGCTTAGACCGAGTGCTGATAACGCAGAGGTCGTGGTTTCGATCCCCATGTGGGACACTGACTACTTATGTGAAGATGCTGAGATGAAATGTTTTTCTCCTGCACGTGTTGATGAGTGTGGCAGACCAATTCCAGGTCGGTTGCAAAGTCACACCTAGTAGCCTCACACCATCATGGTTAACACGTAAATGCATGCGCGCGCGCGCACGCACACACACACACACACACACACACACACACACACACACACACACACACACACACACACACACACACACACACACACACACCCTTTACCTACTCATCTCATGCGACTCTTTAGTGACACTGTCCTCTGGCTGCTCATTTCGATTCTCCAACACACGATTCAATTCGTCTGTCGAGGTGCTGTTGCCAGAAAGTTCATAGGAGCAGGAATTTCAAATCTACAATGAAGCTACCAACTAGAAGAGATTCTTTTCTCACACTGGACGGAGCAGTAGGGAAGTTTCAGTCTTTTTCTCCTAATTTTTGTATCTGCTGTTTATTTGTTTGTGATCTTACGCTTGATAAAGGCCAGTTGTCTGGTTGTATTAAATACGCGTTCTTATTTTTTTCGTGTTTTTCTTTCTTTCTGGTTCCTGTTTGCTTGAACGCAGGCAGTCACACTTGTTTTGGATTTAGAAGAGATCCTGTTAACAAATCTTAATTTTCGCTGTTTTGTTGTTGATGCTGTTGTTGTTGTGAATCAGATTAAAATTTCCCGATAGTTTTTTTTTCAAAGAAAAAGCACTACTTCACTAAGGACTATCTTACTTCCAGCATGAGGTGCAGCAAATGTATGTTGAAAGTCTGGAACGAGTAAACATACAAAAATAGTTTCAATATTCTTGTTTTTTTCGGCCATAACTTTCAATTTCAAAGCATGAAGGTTGTTTCCTTATGCTGCTAGTATATTTTCAATACTAAAACTTATTCTCACTACAGATGTCAGTTGGTTGATCACTAACAAACTTTCAGCCCTTTCTCGTTAGAAAAATAAGAGAGGAGCCGGAAATCCTGCAACAGAGTCCATCACTGAACTGATCTGGCGGAGTTGAGCTTCCAGAACGCATACCGAGCAGCTGCGTGAAGGATGAAGGATCTGATAGAGTGACTAATAACACCACTACCACAGGCGAGAAAAGAACAAAGTAATTTCTAGTTAACTCGACATCGTCGTCGTCGGCCTCTTTACATCTCAGGAGATGATAGTCTGCACCAGGAGGCGTTGTGGTCATGACATGCACTTTCTGCTATGGCTGTGCAGGCCGATTCTTGAGTGGCAATTTCTGTCACATCTGCCACATACAAATTGAGTCGCTATTGTCTGGTTTCTGGAACGTTGCTTGCGAAGAGCCCTTTTCTCATCTGCGCTTTCTGCTCTCCTCCTCTCCGCATTCACAACGCCTTGCTGCCCTGTCTTCCGCCAGTCTCCCAAGAGCCTGGTCAATCGAGCTTCTAAGGTCCCTTTTGCATGCGTCTACAAAGCGTAGCTGTGGGCGTCCTGGAGTTCGCTTCCGGTTTGCCAGTTCACCGTAGAGAACGTCTTTTGGAATGCGTCCATCCTCCATTCGACGCACATGGCCAAGCCAGCGTAGTCGGCGTTGGCTTAGAAGGGCAAAGATGGTCTGTAGGCCCGCACGACAGAGGACCTCTGTGTTGGTCACCTTGTCTTGCCATTGGATGCCGAGGATGCGTCGCAAGCAGCGGAGATGGAAAATGTTGAGCCTCTTTTCTTGGCTGGCGTATGTGGTCCAGGCTTCACTTGAGTATAGAAGTGTGCTCAACACACATGCTCTGTACACCTCGACATAACATTCTCTTATAGTATGCAGAAAGGATCATGTTATCGTTAACATCAGACCTACGTTGTATACAGATCGACAGTCTGGAGGATTGACGATCGCTGGTTTTAAATCGTTTCTCTGCAAATCGCTTTTACTTTAACAGTAACTATTATCTCTCGATAAAGGTCAATGTTACAGTCAGGATCAGGCGAAGCGGCTGTACGTGGAACGCCTAAAATAGATAGAATACGAACTGTTAGTTTTAATTTCGTTTCTCGGCAAATTTCAGTTTTGTTGACTTAAAAACAATCTCTTACTTTACGGATACAGAAAGGTCCACTTTTACATCAGCATTAAGTACAGCAGTTGTTTGTGTAAAACCTATACATGGATGGGCACACAATTGTTCTAATTTCATTTCACTGCGATTTCCTCAGAGGCTCATGTAAACTTGACATAATAACGTTTACTTATATACTCTTTTGCTAACTTGTGGGCAGTGTTTGCGTGTGTGTGTGTGTGTATGTGTGTGTATGAGTGTGTGTGTGTGTGTGTGCGCGTGCGTGCGTGCGTGTGTGTGTGTGTTTGTGTGTGTGTGTGTGTGTGTGTGTGTGTGTGTGTGTGTGTGTGTGTGTGTGTGTGTGTGTGTGTGTGTGTGTGTGTGTGTGTGTGTGTGTGTTGTGAGTTTACAGAGCACGGACTCAAGGTCTGATGTCTCGAATTCAGTCCAAGCCAGGTCTGTCTGCTGCCCATCTTGACGCTTCAATCATTCTGATCATGTCAGCTTACTGTTCCATGGGTCCCAGCTCCCTTCCCTATTTCAATACCTTGCCAGCGCGTAGTATATTGCACAGGCTCCAAGAGTCTGTCACATAATTGCTGGCACATCTGAATGGACGGACCA
Source organism: Monoplex corrugatus (assembly GCA_030674185.1). Classification (NCBI taxonomy): domain Eukaryota; kingdom Metazoa; phylum Mollusca; class Gastropoda; order Littorinimorpha; family Ranellidae; genus Monoplex; species Monoplex corrugatus. The sequence continues at coordinate 52,174,306 of CM060308.1, forward strand.
AAATGTACATATGCTAATAAAACGACACAATAACCGACGCATACGTACTGTGCACGCGCAAAAAGTCTGCATGAGCATGCAGAATACCATGTACACACGGCAGTAAAACAACACAGACAGCAACAACAATAACCCAACAAGAGGACATCAAACATCTGCCATAAACTGTCAAAAAAATTCTGTGCACAGATGGCTTATTTCAACACCAGCCTGTATTGTCCCGTTGCTGAATGTCTGCCGCTGCTGTCACATATTTCTAAGTAATCTCACAAACAGCTGTGGTAACAAGGTAACAATTACACAGCTTTGTTACGTTTCAGGTAAACTCAGCCAAACACCTCCTAATAACAATGTTTCTCTCAATTTTCTGCCACTGATTACAAACACACACATACACACACGCACGCACGCACACACACACGCGCATACACAGTACGCATGCACACACACTCGCACGCGCGCGCATACACATACATACATATATATAAATACATAAATGCATAAATACATACATACATACATACATACATACATGCATGCATGCATACATACATACATACATTACATACATACATACATACATACATACATACATACATACATACATACATACATACATACATACATACATACACACACATAAACATCTTCCTGCATCATTTATAAATTCAAACAGAAACAGGCTAATTTGACACTGCATTAGCAAATTGCCTGCCATTTAATGCACAGTGCTGTAGGTTGTTTTCTTTAAGTCCGATTGTTCTAACAGACATGCTGTGGAAGAGATACTGTGCGATACCCAGCTCAGCCCACTTAGCAACATCACCGACCCATATTGGTGCAAGCTAGGGGACACAGATAGTACTATTGACATAGCACGCATCTCTCCCGAACTAACATCACTAGCGAGTGCACAAACACTGAACACACATGGCAGCGACCACATACCAGTGGTATTCAGCATAATAGAACATGCGATCAAGAAATTCAATAATTCAACCAAGAAATCCATTTCAATATGACAGCACAGAATCTGACATTGTTTCTAAACTCAAAACTATTAAACCAAAAGGGAAAACAAGAAATGATCAAACGTCTAGAAAACAACCACCTTGGTGGAACCATGACACAGAGACTGCCTGGTAAAAAACAACAAAAAAAACAACCAAACAAAAACCGGGCTGCTGTAAAAGCTTGGCTAAAATACAGAAGAAGACAACATTTAGATCATGATAGTACTAGATAAACGGACGAGTACAAAAAAAATATATGAACGGAAAAACAGAGTGGTTCAGAACCCTACCTCAGGAAACAAAAGATAATAAATGGAAACAGTTCTGCGAAAGACACAGACAACACAACACAATTGTGGCTGTTCTATCAATAAATGGAAGGGAAAACCACGGACACCATGACACCTGATATCATGAACACAGACAGAACTATAATAAAAACAAACGAAGAGAAAGGTCAAGTACTACTTCCACGTTCCATACAACAAAATGACCAGAAAAACTTTGAAAATAACAGAAAATTAATCGCTGACCTAAAAAAACAAAACAAAACAAACAAACAAAACAAACAAACAAACAAACAAACAAACAAACACCCGAATAATGATAAAATGATTAAACACGAAATTCATACAGCACTTGCACAATGCAGAAAAAACAACAGTCCTGGTCTAGACAAGATTTGATACCTTACTATCAAAACTATGTCTGAACACGACAAAACTGAATTATATACTCTCTATCAAGGCAGTTTTGAGAAAGGTCATGTTTTTGAGGACTGGACACAGAGATTCCTAAAAGCCTTACCCAAACCGGACAAAGATCGTCGCAGACTAAATGAATATCAGATCCTGACTATGCAAAACGTAACTGGGAAACTAATGGAGAACGTAAGAGCAAAGAAACTAGCTAGACACCAAGAACACAGAAAAATATTCCCACCTGATCATAAAGCTCTAAAACAGGAAAAAAGTACATGGCATAACGCAGCTGCCTTTGCCCACGAAGTCTAAAGTTTTTCAGAACAAACAAACCCTTGCTAAAGCTATTGACCTAGAAGATGCGTACAACAAAGTTCAGTTCACATTACTCATGGAGCTACTTCAGCGATATGGTGTCAACATGACAGCCACAGGAAGGATTGCCGCTACATTCCAAGAACCAAGAACACACAATAGGCCTACGACTTGGAAAGTGGTGCTCAGCTCTACTAAATTCATCATGGGACTCCCTCAAGGATCGCCACTTTCTCCCGTTCTTTACACCATATACACAAAAGGACTTGCAGACCTAAATAACAGCGGACCGGCCCTTATACTCACTTTTGCTGACGGCAGACTCATCAACAAGCGAGCGAACAAACAATAGACGCTACCTTTATATCAGTTGTTAACTTGGCATCAGTTTTGAATTTTGACAGAATGCTAACCTTGAAAACAAATCATGTGGAAACAAGAAAACTCAAATGTAAAAAGAGTCTTTCAGCCCTGAAAACAGCGGCAGCTAAAGGCAGTGAACAATGTCATCTCTTTCAGCTATTCCAAGCTATAGTACTGAGAGTAATCACCAACACACACACACACACACACATCGCACACACACACATATATGTATATATACACACACACAAACACAAACACACAGAGAAACACAAACACACAGAGAAACCACACACACACCACACACACACACACACACACACACAACACACACACACACATACCAAGCACGCACGTGCACACATTGATGAAGCCTGAATGTTCTGACTCTCTAACTGCTTTTCTCTTGACTGTTTGCTTGTTTGATTTTGTATTATTAATTAAGTATGACATAGAGCTGCTTTAACTTCAAAACAAAGTCCTCCCCACACACTCTCTTTAAATCAAATTAACTAAAATTACACGTAAGCTACACGAACATGCGCCCACTTCTTCTTCGTCAACAAATGGTACAGACAAGCACACAGACAGACAGACAGGCAGGCAGGTAGACAGACGGACGGACGGACAGACAGACAAACAGACTGGCAAGCAGACAGACGGACGGACAGACAGACAGAAAGACAGACAAACAAACAGACAGACAGGCGGACGGACGGATGGACGGACGACAGACAGACAGGCAAGTAGAAGACATACAGACGGACAGACAGATGGACGGACAGTCAGTCAGACAGGGAGATATACCGACAGACAGGCAGGCAGAGAGACGGACGGACGGACGGACAGACAGACAAACAGACAGACAGACAAAGGCAAAACATAAACAAGCTGTCAGGCAAAGATGTAGCGTTGACCTTGTAAATATTTCCCAGTTTACGGAACAGGAAATAGAGGATGGCCTTGACCGGGATGAGGATACGCTCCACTAAAGCCGAAAACAGGATGAGGGTGAGGGGGATGCCGATAATGGCGTAAATGATGCAGAACGCCTTGCCCGCGTCGGACAGAGGCGTTACTCGACCGTACCCTGCAAGTATTCAATATGAACATGCGTTATGATCAGCCAACGATTTATTCAGTACTACTAGTAGTACTACATGTACTATGTTGGAGTTGTTGATTGATACTAGTACGTAAAAACAAAAATGAAAGTTTTCTCATAATTCAGAGATCGTAAGGGAGTGAGGTGGTAGAGATCTCAAATTTTATCGATACCAACATGATGAGGGTGGCACCCATATCTTTTTCCTCGTTGCAGTACCTTCTCAACTTACGGAACACAACGCGGACACTACCGGAATAATTGGAGCATTAAGATGGGTAGCGAATAGACGACGTTTAGGTTATTGGTTGGGATTATACTAGAGACATCTGATGTCAAGGCCCTTTATCACCTGAGTCAGCCAGCTGATTAGACAAGAAGTAAAAGAAGAAGAACAGGTGGCAAAAATGACATGGAGGCAAAAATATCCCCATTTAATCGTTCTGCATGGGTCGAGTCTGGCTCGAGGAAATTGTATATGGCCTCCACTGTACCTGCTGTGAACTGATATTCCCACTGTACTATGCTGTGAACTGATATCCCCACTGCACCCTGCTGTGAACTGATATTCCCACAGTACCCTGCTGTGAACTGATATTCCCACTGTACCCTGCTGTGAACTGATATTCCCACAGTACCCTGCTGTGAACTGATATTCCCACTGTACTATGCAGTGAACTGATATCCCCACTGTATTCTGCTGTGAACTGATATTCCCACTGTACTATGCTGTGAACAGATATCCCCACTGTACTATGCTGTGAACTGATATCCCCACTGTACCATGCTGTGAACTGATATCCCCACTGTACCATGCTGTGAACTGATATCCCCACTGTACCCTGCTGTGAACTGATATTCCCACTGTACTATGCTGTGAACTGATATCCCCACTGTACCCTGCTGTGAACTGATATTCCCACAGTACCCTGCTGTGAACTGATATTCCCATTGTACTATGCAGTGAACTGATATTCCCACTGTACCATGCTGTGAACTGATATCCCCACTGTACCCTGCTGTGAACTGATATCCCCACTGTACCATGCTGTGAACTGATATCCCCACTGTACCATGCCATGAACTGATATTCCCACTATACTATGCTGTGAACAGATATCCCCACTGTACGATGCTGTGAACTGATATCCCCACTGTATCATGCTGTGAACTGATATCCCCACTGTACCCTGCTGTGAACTGATATCCCCACTGTACCCTGCTGTGAACTGATATCCCCACTGTATTATGCTGTGAACTGATATCCCCACTGTACCATGCTGTGAACTGATATCCCCACTGTACTATGCTGTGAACAGATATCCCCACTGTACCATGCTGTGAACTGATATCCCCACTGTACTATGCTGTGAACAGATATCCCCACTGTACTATGCTGTGAACTGATATCCTCACTGTACTATGCTGTGAACTGATATCCCCACTGTACCATGCTGTGAACTGATATCCCCACTGTACTATGCTGTGAACAGATATCCCCACTGTGCCATGCTGTGAACTGATATCCCCACTGTACTATGCTGTGAACAGATATCCCCACTGTACTATGCTGTGAACTGATATCCTCACTGTACTATGCTGTGAACAGATATCCCCACTGTACCATGCTGTGAACTGATATCCCCACTGTACTATGCTGTGAACTGATATCCCCACTGTACTATGCTGTGAACTGATATCCCCACTGTACTATTTTGTGAACTGATATCCCCACTGTACCATGCTGTGAACTGATATCCCCACTGTACTATGCTGTGAACAGATATCCCCACTGTGCCATGCTGTGAACTGATATCCCCACTGTACCATGCTGTGAACTGATATCCCCACTGTACCATGCCATGAACTGATATTCCCACTATACTATGCTGTGAACAGATATCCCCACTGTACGATGCTGTGAACTGATATCACCACTGTACCATGCTGTGAACTGATATCCCCACTGTACCCTGCTGTGAACTGATATCCCCACTGTACCCTGCTGTGAACTGATATCCCCACTGTATTATGCTGTGAACTGATATCCCCACTGTACCATGCTGTGAACTGATATCCCCACTGTACTATGCTGTGAACAGATATCCCCACTGTACCATGCTGTGAACTGATATCCCCACTGTACTATGCTGTGAACAGATATCCCCACTGTACTATGCTGTGAACTGATATCCTCACTGTACTATGCTGTGAACTGATATCCCCACTGTACCATGCTGTGAACTGATATCCCCACTGTACTATGCTGTGAACAGATATCCCCACTGTACCATGCTGTGAACTGATATCCCCACTGTACTATGCTGTGAACAGATATCCCCACTGTACTATGCTGTGAACTGATATCCTCACTGTACTATGCTGTGAACAGATATCCCCACTGCACTATGCTGTGAACTGATATCCCCACTGTACTATGCTGTGAACTGATATCCCCACTGTACTATGCTGTGAACAGATATCCCCACTGTACTATGCAATGAACTGATATCCCCACTGTACCATGCTGTGAACTGATATCCCCACTGTACTATGCTGTGAACTGATATCCCCACTGTACTATGCTGTGAACTGATATCCCCACTGTACTATTTTGTGAACTGATATCCCCACTGTACCATGCTGTGAACTGATATCCCCACTGTACTATGCTGTGAACAGATATCCCCACTGTGCCATGCTGTGAACTGATATCCCCACTGTACCATGCTGTGAACTGATATCCCCACTGTACTATGCTGTGAACTGATATCCCCACTGTACTATGCTGTGAACAGATATCCCCACTGTGCCATGCTGTGAACAGATATCCCCACTGTGCCATGCTGTGAACTGATATCCCCACTGTACCATGCTGTGAACTGATATCCCCACTGTACTATGCTGTGAACTGATATTCCCACTGTACTCTCCCCAAAAGCGTTCAAAGAGTAGATCTTTTGGCAATGAGCTAAAGCTAAGGTAGGCCCTACAGAAATCCAAGAAGGCTGAAGTCAGAAATACCAGGAGGCCTACAGGCGTCTTCTAACACCATGGTGCTATGGCACATGTCGCAATTGCCTCGATTACAACAGTTCCGATCACCAAGCTCCAAGGAAGCCAGTAAGATATGGACAAAAACGGCCACCATCAAACAAAAGGAGAAGAAGGAGAAGCAGCGAGAGACAGAAATAGGCACCCCTCGTAACCCTGCAATCGAGGAAAGTTCAGTGCTCTACCAAAATATTCCTTACGACCTCAAATGTACGAGGCAATGTTCATCACAAAAAATAAATCAAGACAAAACTAAAATGAAAACAAAAAGCTCGAATATCGATATTATCTTTCTGGAAGGTGTGACAAAGGAGTTACTGTAAGGACGGGTGTGTACATCACTGTTCAGTTTGCTTTTCTTAATTGTTCACACACTCTCTCTCTCTCTCACACACACACACACCACACACAAAACACACACGCACACACACACACAACTACACACTCTCTCTCTTAAAAAACACACACACACACAAACACAAACATACAAACTCTCTCTCAATCTTTTGTTTACACAGGTGAACTATATTCCATCTATATTCATGCATTTGTGAAGTTTTCCTTTTGTACACACTTTGATGGATTTTCGTTTATAGCTCACTTCTTTCATGATGGTTAAAGAAGTAAAGCATCCGAATCTCTCTCTCTCTCTCTCTCTCTCTCTCTCTCTCTCTCTCTCTCTCCATCTCTTTCTCATCATTTTGCCACATACCTATAGTTGTAAGGACGGTGGTGGCGAAGAAGAAGGCCTGTCCAAAGCTCCAGTTGGGCTCTGACATGGTGACATTACGGGTGGCTGACACGCCACGATTAGCTGCCTTCACCACCTTCTCTATGAACCGCTCCAACTCTTCCTCTGAAACAGACAAACATTACACTTTAGACATCAAATGCTATTCTGCCTAAAAAATTCAGACATAACATTTATCTGGATTGCACTACGATGATATATGCAAAAGAACGTGTCATGTAATCTCTTGTTTGACATGTCTTAAGTGGACCAAATGGTTTGGCCTCCTGACTTGGATACCGGTCAACAAGCCAACCCTTCGAGCTTACAACACCAGATGCTCAGGCTTCAGAACCAGAGGGAGATCATAACGGCAGCACACAAATAGAGTGGCAGACACTCTACATCTACAACATGACTCCATGTCAGGCCTCCTATCGTCAGATTCATCTTCCCGCAACACCTCCTGGTATAAATGAATGGCAAAAGTTAACACACTGATGTTTACATATACAGTGGTTGTCTGGCGTGTTGGGTCATTGGAAAAAAGCATACTTTTGTACAGAAACTGCCTTCAGTTTCAGTTTATCAAAATGACGTCTCCGCGCTTGGAATGAATTCTATACGCACTGACGCCACAGGTGCCATGTGATGAAGATCAAAAATGACCATGGCACAAGCCTTAAGCCTGCATATAATTATGCCCATGATCAGGGCAGTTGATCTTTGTGAGATTTTGTGGGTCGATACTGCTCATTGCCTTGTGCAAGCCTGGGATTCCTAGTGGATTTTGCACTTTTGTAGTAGATTCATCGAGTCAGTCAAGATGAAGGCTTGACTTTAATTTCATCATCCAGTGAAGTGCACCATTGAAGTATATGCATGACTGCCTCAATTTCCATTGTTTGAAGTGTTTTCTTCATGTCAGGTGTTTCCGTAGTGAAGCCCCATCGAGATTTGTTATTGGTGCCTGAATCATCTGCGTATACGATTATATCTTTGGGATTGCAGTTTAGTTGTTTCATGAGAAGTTTAAACTCTGCGTCACCTTTCTCTTCAGGCCGTTCGCGACAGTGTCTCCCTAGTTGTTGTTTGTTTTTTTTTTGACATGATGGTTTTGTAGATATTTTAAACGGTTTGGATATTTTTTCTTTTCTTTTGCCTCTTTGAGTTCTGTCAGCCGACACAGGTGTTAAATAGATTCTTCTGCCTGCCCCATCCATGATTTTCCACGTTGGAGTCTATTGCCTTTTGCTGCTCCGACCATCTCGTAGAGTGAGTTTTCCAAGTTTTCTAATGCCCTAAAATGTCTTCACTTGTTCTATTTTATGTCTTGACTTTATTGAAGGAAGGTCAAGCAGGTGTCGCATATCTCTATGGGTGTGTCTATTGTGGTTCCAAGGATCACTCTCATTACTTCGTTTTGCATTCTGTCGAGATTGAAAAGATTAGTCTGTAACAACGCAGTGAGGCCAAGCCCATAGTCGATTACACTCAGTACATGTATTTTTGCTTGGTGCAGCTGAAAGAGATGACGTTGTTCGATATCTTTAGCTGCCACTGTTTTCAGGACTGACAGATCCCTTTTACACGTTTTTTTTTCAAGGTTAGCATTCTATCAAAACTGACGCCAAGATTGCGTAAGCTGTCTGCTTGTACCTTCGACGTTTCACTTTTTGTTGCTCTTTTTTTCAATCTCTTTTATCGGTTGTAACTAATATTTGACAAACTCTCCCTCTGTCACTCTATTTGTGTACGTGTGTGTTTATAGGTCTGCATGCCTGTGTTTGTGCGTGTCTGTGAAAGACTAGCTAGTTAATCTTTAATGAACTTTATTGAGAGAGAGAGAGAGAGAGAGAGAGAGAGAGA
>CM060308.1:52185955-52188455 GCA_030674185.1 Monoplex corrugatus
TTAACATTAGTATTTTAGGACTAGAGGAAGTGAGATGGAAGGGGGCAGGCATGATAACATCAGGAGAATACACAGTGGTATACTCTGGTGGTAATTCACATGAAAGAAGAGTAGGCATCATAACAGACAAAGACAAATCAAAAGCAGTTAAAGGATACTGGGCTGTGTCCGACAGAGTTTTGCTGGTCAAATTGGGAGGCAAACCATTTGATATCAACATCAATCAGGTGTATGCACCAACATCCGCAAGTACTCAGGAAGACATCGACAACTTCTACGAAGTATTAGAGATGGCCAAAGCCCAATGTAAATCACAAGAAGTTCCAATAATAATGGGAGATTTTAATGCTAAAGTGGGACAGGATAGGGGGGGGGGGGGGGGGATATAGTTGGACCTCATGGCCTTGGTATACAAAATGAAAGGGGAGAGAAACTTGTAGAATGGGCACAGATGAATGAGTTCATAGTGGGAAACACCTGGTTTGAGCAGCCTAACAGAAGAAAATGGACTTGGATGAGTCCAGGAGACAATACCAAAAATCAGATTGACTACACCCTGATTAACAAAAGATTTAAAAATTCTTTACTGTAAGAAAAAACACTACCAGGCGCAGACTGCAACAGTGACCACAATCCTGAAGTGGGAAGATTTAGGCTGAAATTAAGGAAAAAGAAACAGACCAAAAGCAACATCAAACTAAACCTTGGACTCTTAAAGACAGATGGAGTGATACGTAAAAAAATTAATGTACATGTTCAAAACAAATTCAGTGCTCTGGAAGACGTTGGTGACAGTGAGGAACAATGGTCAAAGTTGAGAAATGCGATAAATGAAGCTGTGAAGTAATCCCTGAGGCAGATAGAAAAGCAAAAAAGAACTGGATGACTAAAGAAATTTTGGGCTTGATGGAGGAAAGGAGGAAGGCAAAGAGAAACGAGGAGATATACAGGAAGATAAACAAAGAAATCAGGAATAGATGCAATGAAGCTAAGGAAACGTAGCTGAAAACAAAATGCAAGGAAATAGAAGACCGACACAAAACGGATCCTCAGGGTATGTACAGACGAAATGAAGAAATTGTCCACAGGAAAAATACATGCACATCAACTGGTTGCTTAAAATCGAAAGATGGCACGCTGATCATGGAAAAAGACAAAATATTAGACAGATGGTGAGAGTACATTAAAAACCTTTTTGAGGATGACAGAAATGAAGAACACATTATAAAAAAGAACTTTGAAGGACCACCCGTAACGAAAGATGAAGTTAAAGCAGCACTGAAAAAGATAAAACCAGGAAAAGCCCCAGGACCAGACAACATTACTACAGAGATGACTGAAGCCCTGGAGGAGTTTGGTATAGAAAAAAAACAACAGTCCTCCTAAATGAAATTTACGACACTGGAAAAATCCCCAAAGATATGTCAAAATCAATTTTCATTGCACTTCCAAAGAAGACAGGGGCTATAGAATGCGAAACTCCATCGCACAATCAGTTTGATGTGTCATGTAACAAAAATCCTGTTAAGAATAATCATGATGAGGACAAGGAATAGAATCAAAAGAGAAATAGCAGAAGAACAGTGTGAATTTGCGGAAGGGAAAGGAACTATTAATGCCATATACATCCTGAGAACTATCATAGAGAGGTCAATCGAGATGAATAAGGATTTTTATTTATGCTTTATTGATTATACCAAGGCTTTCGATCGGGTAAGACATGAAGAATTGATCAACCAACTGGAGAGACTCAATGTTGATGGAAAAGATCTACGAATAATCAGAAATATGTACTGGGAACAAACAGCTGCAATGAGAATAGAAAACAATATAAGCTCTTTCCAAAATATCAAAAGAGGAGTCAGACAGGGTGTGTGTTTTGTCACCAGATCTGTTTTCACTTTACAGCGAAAACATCATGAGAAACCTAGAAGAAGACCCTGGATTAAAGTTTGGAGGAAAAATGATAAACAGCATTCGATATGCAGATGACACCGTGTTAATTGTAGAAAATGAAAGGAACCTACAAAACCTTGTGAATATACTAGAAATAGAAAGCAAAGGTAAGGGGTTGGAACTAAACAGCAGGAAGACGGAAGTCACGGTGATCAGTAAAAACATGAAATCCCCTTCTGCAAAATAACAGCAAATGGCACTACCTTGAGACAGGTTGATAAGTTTAAATACCTGGGAACGATAATTTCATTAGACGGCAGATGCGCATCAGAAATAGCCAGCAGAATCGGTCAAGCCAAAACAGCATTCAAGAAGATGACAAGCATTATTACCAACAAATGCCTATCAATTAACATCAGAAAGAGAGTCCTTGAATGTTATATAGAACAAATACTGTTGTACGGATGTGAGGCGTGGACAGTCAACAAGTAAAGCCAGAACAAGATTGAGGCAGCCGAGATGTGGTTTCTAAGAAGAATGTTGAGAGTTCCATGGACAGCAAAGAAAACAAATGAGACAGTCTTGATGGAGGCAGACACAAGTA
>CM060308.1:52193455-52213455 GCA_030674185.1 Monoplex corrugatus
TGTGAGAGAGAGAGAGAGAGAGAGAGAGAGACAGAGAGAGAGAACAGAGACAGAGACAGTAGAGAGACAGACAGAGAGAGAAAGAGAGAGAGAGAGAAGAGAGAGAGAGGAGAGACAGACAGACACAGAGAAAAACAGAAAGAGAGAGAGAGAGAGAGACAGACAGAGACAGGAGAGAGAGAAGGTAAAAGAGAACAGAGAGACAGAGAAAGAGAGAGAGAGGAGGAGAGACAGAGATAGAGGAGAGAGAGGAGACAGAGAAGAGAAAGAAGAGAAGAGAGAGACAGACAGCGAGAAGACAAAGACAGAGAAAGAGAACAGAAAGGGCAGACAGACAGACAGAGAGACACAGACAGACAGACAGACTGTCACAACGAAGGCCACTGCCTGCCGCCAGTGGAAGAGTTTCCACTGGGATGTTTTTCTCCACCTCCTCACTCCCGCTCCGTCTTCGATCATTAATTTTGTTCCTGATGAGCTAAGCTGGCTAAAGACTGCACTGTTAAAGACGGCTATCTTCTTTTTTTGTCTCACGGCTATGTGTGTCACTGGGGATATGACTGTCGGTGTGGGTCATGAGATGTGGAGGGTAGAGACGGAAAATTATCGCCAGCAGACAAAGAATCCTCCGTACTAGGTTGTTGATCCGGTCGTGTCCATCGTCTGGTGATGAATCGTCTGTTCCTGAGGTACGCCACATCACCTTCCTACCACTGTTCGTCCAGCGTCTGGGGTTGTGCAGCTATTAAGTCGTTATTCATTTTTTATTTCCTCCTTCTTCAGTTCTCTGCGTAGGTCTCTGTTGGCTACGATGTACCAACAGTCTTCGTTTCTCAGCATACCTCCCAGAATCGGTCGGGATGGCTGTTCTCTTCATGTTCCCCCCTCCCCCCCTCTTCTGTGTATAAATATAACGTCACGTGCATGCGTGCGTGCGTTTCTCTCTCTCTCTCTCTACCTACCTACCTACCTTACCAACCTACCTACCTGCCTATCTATCTATCTATCTATCTATCTATCTATCTATCTATCTTCTGTCTGTCTGTAACATATATATATGTGTGTGTATACGCATATGTATGCATAGTGTGTGTGTGTGTGTGTGTGTGTGTGTGTGTGTGTGTGTGTGTGTGTGTGTTCGTTCTTTGAGTGATTTAATGACGGGGGAAAATGGAGGATGAGAGCTGGGCGGGTTGGATTGGGGGCAGAGGAGAGACGCAGTAAGAGACATAAGTAGGTGGGCAAATAGAAAAATGGATCAAGAACTTAACACTAACAATTAACAACAAGAATGTGAAGGGAAAATTTAACGCTAAAGTACAAACATAAAATTAAGGTAATGCATTAACAGGACTGTGAACCAATGAATCGGAAATTTTAACTGACAAAGATTGATCTAAAGTTACTTCTTTGAAATGAGCTTCAGAATAGTTTTCTTTTCTTGTGTAAACATTTTTTGGTAAAAAAAATAACGTAGGATTTTGCAGTAAAATAAACAGTGAAACAGTGTGAATTGTTTGCTGCAAATACACTTGACAGTTTTACAATATTTTCTTTTCAAGGCATTCAGCTGAATACGAAAATGAGCAGCAACAATCGATCTCAAATGATATATTTACAATTTGAAATGAAAGAGAGAAAGAGAGAGAGAGAGAGAGAGAGAGAGAGAGAGAGAGTGTGTGTGTGTGTGTGTGTGTGGTGTGTGTGTGTGTGTGTGTGTGTGTGTGTGTGTGTGTGTGTGTGTGTGTGTGTGTTTGTATCGGGGCTGGAGGGCCGAATGGAGAAGCTAGGTATCGTATTTACTGGGAAGTGATTTCTGTGATGTGATTGTGTAGGATATCGGTAAGGAAAGAGACGAGAGGACTGGCTGTGTTTTCATCCATTTCCAGGTTTATAACATTACAGATTAAAAACACACATTTCACGTGTAACGTTGACAGACATTTAGTCTTTTTATCCCACTGGACGAACCAGCAGGGAAGTTTGTCTTTTCTTCTATTTTTTGATTGTTGGTGTTTGTTCGTGTGTGATCTTACGTGTACGCTTGACAAAGGCCAGTTGGCCGAAAAGTTGCCATAACTTGTGTGGTTGGATTAAATACGCGTTCTGATTCTATTTTCATGGTTTTTTGATTTTGTTTTTTTTCTTCTGTTTTTAGATTGATACAAAAATACGCTAGGTAGGACCTAACGGCACTGCCAACGCTTCAATTCATTCATATTGCTTACAGCCCAGCCGACTACTAGAGCCATATCAGGGCTAATGCCAACGCAGAGCGCTTATTATTATGTACAGGCTAAAGACTTATGTCATAATCATTTTGGATCTTCTCTATCATATCGCATCCAGTGACGTCAGTGCACATTGGATTTTTTTCCCGAGCACGAGATGTTAACTTGAGAAACACAAAACTAAGAATAAGACCAAAACGTCCAAACACGTGCAGAACAAGCACGAATACCGAAAAAAATCTAGAAAGAAAGAGAGAGAGAGAGAGAGAGAGAGAGGAGAGAGAGAGAGAGAGAGAGAGAGAGAGAGAGAGAGAGAGAGAGACAGACAGACAGAGAGAGAGAGAGAGGGTAGAGACAGAAAGAGAGAGAGAGAGAGAGAGAGAGAGAGGCTGTAGTAAACTGGATGGTTATGTTCATGTGAAAGGCAACACTGCCGGAGAAGGGGTCATTAGAAGGTTAACTAATAATGCTGACCTTCAACGCATGGCTGAGGACAGAGAAGGCTACCGATCTCTGACACTAGTGATACTCATCATGTCACCCTGGCGTCCTGATAGGAGTATGGGATGATGTTTATGATGATAATAATAATAATCATAATAATTACGAAAATGATGATTATGCAGAAAGCCAGGGATGATGACGACGATGATAAAAAGGGCATGCTATGATGATGATGACGTAGAATTTGGAGTTTGTTCAGGAGGGATTCATCGCGCTCGGACAATTCCATGTGGGCTCCACCCAAATTTACCAGTCATTATCTGGCAGACTCCCTGACTGTGCAAAACCCAACGCGCTGGCAACGCGCTGTTACTGCCATTGTTGATTGCGCCAAATCTGTGTTCTTCTCATCCAAAATCGTTGCATGCACAACTGCCAAACAGTTATTCAGTGTAACAAATAGACTGTTGTGTAAGAAGAATGCCTCGCCTGTTCCAACCTTGTTCTCGGCTCATGAACTTCCCCAGAAATTTGCGGACTTTTTTAACAATAAAATAGCTTTGATTCGTCAGAAGCTGGACTCTGTAGATACTCAGCCACCGCCTGTATCGGATCGTTTGTATGCTGGGCCGTCATTGAGCTGCTTTCAGTCTGTCAGTGATGAGGTTGTGAAGAAAGTATGTTTGAGTATGAGCCCAAAGTCGTGTGAACTGGACCCTATCTCATCATCCATGCTTCGCAAATGTCTTGATGTGCTCTTGCCATATATTACTCATGTGGTCAATGATTCTTTGTCGTCTGGTTCTTTTTCGTCTGTGTTCAAGCATGCCATTGTTCGACCACTGATCAAAAAAACCCTCATTGGATAGAAATTGTTTGAAGAGCTATAGGCCTGTTTCAAATTTGTCATTTTTGTCTAAATTAGTAGAAAGGATTGTCTTGTCACAACTGCTTGAGCATCTTCATCAGAATCATTTGTTCAATCCGCACCAGTCAGCATACAGGCAGGCACACTCCACAGAAACAGCACTCTTGAAGATAGTTAATGATATTCTCCTTGGCTTGGACGATGATAGAGTGTCAGTACTGGCGTTATTAGATCTGTCCGCAGCATTTGACACTATAGACCACACACTTCTCCTGAACAGGCTTCAGCACTCTTTTGGCATACGTGACCTTGCTCTCTCCTGGATCCACTCTTATTTGACTGATCGGACTCAGACTGTGTGTGTCAACTCCAGGTATTCGGAAGAGTCTGTCTTGGCGTATGGTGTCCCACAGGGTTCGGTCCTAGGACCGATCCTGTTTGTGCTGTACGCCAGTCCTGTGTCTGATGTCATCAGTCGTCATGCCTTGTCACATGAGAGCTTTGCTGATGATACACAGCTTCATCAGTCGGCCTCACTGGCGGAATTCGATGGCTTGGTGACACGCACGCAGGAACTGTATCTCGGATCTGAAGTCCTGGATGACGCACAACAAACTACAACTGAATGACGACAAGACTGAACTTCTACTCGCCTGTCCCACTAAATTTCTCCATGATCCTTCTCTTCCGAAGTCTCTTCTGATAAATGACGTTGACATTCCTTTCTCTCCCACTGTTCTCAGTCTCGGTGTTACGCTTGATCAGAGTCTGACCTTCCAGCAACACATCTCAAACATCTGTAGGGTAGCGTATCTAGAGTTACGTAGAATCAGCTCTGTCCGTCATTACCTGTCTGTTGATGCAACCAAAACGCTAATTTGTGCATTTGTTCTTTCAAGGATTGATTACTGCAACTCTCTCTTAGCTGGCATCCCCAAAAACCTTTTAGACAGACTTCAAAAGATTCAGAACAACGCTGCACGTCTCATCTTTAAATCCTCTAAGTTTGACCATGTCACTCCTCTCCTCCGCACTCTGCACTGGCTGCCTGTCTCTGACAGAATAGATTACAAGCTTGCTACTCTTTCCTTTTCGATTGTTTCGAACACTGCGCCAGAATACCTATCCTCGCTTCTTGACATCTACACACCATCCCGTCAGTTGCGTTCTTCTGCAGACACACGACTCTTTCGCATCCCCCGCATTCGAACAAAAACATACGGACAACGAGCATTCTCCTATCAAGCACCCCAAACATGGAACAACATCCCCAACATCCTTAGGCACTCAGACACAATCACCTCATTCAAATCTGGCCTCAAAACACATCTGTATAGAAAAATGTGAAAAAAGTTTCTGTCTTTAAAATATTGTTTGGGCTGTTGCGTTTGTGCGCATGATTCGTGTATTATATAATGTGCATTGTGGGTGTGGTTGTTTGTGTATTTTGGATAACTTGTGATGTAATATCTATTATTGTCTGTCCGATGGGCAACTATTGGTTAGATTTGATAGACATGTTTCTGTTTGTGTTGATGTCATTGTAATTATAGTAGACTTGATTGATATGTATGTATAACTGCTAATGTTGAAGTGGCGAATAGGGGTGGTAAAGATAGGGTGAATTGTAAAGCGCTTGGAGCAGAGTTCTCTGGATCTTGCGCTTATAAGTACTCATTATTATTATTATTATTAAGGTCTTGAATAATGATGTAGAAGACATGAGATAATGTTGATGATGATGATGTAAAAAGCACGGTATGACGATGGTGATGATGATGTAGAAGGCATGGTATAATGATGATGATGATGATGATGATGATGATGATGATTATGTAGAAGGCATGATATACTAATGACGATGATGATGTAGGAGGCCTAACATTGTGATGTAGGTGGCATAGGATGATGGCGATGATGATGTGAGGGCACGCCAACATAATCATGATGATAATGTTTAGAGAGCACAGGAGAATGCTGATGATTCAGAGGGCATCGGATGATGATGATAATGATGATGAGGAGGAGGAGGAGGAGGACGACGACGACGATGACAACGGCAATGACACTGCTGCTGATGCTGCTGCTGATGTAGAAGGCACTGGATGATGATTGTGGGGATAGCAGTGACTATGTAAAAGCTATGGCATGATGATGATAATGATGAGGATGAGGATGACATAGGTGGAACAAGATGATGATGATGGTCATGATTACAGCGCTCAGAATGATGACGATAATGCAGAGAATACAGGACCATGATTGATGATGATGACGATGTAAGAGGCCTAGCAAGATGAAGTTGATGATGTAGAAGACACAGGATGATGACGATGACGATATCCAGGACGCTGGGTGAAGATGATTATAACGACGACGGCGATGACGACGATGATGATAGTGGGATAATGACAATGATGACAATGACAATGACGAGGAGGATCAACGTCTTGGGAGACGGGGTGGACGAGAAGGTGGTTGGTTGGGGGGGGGGGGAGAAGGAGGGAGGGGCAGTACAGGAAGATGCATGATATCTTTTATTACAACAGATACTTCCGAAACAGAAGACTTAAAAATAAACAACAACAGTCAAATAGCTGCCTACGCCGATGGTATTGATCCAGAAATTAATGCTCTCCAGCTTCTATTCTGGGGCGAGATCTAACAAGTATCCACGGCAACAGATGATGACGCTCAAAGGTTAATTGGAACTGCCAACTGGACAACTGAGTCTGTGCTTACTGTTTGATTCTTTCTTTCAAAGTGTGTGATCCTCATGTACAATTATATTAGTAATTAAATTCTGAGCTAAACATATGGCAGTTTATTATCTACTTTCGACAAAATTATCGCAGATTATCAAGAAAATAAAACAGGAAACTATGAAAATGTATTTTATACCATAACATGATTATGAAGAGAGTAAACATTTGAGTTGATTTTCGACCTTGATTTCAAATATTCTGTCCCGATGACTGCATGTGCCTCACACATTCCACTGTGTCCTACACACACACACATACACATACACACACACACACACACACACACACACACACACACACACACACACACACACATACGCACATGCACAGAAAGAGAGAGACAGAGACGGACAGATTCGGAGACAGAGAGAGAGGAGGGGGAGAAAGAGAGACAAGAGTGATAAAGAGATGGAGCGAAAGAGAGGGAGGAAGAGAGGGGAAAAAGAGGGAGGGAGGGAGGGAGGGACGGAGAGAGAGGGAGAGAGAGAGAGAGAGAATATAATGAAATGTGTAAACAAACTGTATTTTCCAACGGTATCAAATGAAGAAAAAAACTGAAACTTGTAGACAAAGGCAAATATATATTTCACGCTGCTAATCTTCTTGTACTGACAACAACAGAAAACTTGAAACTGCAAGAAAGAGAAAGACATGTACAGAGACACAAAGAAAGAATCACACACACACACACACACACACACAGAGAGAGAGAGAGAAAGAGAGAGAGAGAGAGAGAGAGAGAGAGAGAGAGAGAGAGAGAGAGAGAGAGAGAGAAATTGTGCTTGATCTGACTTATCTCATGTCTCCCTACATATATACATTTTGTAAACACTGGGTTTTGTTTTAGTTTAAAAAAATTACACAATCAGCTGGAATGTTCCTCTGAAAACACCCACACCCACTTATCAACACAAGTTTCTATATAGCTGATGCCTGAAAGTCTTACCTGAGACACACTCTCGGGTGAAGTCACTGAACTGTTCCCTAGCCTGCCGAACGTCCTGCACGATGTAATGTTCCCACGGCCTCTCCAGGTACTGGAAGAGGGAGGCTCCCAGACAGAGGTAGCCGAAGAACACCACTATATGAAGGAGCAACCGGCACCGAGGACTTCTCGTGCATGACATTAAGGTCACCATGATGGACAAGAGATCCGTATGTACTGCTGCCCCTTTGAAATGTTTGTGATACTTCTCTAAGATGTGTGGTGCTACAGCGTCATGACTCCACGACCACTCTCTGCCACTGATTGTATGGGGGCAGTGTTACAATTTCAAAAGCCCACGATGAACTAAAGACTTGTGTTTTGACTGAATATGTGATGACATTTCACAGTTTAAACATCAGAACATGACGTATTTTAGAAGATGAAAAGCCTAGTCCTGAAACCAGATTCCAAATTTGAAGGCCACGCATGCAAAATCATGAATGTGGCTGCACACAGACACACACACACATACACATTAGCCAAAGATCGCTGATATAACTGTGATACGGTGGATTATAAGTATACAACTTGTGACTGGGAAGATTTCACGTCTGGTTGTAGTGTTGTTGATATGAATTTCAAATCAAAAATGACTTATCTGCCGTGGTTTAGCACACTGCCTCCGGATTTGAAGAGCCGATTTTATGGTCAACTGAAGACCACATTCACAAAGTGCTGCCAGTAGGACTAGGATCACTTATCAGTTTGCAAATAGCAACAATATGTGGTGGGAGTTCACAATTTGAATATGACCGCAAGATGATTTTAAGCACCACGTTTGTGACCAATTTGAAGAACACTTTTTGACACTATATGAATATCCCTACCTACTTGTAAGATTACAATAATCAATTGTACAAAGTGGCACTTCAGATTTCAGAACTAATTATTGCATGCAACAGTAGTTCAGACTTTAAGAAGATCACACGAGTAAGTAGTTTGAGCTGTCTCGTTTTGAAGACCCCATCTTAGATTAGAAATGACAGTACTTTATGTACTAAAAAGCCCCGCTCTTGGTGATGTCAGGTATTTGCCTTCGTACTGCCGTCCACAACAAAAAGAAGCCTTGCGCTACATCAAATTCTAAGATGTGGAAACAGCTTAAAATCACTTCACAGAATATAAAACAATTTACAAACTATCCGTCACTTTAACAACCAGTGCATTTCATTTCGAATCATTATGAAATTTCTGTTTTCCCAGATGGCTGACACATTTCAAGTTGGTTTGGAAATAAATGATTTCTCAGACAATTAGCTTATTCAGCACATGTTACAAAGTGGTGCAAACCTGAAACTCGAACAATGGCAGTTACATCTCACATCAAGACACAGCAGACCTCCATATACAACTCGAAGACAGCTAATTAGTAGATCATCAGGAACACGACATCGCACACTTAGATGTTGTAGACTTTTGTTATCCGATATAGAACTGTATTTCGATATTTTTCCCCCCAGCTGCCAACTTAAAACAAAGGGTCCGCATACAGCTGAATATGACTAACAATCACATCAGCCACAGCGTGCACGACCAGATGCGGCACCGTATGGTGGGAGGGGGAGTGTGACAGAGTGACAACACAAGCAACCAAGCTTGTAGACCAGCGCTGTGACAACTGCTGTGTGGACTCTGTTAACAATGCTAAATCACAAAATCTCGGATCAGCTGTTACAGGCGCTTCCTGTAAAATAGGGAGATGGGAAGGGGGAAGGAAGAGGTTATCACACTCCACAATGCTTTTTGCGACACAGGCACATGATTTACGTTACTTGTAGAAAAATAAATGGTTGTTTCGTTTGTCAAACTGAGCCCAGTTTATTCCATTTTTAAAATTCAAGAATGAAAATCAATCAGAAAAACACTTACTTTAGAGAAGCATGACAGGCAAACATTATGACTGCAAGGACCTTTGTCACACAGACTGACAGACACACGCACACATACAGAGAGAGAGAGAGAGAGAGGGGGGGGGAGAGAGCGACAGACTCATACACACACACACACACACACATGCACGTGCATACAAAAAACCTGACTAGTTTCAAAGGGTGCTTTCTTTTCTATCCGGCTTCTCGGCTACTTCAATGGCACTGCCACCCTTAGCACCCATCACAAAGGCAGAATTCATTCAGTCGAAGTCCTGCTGCCAGGAAGCCTACAAGAAATAGAGATGCCAAAATGCCGAGCGCCAACCACCAGAGCAGCTCCTACTTACTAAGGGTCAGTCTGGTGGACTTCAATCTGATCCAACGTATGTAAAACGCATACACAAAACCCCATTTGTGAAAGCAGACTGAACGCAGGTCAAAAGGCTACTGTACCATTTGCTGACACTAGTAAGGACACACAGATTACAAAATTATTCTATCAATTGTCATGCCTCATGTAATGTGTGATTTATTTCCTTCAAAATGTCATGCCTCTTGTGTTGTGTGAACTATTTCTATCAACTGTAACAACTCAAGTCATGTATTTCCATCAATCGTCAAGCCTTGTATGCGAACTATTTCCATTGATTGATATACCTCACGTTATGTGCCAACTATTCCATCCATTGTCATGCCTCTTGTTATGTACCAACTCTTTCAATGAAACTTTATGCCTCAAGTTATGTGCGAATTATTTCCATCCTTTCATATCTCACGTTATGTGTGAACTAGTTTCCATCAATCTGTCATGCCTCATGTTATGTGCGAACTATTACCATCAAATGTCAAGCCTCACGTCCTGTATGAACTGTTTCCATCAACTGTCATGCATCATGTTATGTGAGGATTGTTTTCATTAATTGTCATGCCTCATGTTACGCACGGACTATTTTTTATAAATTGTCATGCTTCATGTTATGTGTGAACTGATTTCCATCAACTGTCATGCCTCGCGTTATGTATGAACTGATTTTCCATCATTGTCATGTTCCACGTTATGTATGAACTGATTTCCATCAACTGTCATGCCTCACGTTATGTGTGGATTGTTTTTCATCAATTGTCATGCCTCTTGTTATGTACGAACTGTTTTGATCAACTGTCATGCCTCATGTTACGTGAGGACTGTTTTCATTAACTGTCATGTCTGATGTTATGTACGGACTATTTCCATTAAATGTCATGTTCCACGTTCTGTATGAACTGATTTCCATCAACTGTCATGCTTCAGGTTATGTGTGAACTGATTTCCATCATTTGTTATGCTTCACGTTATGTGTGAACTGATTTCCATCAACTGTCATGCTTCAGGTTATGTGTGAACTGGTTTCCATCAACTGTCATGCTTCACGTTTTGCGTGAACTGATTTCCATCAACTGTCATGCTTCAGGTTATGTGTGAACTGATTTCCATCAACTGTCATGCTTCAGGTTATGTGTGAACTGATTTCCATCAACTGTCATGCTTCACGTTTTGCGTGAACTGATTTCCATCATTTGTCATGCTTCACGTTATGTGTGAACTGATTTTCATCAACTGTCACGCTTCACATTATGTGTGAACTGATTTCCATCAACTGTCACGCTTCACTTTATGTGTGAACTGATTTCCATCGACTGCCATGTTTCACATTTTGTGTGAACTGGTTTGCATTAATAGCCATGCCTCACGTTATGTGAGAATCATTTTCCATCAACTGTCATGCCTCTTGTTACGTACGAACTGTTTCCATCAACTGTCATGCCTCTTGTTACGTACGAACTGTTTCCATCAACTGTCATGCCTCACGTTATCTGTGAACTAATTTCCATCAACTGTCATGCTTCATGTTATATGTGAACTGATTTTTCTATCATTTATCATGCTTCACTTTATGTGCGAACGCTAGGAAAGACAAAATATTAATGCATACAATGACTATCTTATTATCAAAGTGAAAAGAGAAGTCCAGCTTTCTTAGAGCAATGATCACTCCGCTTCACTGAACTGCAGAGTACGCGCTTCTCTTGGTATGCAAGCTTTAATAAAGAATGCAAACATAGTATTGAACTTGACTGTATGATAGGGCTGTACTCATATTATTTTGTATTACAACACTCCACGGTGCACCATCTGTTCACCTCGAAAGAATGATTCAGCTCGGCTCAAATGTCCCCCAAAATAATGAACGCAGAACGGTTGGTTCAAACATCTGTACCATCACAGCGTTTCATGAAGTCGTGACTATCAAAAGCTCAGCTGAAATCGGGTGATGATGGTGGGCTGCAGAGTCTTTGCGTTGAGAGTTTATCACAACATACGGTTAAAGTTTTGTGGATTATTTTTGATTCGTGGTCTATTTGCAGATAAATGAATTTGTAGGTATGATGTGTCACCTGATGTGCTACATACTATTCTTTGTGCTACTATACCATTATTCCTTAACTATGAATGAAGACATCTTCTTTGCAAAGGTAAAACAAGACGGGAAAAAATCTAACATCATGGTCAAGCCATTCTACCAATTTTCTTTTTCATACATCAGATTTTGTACATCTCAAAGTAACTATGATTTTGAAGAAGAACCAGATAAAATAAAACTTTTAACTTGAATCGTGGACGAAAGTAGACTGCCACAACAGTAAAACATATTTTTAGATATGACAAGAAGTTTCTGAGAGTGTTGTTTATACAGCTATTTCCAAAAATGCAGATTTTAAGCACCTTTTTATTTTAGGCAATTTGCTTAAGTCTGTGTGACATTGATCTCTAAGCCATGGCTTCAACTTACGTATTCGCCACCTCTTAACAATTCACATCTTTGAACAAAATTGTGTTAACTATCAATTTCAGTTTCAGCTTCTCAAGATGACGTGTCAGAATGAATTCCATAAGCACTAACGGCACAGGTGCCATGCGATGGTGATCGTGGCACAAGCCTTAAGCCTGCACATAAACCCATGAGCTGGCCAAGTCCTGAGGTCCTACTTATCTAGAAAAACCGTGAGAAAATCTTGCTAATATGTTTTTGTCAAAGACACACACCTCTATCCAGTCAATATCAAATGATCTTCAGTTTCTAAAGGAACACTGAAAAAAAAAAAACCAAAACAAAACAAAACAAAAGAAAAAAAGAAAGAAAGTAAAGAAAAGAAAAATTTCAAAGAGAATACAGAATTGAAAAAATAGACCGAAGTTAGGTGTTGATTCTGCCATTTACAGAATAGAATGACAGTATTCTGTTAGATGGTCTCTTAATCTGAAGCGCTAGAAAATACAGATAGGGCGAAAAGAAAACTGAAGAGAGAGGCTCGAAGCTGAATATGTGTGAAAGCCCAGTAACGCAGTGTGACTCTCCCTCTTCTCACCCCCAACCCATACAAATGGCTTCGGTAAAGCAAGCATTTAACCCTTTGACTCCCGCACGCTATCCACCAACTGCAAAAACTTAATCCTTTGACTCCCTTATCCTATCCACCAGCTTCCTGCAAGAAGCTGGTGGACAGGGTGAGGGAGTCAAATGGTTAAGTTTTAGCTTTGCTAGCATGGTTGGCAATGCAGGTGCAGGTGGACATGGTGCAGGAGTCAAAGGGTTAAAAGTCAAATAACAGAACGACTCTTATTATTACAAAACATAGTAGGAGAATAACCTGTATCAAGCAATAGAAAGACAGCAAATAAATCGACAATATGCAAATAACACGACGGGAAGAATGCCAACAGTAGCTCTAATTGTCTCTGTGGCTCTTTTGCAATTACTTATTTTAAAATCTCCCATCCTGGTCAAATATATACAAACAGGAGCAAACTATCGCAGCATACATACAACTTTACCTACCAAGCAACAATATTTAAATTGCCTCACAATATTTCGAGCTCTGAATACGTTAATCCAAAACAAATAGAAAGACACGCTGAACTTTTTTTTAAATAAGAAATTAGCTGAGTTGCCAATCTATCCATTTATATCTATGGCTATATTCGCAAAGGCAAGCGGTTCCCTTTGACACCTGGTACGCGAACGTAACGTTGTAAACAACTATATCGAGAGGAGAGAGAGAGAGAGAGAAGACAGACAGACAGACAGACGAGAGAGAGACAGACAGACAGACACGCAGGCAGACAGACATCATTAGTATAGCACGAAATGTTTTCATACACACACACACACAACACACACACACACACACACACACACACAAACATACACACACACACATGCGCGTAGACACATTCGCACACAGATGTTGCATACATAAAAAAAAAAACCCATTTAAAACATCGTACACAATAAAGAGCTGCTTTATCGTCCTGAAACAAAAGACAAGGACAAATCAACACACACACACACACACACACACACACACACACACACACACACACACTCGCACGCATAAACACACACACACGCACCGATACGTACACACACACACACACACACAGAGGCAGACAGACAGAGAGAGGCAGAGAGGAGAGAGAAAGAGAGAGAAAGAGAGAGAGAGAAGGAGAGAGAGAGAGAGAGAGAGGAGAGAGAGAGAGAGAGAGAGAGAGAGAGAGAGAGAGAGAGAGAGAGAGAGAGTATCAGTACAGCATGAAATCTTTTGTACGCTTCACAAAGCGATAAAACCACCAAAGAGCCATATTGATAGATTGACTGATGGACTTGACCGATTAATGATTGATTGAAGGAGGGATGGACACACGTTTACGTCAGTGAAGTCTTTTTCTGTCATTTGCATTTGCATTCGTCCTTTGCATTGGCACATCGATAACTTGGATGAGACGTTCCTCTTTGTTGAAGCGTCTCACAAATCTCTATATTTCAATTAAATAACCCTTAATTAGTCCTTGTGGACATGATAATGAGGCAGACTACGTGGTGCGCTGTCTTGAAGCTGATAGAGCTGTGACATGTGTCTCTTCGATCTTGTGAATGTTTTTCTATCCTTTGCATTTGTGTTCACCTCTATGTTGGACGCAGTACTCTGAAGAGTTTTCTTAGAGCACTTTACCCGACAGTAGGGCCGCATCTATTTTGAACTTGCGTATTAAGAACTATTTGTTCAGGACTGATCTCTGCAAGAGTTGTGGTACAAATCTGAAGGTCATCACATAATAATCCAAACTTGTTTGATGACAGTTAACCAAAAACAATGACTACATGCTCATTTACGCGTGTGGAATAATTCATCCTTATCATGCTGTGCCCCGATAACCAGAAACGCCCGAGGGTGCTGGCTGGGACCCAGAGCAAGGATGCCTCACCACTGACTGGGCAATCACTTCCCATTTCCCGACGCCACACGAAAGCCATTTCACTAAGCAAAAAGGGGCTGTCAATGCGCTGCATGTTCCATTCGGACCCAGTCATCAGTTACTGTATATACAAGCCGACTGGCATGGTGGGGACATGACCAGCTCCAGGACGTCAACACTCAACGCGCTCCAACCAAATCCATCCCAGCTATCGGACCAAGACTGAGAGAATGAAAGAGTCTGCCTCTGCCTCTTTCCGGGCCTTGATCTCTCTGTTGGGCAGCCTGCTCAGCAGCCAGGTCGCACAGATCTTCCAGCCATTTGCAAGTGTGGAATGACTTCTCCCTATCATGTTGTATCCCGCTAGCAAGTCTGATGCAGTTTTGTCCATAACCAACTGTTATGTTATTTCACTACTGATGCCATGATCATTTATCCACTAACGTCCATTTCCATTTCTGGCTGCCGGTCATGTGGCATAAAGTCATCATTCATGCATGTACGCGTTTACGAGCATACGTGTGTATCTATGTGTATGAATGGTTAGTGTGTATTCAGCTGTGCATGTTTAATGATGTGTATATGTATGTATGTATATATGTTAGTACTATTATATGCGTTAGTGAATCCGAATGAGTTTGAAGAATACCGCTGTACAAAAATGATTCGTTATTGCTACTGTTATTGTCATTAATATTGTTATCATTATCGTTATCACCATCATCACCATCGTCGTCGTCGTCGTCGTTGCCGTCATTATCACTGTCATCATCACCAGCAGCAACATTATCATGTCTATTATCATTATTTCTCTGTAAGTAAAACCCATCTGATCTGATTCGCCACTCTGACACAAAATTAGACAATACGCGCTGAAACTTACATACCAATGCAATTCTGTATTTATGTTTATTTGTTTATGTCATCCCCCCCCCCCCCACCTTTTTTTTGTTGTTGTTGCCACAATTGATTTACTATATAAAACGCAGCTGATCTCCTCAGGGAGAGCGTGTTGCAATAACACAGCACTATAACCCTTTTTCTCTTCTTTCTTTTCTATATGCCTATTTCTGTTTCGCTATAAATGCGAATTTTGCAATAGAGTTTCGTCAGGGCAACTCCTTTGTTGCCGTGGGATATTTAACGTGCCCTGGGTGCATGCTGCACATCACAGGACCTCGGTTTCTCGCCTCATGTAAAAGACCAGCCTCCAGACCAGCACTTAGGCTCTAGAGGAGTGGCGGTGGCGTGTGTGTGTGTGTGCGCGCGCGCGCGCGTGTGTGTGTTTATGTGTGTCTGTCTGTGTGTCGGTGTGTGTGTGTGTGTGTGTGTGTGTGTGTGTCTGTGTCTGTCTGTCTGTCTGTGTATCTTGTTAAAAACGAAAATTAAACATTTGAGAATAAAATGGCATTAACAAACAAACCGTAAAAAAATACTGAACAGAACAACACACGTATGTATACACACACACACACACACACACACACACACACACACACACACACACACACACACACACACACACACACACACACACACTCTCTCTCTCTCTCATATTAATTACTAACAATAACATGAACTAGTCGCTTCAGCTGCCGACAGCCTACCCCCCCCCCCTTCTCCCCACGCCTCTCACCCCCACTCTCAAACCCCGAACTGACCTTCTGTACAAAACAAATTGTTTTTCGTGCTTCCATCTTTTGTTACAGAGCACGGGCACCAACTGTTTTATCAGCCACACTCACTCACCGGCTGCCAGAGACATGGACAGACAGGAGGGAAAGAGGGAGAGAGAGTGAAAGCGAGAAAAGTTGAGAAACAGATAGAAAACAGGAACATGAACAAGAAGAGAGAGAGAGAGAGAGAGAGAGAGAGAGAGAGAGAGAGAGAGAGAGAGAGAGAGACTGAGAGTGAGAGAGAGAGAGAGCAGAGAGAGAGAGAGAGAGAGAGAGGCAGAGAGTAATAGAAAGAAAGAGAGAAAGAGAGAGAGAGAGAGAGAGAAGAAGAGAGGGAGAGAGAGAGAGAGAGAGAGAGAGAGAGAAAAGAGAGAGAGAGAGAGAGAGAGAGAGAGAGAGAGAGAGAATCAAAATAAGAACATGCTATTTACGAGGGTGTGAAATAAGTAATGCATATGCTTTATATATATATATATATATATATATATATATATATATATATATATATATATATATATATATATACGAGTCGTATATATATATATTCAACCCTCGCCCAAAGGAGGGTCTACGCTATGGATTTATACACAAATAAACAAATATGTCAACAATGCAAACATTAACGTATCAATCCAAAGAAACAGCAGATTTTTATACATAGTCGTTTGATCATTTTAAAAATAATGTCCGTAATCGATTTGAATGTCAGGCAATTAAAGACCTAACTAATTCACGAAATGTGCTACATACTCTGCTGAAGTACTGTGAACTTTGAGACATTTTCTGAATGTTTTCTGATTGTGTGTTCCACATGTTATCTCCTGAATATATGTCTGACTTCAAAGAGGTCAATTCTTAGGATGGGGACATTCACTTTGCTCCTATTGTGGGTGAAGTTTATTGGGAAAGTATTGGTTATGTTATCTGGGTCCTGTCAAGGCATTATTTCGTACATAAATATTCTTTTGTCATACTGAAGTAAAAGATTTAGTGGTAAAATACTTAAACATTTAATGGTAAACATACACTGTTCAGACTTGATAGGTTATATTCTGAAAATATTGATTGACACGGGTTTTGATTTTGCTTGGGGATCCCGAATACACATTTTGTAAAAATGTTATTACTCTCCCCAGGATAATTACCAGCAAGTCTGGAAGAGAGCTTTGGATATCCGTAGTAAATGTATATTATTTCGAAATTTCAAAAACGAATTTGAAATAGAGAAATATATAATACAGTTACCAGATATTTATGGTTTTCCTTTGATTGAATTTCAACGCAGCTGTCAGAAGCTTGAGACTGAATTCAGTGGACGCAAAGAGTAGACAGTCAATACAGAATATATAAGTTTTGTGATGACAATGTCTTCGACGATGACATTGATTTTATATTTGAATGTTGCAAATTCCGTGACCACCGACATAAGTATATTATTCTACAAAACTGTCTGGCGGTCAAATCAATGTTCACGTTGTGTAATTTCATTCCTGGAAATGAAAAATATCAGCAGAAATTAGCAAGACGTTCTAAAGTTGTGTAGTTGTCTTTTGAAAATTTGAGTAATGTATCGTAAGACAATTTCAACTGTATTTTTCTGTTGAACTAAGTTCTTTCGGTTTCATGTTTTATGATCATCCCGTTGGATTTTCATTTATATGTCTTTATGCTTCATGCCTAAACTGGGGTTAAAAGATCTGTTAAACATTGAACCATTGTGTGTGTGTGTGTGTGTGTGTGTGTGTGTGTGTGTGTGTGTGTGTGTGTGTGTGTGTGTGTGTGTGTGTGTGTGTGTGTGTGTGTGTGAGTGTGTGTGTGTGTTGATGTAATAATTGCATGAGTTGCTAAATGTATGGTGTTGGTGACGTTTGGAATGTGCATTTTTATTTTCTTTATCCTTAGTTTTGTTGTTTTCAAATGCCCTACATGTTCATATCATGATCATCACCATTGTCATCATCAATTCTCCTTGTGTTGACTCTTTCTTGAGCAAATTGAAAGTCAATTCAGTTACCGGTCTTCCCACTGATGTCTCTGCTGTGATGCGGTGAGCGGGAGTAAAGTCATCGAGGCGATCGACAAGGGCGTCACGTGACAGGCGACAGACGAGCTGATTGGTTATCGCACGCGGTGTTCCCCACAGTCTGATCGGGTTTGGCTCTCTGGAGATTCGCTCTCTTGCCAAACTTACTGATCTGATGGCATGATGGGGAGGGACTGAGGAGCGGGTGGGATGGGGGACGTGTCCCAGGGGTAAGGGTCTTTATTCCCCCAGGGGTACTATCACGATACAAAAATTAGTTGATAATGGACCTATGCTATTCCACATTGATTTTGTGTTTTGTTTTGTAACCAATATCATCATCACCGACATTTGTGAGGTCATTAGTTAGGATGCGAAATTCTATACGTCGTTACAAAACTAAAATGAAAAAAAATGTTTCATAGACACCATCATCACTGACACCTGTGAAATCGTTAGTCGAGACGTCTCTTCGCATATCGGACGATTATATACCCAATATTTTCTTCTTCTTCTTCGGCAAACCCCGTTTTTCAATAGTGGACCTATACAATCACCAGTTTGACTTGTTTCTTAACGACAATTTCAACATTTGTCAGGTTGTTGGTGAAGATTCAATATCAAGCAAAAAAATAATGAAACTCAAGGGAGAATAAAAGCAATCTGATTTAAATGTAGACCCAAACAGCTCATAGACTTGTTTCGTGGATCATCTTTGTGGACATCTGCCAGGTATGTTTGTTAAGCTGTACTACTGTAAACTTGTTTCAAGTTCTGCAGAAGTGTGCCCTGCCAAGTATGATTTTCTCAATAAATACCAGCCTCGTTGGAAAGGAACAGTGCCTGTATAGAAGATAACGACATTGCAAAAATGTTCCTCCTGTACGGAGAGCTGAAGCAAGGACAACGTGCTAAAGTAGACCACTAAATAATACTTTGAAGGCCCCCAACCTCATCAGTTACTGCCTTAACACCACCACCTACGAAGACATTGCCCGCGACAGTAGTGCATGCAGGGCACAGTCACATCAGAACAGGACAGAGCAATTCGACAGAATATAAGCTGTAGGACCCCTTCCAATTACACTGCCTGTAGAAGAACATGTGCCTCCAGGATCGGTCAAGTGTCCCATACAGAGATCCACATTAGTCGATGAGGACCGGCTTGCTTTGCTCATCCATTGCATTGGCGGAAGATTTCCTCATCATTGCCGTCGTCGTCGCATCATCATCACCATCACCACCGCCACCACCACCATCATCGTCGTCATCATCATCTTCATCATCATGATCAGCATCAGCAGCAGCAGCAGCAGCAGCAGCAGCAACAACAACTTCTTATCATTTTTCTTCTTCTTCATCATCATCAGCAGTAGTAGCGTCATCATCATCGTCATCATCATCATCATCATCGTCGTCGTCGTCGTCGTCATCGTCATCATCATCATCATCATCATCATCATCATACTAGTACGAAAAAAAGTTGAGAAGATAAAGATAATATTTTGTCCTACTAGTCACCGTGGTAAAGTGATAGCGCAACAGACTAACGACAGCAAGGCTGTGGGTTCGCATCCCATCGCCCTGTCAAAATCATCGTGGGATAGTTCGATCTCTACCGGCTTCTTCTCTGAGCTGAGTGTGCTATGGGAGGACTGGGACCAAAAAGTCGATTCTCATTTTGAATCACATTTGCATTACTGAGGGTGTCGCTCAAATTTCCTGACCGACACCGCAGGTGTGTGTCTCTCTTGGACCTGGTCGACGTCAGGATCTCTCTCTCTTTCTCTTTCTCTCTTCCTCTTTCTCTCACTCTGTCTATTCTTTCTCTCCCTCTC
>CM060308.1:52220955-52290955 GCA_030674185.1 Monoplex corrugatus
CAGAGAAAGAGAGAGAGAGCAGAAAGAGAGAGAGCAGAGAGAGACAGACAGAGAGAACAGAGACAGAACAGAGAGAGAGAGAGAGAGGACAGAGAGGGGGGGAGAGAAGGGAGTGAGAGAGAGAGAGAGGACAGAGAGAGAGGGGGGAGAGAAGAGAGAGAGAGAGAGGGAGAGAGAGAGAGAGAGAGAGAGAGAGAGAGAGAGAGAGAGAGAGAGAGAGAGAGAGAGACATGTTGCGTGCGTGCGAAGAAACGTTCTCTCCTGCTTATTTTCTTCTCTATTTCAAAACCAAACGAAAGCTAACTGTGGTGACGATAATTCACACAGCACCACTTTGAGGAGGCAAAAAAATCACGCCAGTGCTCTTGTCAATAAAAGTGTCTACGCCTGTGCGACATAAAAACAGATTTTGTTCGCGACCTTGGAAAATCAATGATCGTTCCTTGAAAACAGACTCATGATTTTTTTTTTTGAAAGAAAAAGTGTAAAAGTTGTTCAAGGAAAGAAAACGTCGCTTTTGTTTTGAAAACAATGTCTCTTGACGCATACAACTCTTCATAACCACCATCTTAATCGTTGTCGTCACCGTCGTCATTATCACCCCATAACCATCATCAACACAACATATCTCACATAATATATATTCACTAATTTTATCCATTAACATCATGCACACACTCTCAGTCACACTCACATATAAGACACTATAAGAACGCACTAAAACAGGATGGAATAGGGTCAGTATAACAAAGTTAACTTAAACAGGCGATATCACACAAAAAAAGATACACTTTACGTACGCTTTCTCTTAACAGATTTCAGATTTCAGAACATTTTATTGTCCAAGAATCCTATTGGACTTGTAAGGTTAGGCAAATTTTCTGAGATGGAAGATTAAGCAAATTTCCTAAATTAAAGGGCAGATTATTTCATAGAAAAGGTACAAAATGGGCAAAAGATCAGAAAGCGTGACTTTTGTGTCTGTATTGAGGGATTCTGAACAGCTGAGTATCAGAAGAAGACCAAAGAATACGATGAGGGCAATAGGCAATGAGCAGTTCAGAGATATAAGCAGAAGCAGTACTAGAGACAACACTGTAATACATAAAGCAACTTTGTATCTAATACGCTGTTGAATAGGCAGCCAGTGGGGCGTACAAAGCAGGGATGTTGAACTTTCGTACCGAGGAGCTGTAAGGACGAATCTTACAGCCAAAGTTTAAATTCTCTGTAGTAGTTAAATAACAGGCAAGGGAGCACCAATAAGAAGATGTTAGAATAATTTAGATGAGAAAGTACGTCGTCATCACGGCGACCATCACCACCACCACCACCACCACCATCATCATCATCATAATAATCATCAGCGTCGTCGTCGCCACCACCACGACCATCACCACCACCACCATCATCATCATCATCGTCGTTGTCGTCGTCGTCGTCACCACCATGACAATCACCACCACAATTGCACTCATCATCATCATCATCATCACCACCACCACCATCACCACCACCACCACCACAACCGCCGCTGCCATCATCATCATCATCACGACATGTCCCTTTGGGCACATCCAGCTGTCACGACTGATGTCGCATGTCAGTCCTATCTTGCATTTCTGATGGCAAGTGTAGAGGCGTGTCCCTTTCTGGACGTTTTTACTCCAGCACTTCCTAGTTCGCTGTTTCTCTTCACTGTCTCTTGATGTTTTTGGTTGCTGGTACTCAACTGTTCCCTGAAGGATGCCTGTGGACAGTGTTGTCATGGTGTGTGACATGAAAGGGCCAGACGAGCTTGCCGCTTTTCGCTGTCACAAAGAGTGGTTCCTCTTGTCCTCAGAATGACAAGAAATTTCTTGCTGAGTCCATCTTTTCTGCGCCACATCTCCCCGTCTCCGCTTTCTCTTTTGTCTTGCTGTCATCGATGTCTGGTCCATTTGTTTCTGTCCAATCATTCTTTGAGTTTGTTTCAGATGTATTATTTCTGCAATAATGCTTCTGGTGCATTGCCTGCATTTAGTTGTAATATTTCACTGTTACGTCTCCGCATAGCCTTCAACATACTGATTACTGTACATTTTGTGACATATCTATTTTCCCTGTGAGCCCATGAGATGAGAAATCAACACATTTTGCACATCGGATTATTTGTCTATTTACACCCGTTTCAATTCATTGTTCTTCTTTTCAAAGCGTTCTTGTGATCTTATTGTACTCTTCGTTTACGTCTTTCGTTGGAAATATAGCATGAAATAGTGCGACGTCAGTGACATCTTTGAGGATTACGTATTTTTGGAAAGCGTTCTGTGATTAACACCTCTTCCTTCTCCTCATGCTACGCCTTTTCCTCATCTTAACCTCGTCTTATGCGAATCAGAAAATGACAACTACCTTCTGTCCAGGGTGATCAAGATGACATTCCGCACCGGCCACAAACCGCTAAACCCCAATACCAACCACAAGTTCAAACTGACGCCTTCACAGATCTGCCTCTGCGGTCAAGAGGATCAGACAGCTGAACATGCATTGCAATCATATCGCCTCTACCAAGTGGAACGACAAGAGATGTGGCTGTCAAATCTTCTCACCGCCATGCTCCTCGGCATCCGGAATAAACTGGGACAATGAATAAATATTTAAATGAATAAACAAATAAATAAATAAATAAAGAAAGAAAGAAAGAAAGAAAGAACGGCCACAATCATCGCCAAATGTGGTTGACCATGTAGACGACGAACAAAAGAAGAAGACACGCAACGATGGTTAGGAATTTGTCTGGTTGCTGTGTTGAATCTGTGTTCGGGGAGTTTGTCCTGTGGGATTATTTACATCTGTGTTTATTACTTCTTTTCATGCATGTGTGTCTGTGCCACAACAGATGTACCATGTAAATAAAACTCGAGCTGATCTCGCCGGGGAGAGCGCATTACCGCAGCGAAACGACACACCATTTTTCTCTTTTTCCTGTGACCAAAAACTTCTCGTTTTACACAAAGTGGATTCTGCTACAGAATTTTGGCAGGGGTTATTCCTATGTTGCCATGGGATCTTTAACGTGCGATGAGTGTGTGCTGAACATGGACCCAAGGCTTATCGCCTCATTCCGCAAGGCTAGCACCTAGACCACCACTTGAAATTTATTGGCACGGATCGGTGGGGGAGGGGGGGGGAGGGGAAGAGAAGGGGGAGGAGGATAAAATCCGTGTTTGATCTGTGATTCGAACTCGGTCTCTCGCGTTCTAGACTGGTGCTTTAATCACTTGGCCATACACTGCATAATGAGTTTCGTTTGAGCAGCGTCTTCTAAGATATGCGCTCGACTTTGCCAGCGCTGTGATGGCTCTTGTGGCCGTCTGGTCTATAAGCACACATAACGACCAGAACCTGAAGTACGTATCGCCGTGGTGCCGTGGTTAGTGCAACAAACTAACGACTGGAAGGTTGTGGGATTGTGAATCCCACCAGTCCTCTAAATCCTTTGACTCCCGCACCCTATCCATCAACCGCAAAAACGTAACCCTTGCCAACCATGCTAGCGAAACAAAAACGTAACCCTTTGATTCCCTCACCCTATTCACCAGCTTCCTGCAGGAAACTGGTGGATAGGGTGAGGGAGTCAAAGAGTTAAAGTCATTATGGGATCTGTTAGCCACAACAGGTTCCATCCCAGAGCTGATCGCTATGGGCTCACTGGGAGTACGAAGCACACAGTCGAATTTCGTCCACTTCACGGATGCGTCATTGAGGGTGTTGCTCAAATTTTCTTACCAACGCTGCAGGTGTCTGTATTTCTCGGGGCTGGTCGACGCCAGGATACACAATAAAAGTAAGCGTAGAATAAGCTCTCTCGTGCAGTGGTAATCCTATAGTGGAGTTCCATAGCATCTTGACTGTCACTTTCATCGTCATACATCATGATTGCGTTATGAAAACCTGTCCTTCACCCTGTGACTAATCAAAGGCGGAGAAATGGGACAGAAAAAAAGAATAAAGAACCTGAAATGAAACATGAGGGCTAAACAATCGAAATACAAGTTACCATCCCTCACCGTACGTCACTGACAAAAGGTAGGCTCTGAAAAGTTCAGGCCCAAATTGAAAAACACAATATGCCAATGCTAAGTGTCGTCTTGGGTGGTGAAATAAGCTGTTCGGAAAGGTTAAACTCACTTTGTTCAAAGAGGCGTATGTAGACTATAAAACTGAGCAGTGAGTGTCACTTATGTCTAGACAAAAAGCAAACCCCTCGACGTCGATCGATAGACTTAGACTACAAGAAGATAAACACTGCATAGACTTAGGCTACAAGAAGATAAATACTGCCCTTTCTATGGAACAACTTTTCCTCATCAAAAATGTCTTCAACAGTGACGGCCTTATTCAAAAATGCTTTTTTATATTCTGGTTTCAAAATGCCAAATGAATTTTAAGCTGTTAAAAATCTTACTAGCGTCATGAAAAAGTGATGACCTTATATAAAATTCTCTTTTTTTTTTTGAAAAAGAAGGAAAATGTTTCATGTCAGTAGAAATAGGTGAGTTGTGTGGTGTGTGTGGTGTGTGTGTGTGTGTGTGTGTGTGTGTGTGTGTGTGTGTGTGTGTGTGTGTGTGTGTGTGTGTGTGTCAGAACCTGAAATACGAACTGCCAGATAAAGTGGTTAGTGCAACAGTCTAAAGACTGGAAGGTTGTGGGTTTGGATCCCGTCAAATCATAGTAGATTTTTTCTGCCGTAACCAGCTCCTACCCCATGTTGAGCATTCTATGGGCTCACTGGAAAACTAGGAATACTTCACAGACGTGTTATAGAGGGTTTTTCTCAAATTTCCTGACCAACACTGCATATGTCTGTATCTCTCGGGCTTGTTTGAAGCCAAGATATTTTTCTGTATGCGTTTGAGCCTGTGCCTTGTCAGTACAATATGTGTAATCCTGAGAATAAATGGTTTATGATGATGGTGGTATCTGTGCCAAAAACGTGTTAGCAAGATTGTGTCTGCTGTTTTAAAAGATCTTAATCAAATTAATCAAAGGACGGATGAAAATATGGACCGCTGAGAAATCACGAATGCGTATGTTTGGGAGTGATGGCGTCACACGGACCGAAAAAACCCCACCTAAAATTAGCACTTTTGGGGAAGGTATATGAACTGCACTGATCATTATAATTCTGTTTTCATTGTTCCCACACTGTAACTTTGTGCACGCATCACGTCAACCTTCGTTTTATTTAAAGCCTTTTCAAGGTCACAGTGACCTCGAGAAGTACAAAATCTGGATTTTCTGGAGAGAAGCAAAATCTTCATGTATAAAAATGAGATTGTTAGAATGGCGTGATTGCACGTTCTTTAGCCACACGACAGGATTGTTCTGTCTTGAGGATGCCACAGAAGGCTAATATTTTCTAGGTACCTACAATCTATGCTCGTATTATGGCACAAGTACTATAGTATATGACTGGTAAGACATACTTTCTCAGTACTATTTCATAAGACGTATACCAACAGCAAACAACTGTGCTAAACTCTTTCTGATTAGAGAAAGTTAAGACTGTGCTCTCGACAATAATATAGCATTCATGCAACCCGTCGTCATTTTCATCTTTCTCCACAACTAAAGGAATATTGTTTTATGTTGACCAGAGGGAGATGTGTGTGTGTGTGTGTGTGTGTGTGTGTGTGTGTGTGTGTGTGTGTGTGTGTGTGTATATATATATGTGTGTTGTGTGTGTGTGTGTGTGTGTGTGTTATATATATATTATATATATGTGTGTGGTGTGTGTTGTGTGTGTGTGTGTGGTGTGTGTGTGTGTGTGTGTGTGTGTGATGTGAGTGACAAAAATGTGTCAGCAAGATTTTCTCAGCCGTTTCTTCGCGGATCTTCACAAAATTTGAATCAAATCTGTGGACTATACAGGAGATCAGAATGCTTAAATCTGGAAGTCATGGCGCCAAGGTCAAGGTCACACGACCGAAAATGTATCTAAAATATCTAGTTTTTGAGGTAAGTGTATAAACATTTTCTCACGAACGCTTGGGAATATTTCAATTGGTTCTGAGATAGTCTGCAATTGCTTTCACTTAGTACTCTGATGATTTTTCAAGGTCATAGTAATACGGAGAAGTTCAAAAACGTAATTCTCAATTTCTGTAATTATCTCTGTAAAAAAAGGAGACCGGTAGAATGACTGGAAATTTTTTTCATTTTTTTTCTTCCATTTATAAAATGAGGATTGTTTGATACTAACAAGTGTGTGTGTGTGTGTGTGTGTGTGTGTGTGTGTGTGTGTGTGTGTGTGGTGTGTGTGTGTGTGTGTGTGTGTGTCTGTGCGTGGTGTGGTGTATCTGTGTGTGTGTTCGTGTATCATGCGTGTGTCAGTGCGCGGCGGTAGTGTTGTGGTGAGTGGTGCGTGCGTGTGGTGTCATGTGTGTGTATGTGTGTGTGGTGTGTGTGTGTGTGCGTGCGGATGTGAATGAAACAACAACAAGAGGAAAGTGGTGATGTTGCTCTGTGCGGAAGCACGTACCCCATGCGACAGAGTGCACATTTTTCATATGTTCCAATATAACCAACACAACAAAATGACCCAATCTTTAGGTTGGTGGCTGGGCTGGTTCTGTTGAAACGGGTCGTGGACTCGAGATCTGATATCTTGAGTTTAATCCTTGCCTGCACCATAAGAACTGGCCTGTT
The DNA here is from genome assembly GCA_030674185.1 of Monoplex corrugatus. NCBI lineage: Eukaryota > Metazoa > Mollusca > Gastropoda > Littorinimorpha > Ranellidae > Monoplex > Monoplex corrugatus. Next base: position 52,227,649 of record CM060308.1, read on the forward strand.
GCCTGCTGCCCATCTGAATGCTTCAATCATTCTGGTGGTGGTGTCAGCTTTGCATTTCATAGATATCGTTTCCCTCTTTCCTCCTCATTTCAAACTCTTGCCATGCATAAGGTTTTCTGCAGGCTGATAAAGTAGACCAAATGATTGCTAAAAAATTTTATTTGGATGGAGCGCATATGGAATTGTCGGAGTGCTATGAATTCCTCCGGAACAATCCCCACATCCCCAAAACAATACAGCATTAACAGCGTACTCTGTTACAGCAATCAGAACAACACAGTTGTGTGTCTGACCCATTACAACATATTCCATTTCAGCATACAGCACAGAGCAGTTGTAAGCATACTCCATTACAGCATATTCACTTACAGCATACTCGCTTTACAGCATGCTCTATTACAGCATTCAGCACAACACAGCTATGTGCTGTGTACTTGAAAACACTTACCATTCTCGATAGAGTCCCCACGGTGACGGTTATATTCGTCTCTGATGGTACTTCCTGTACTAAAAATCGGATTATCAGCTCCTGTCAGTACTTTTTTCACGCATGACATTTTCCCTTTAGAACAATGGACGACGTGTGCGTGCGTGCGAGCGTGTGTCAGCCTAGGAGTATCCCCAGGAGACAACATTGATTGATGACTACATAGTTGCTGGCGATACTTCTTCACAAACATTTTGTGTGTCTGTAACACAATCAACTAAGACACTGTGATACTGAATGCTTGTGTTTTATGATTTCTTTCTTTCCTTTTGTTTCTCTTCTTTTTCTTTTTTGTTCTTCTTTTCTTTTTAAGGAAGCCGTTGTTTGTGTGTGTTCACTGATCATGCAGTTCTTGTAGTTGCTGACCGTGTCTTGTAGTCAAATGTCCGTTGTTTTGTTTAAATTTAGAAAGAAACTATCTTATATTTTGAATTTTGTTGATGCTATCAAAAGAAAGGGAAATGAAGAAAACATAAGACGGAGCACAGAGCGAGAGAAGAAGGGAGGAGAGAAAGAGAGGGGGGCGGAGGGAGGGAGACAGAGACAGAGACAAAGGCACAGACAGAATATGTGGAATTACCTTTCCATATAGAAATCACATACAACTTGTTTAATTGTCTCGTTTACAGTCCAACATACTGTGACTGGCTGTGCTGCTAGATGCTGGTTAATCCAAAGCCATCAGTCGAGAGGCTAGTTTGTCTGCCTTGCCAGACATTGCCAACATCCTGTTTCAGACTGAAGTACAGGTATGGGCCTGTTTGTGCCTGAGGGGTTCTACGTTGGTTAATCCTAAGCTTTCACTAGAGGCTAGTTATCTGCCTTGCTAGACATTGTCAACATCTTGTCTCAGACTGAAGTACAGGTATGGGCCTGTTTGTGCCTGAGGGGTTCTACGTTGGTTAATCCTAAGCTTTCACTAGAGGCTAGTTATCTGCCTTGCTAGACATTGTCAACACTTGTCTAAGACTGAAGTACAGTATGGCCCGTTTCTGCCTAGGGTTCTACGTTGGTTAATCCTAAGCCTTCACTAGAGGCTAGTTTGTCTGCCTTGCAGACATTGCAACATCTTGTCTCAGACTGAAGTACAGGTATGGGCCTGTTTCTACCTGAGGGGTTCTACGTTGGTCAGTCCTAAACTTTCACTAGAGGCTAGTTGTCTGCCTTGCTAGACATTGTCAACATCTTGTCTCAGACTGAAGTACAGGTATGGGCCTGTTTCTGCATGAGGGGTTCTACGTTGGTCAATCCTAAACTTTCACTAGAGGCTAGTTGTCTGCCTTGCTAGACATTGTCAACATCTTGTCTCAGACTGAAGTACAGGTATGGGCCTGTTTCTGCATGAGGGGTTCTACGTTGGTTAATCCTAAGCTTTCACTAGAGGCTAGTTATCTGCCTTGCTAGACATTGTCAACATCTTGTCTCAGACTGAAGTACAGGTAATGGGCCTGTTTCTACCTGAGTGGTTTCTGTGATAACGCAAACATGTTTACAACAGCCTGTTACAGCCCTTTGGTAAAAGGGCGCAACCCATTTTATAACAATAACATACGAGAGGAGAAAAATTAAGACCGTGCAAAATAAACAAACATGTACAATTAAATCCAGTTTAAACCCTGCGCCTTAACTGACACGCAATAATGTCATATCGTTATAGTTCCATTAATGTCGAGAATAGCAATCAGTTTGAAAGTTAATGTTTTCAATAAAGTTTAAAAGGGATCGCACAATTAATCGACAGTTCAGTAACTGATCTGTACAACATTAAAGCTGTCAAATTTACAGTGTGTTAATTCTACATTAAGGTAAATAAATAACGAGAGAGGTAGAGAGAAATGAAGGAGGGACGAAGGGAGGGAGAGAGAGAGAGAGAGAGAGAGAGAGAGAGAGAGAGAGAGAGAGAGAGAGAGAGAGAGAGACAGACAGACAGACAGATATACAGGCAGATACACAGACAGACAGATAACGAGGGAGATTTTTGTCAAAGCAAACTACGTCGTTCAATCCTAATGTTATAATTATAGTGAGAACACACAGACATAGACAAATCAGTTGTTTTCATAATCGTACACAGAGAAACCAGTTGTATTTGTTCATAATCGTGACTTGTCCATGATTTGTGCATGTGATTGTCAAGCAGTTGCCATTTCTGTACTGGTATCATTTACCAACCCTGACATTTACACTTCTGAACTGAAACTTTACACCTCAAACATAATAACGAAAGCTAGTTCTACAGAACACGACTATGGTAGAAATGGTAGGCTTTTCATGAAATGGAACTGAAAATGATTTCAATCATAATGATTCAAGTAACTCCCCCCCCCATCCCCACCCCATTCTATCTTTGTTCATTTCGTGACATACTGCTGTCATAATTTGCAAAGAAAGTTGCGATGACTTTGTTAACATCCTCCTCTCCCTGTGTCTGTCTCTGTCTCGGTCTCGGTCTCTCTCTCTCTCTCTCTCTCTTCTTCTCCACACACTGAGATAAAGTAGAGCTCAAAAGATTCAACAAATCTCCAAGCAGACAACTGACCTGTAAGTTCTGGAGACATGAAATCACAGGATCAAAATCACGCTGATATTTGACAAACTTATCGTGCCAAGCTAGACAGAGCAAATCTCCTGCAGCGTAACTGTCGACGCTGGGAATAAATCAGCGTCATCTTTTCCTAGTGACGATTCATTTAAGCGGCTGTCTTCACTTTAATGCTCTGTGCCAGATTAGACACTCCTTTAGCTTTCTCCATTACAAATAACACGATCAAACCATTCTCTTTCACATTCTGATAGCACTACCACCTTCTCATCTTTGTGTGGCTTACAATGGTTGGCTGGCTCTTTGGATAGAGCCGTGGACTCAAAATCTCATCCCTAGAGTTCAATCCCATCCTGGAACATACAAGTTGGCTTGTTCCCTGGCCATCTTAATGTTTGGCTTGTTCCCTGGCCATCTTAATGTTTGGCTTGTTCCCTGGCCATCTTAATGTTTGGTTTGTTCCCTGGCCATCTTAATGTTTGGCTTGTTCCCTGGCCATCTTAATGTTTGGCTTGTTCCCTGGCCATCTTAATGTTTGGCTTGTTCCCTGGCCATCTTAATGTTTGGCTTGTTCATTGACTATCTTGATGTTTGGCTAATTCCCTGGCCATTTAATGTTTGGCTTGTTCCCTGGCCATCTTAATGTTTGGCTTGTTCATTGGCTATCTTGATGTTTGGCTTGTTCCATGGCCATCTCAATGTTAGGCTTGTTCCCTGGCCATCTTAATGTTTGGTTTGTTCCCTGGCCATCGTAATGTTTGGCTTGTTCCCTGGCCATCTTAATGTTTGGCCTGTTCCCTGGCCATCTTAATGTTTGGCTTGTTCATTGACTATCTTGATGTTTGGCTTGTTCCATGGCCATCTCAATGTTTGGCTTGTTCCCTGGTCATCTTAATGTTTGGCTTGTTCCCTGGCCATCTTAATGTTTGGCTTGTTCCCTGGCCATCTTAATGCTTGGCTTGTTCCCTGGCCATCTTAATGTTTGGCTTGTTAACTGCCCATCTTAATGTTTGCCTTGTTCACTGCCCATCTTAATGTTTACCTTGTTCACTGCCCATCTTAATGTTTGCCTTGTTCACTGCCCATCTTAATGTTTACCTTGTTCACTGCCCATCTTAATGTTTACCTTGTTCACTGCCCATCTTAATGTTTGCCTTGTTCACTGCCCATCTTAATGTTTACCTTGTTCACTGTCCATCTTAATGTTTGCCTTGTTCACTGTCCATCCTAATGTTTGCCTTGTTCACTGTCCATCTTAATGTTTGGCTTGTTCACTGTCCATCTTAATGTTTGCCTTGTTCACTGTCCATCTTAATGTTTGCCTTGTTCACTGTCCATCTTAATGTTTGCCTTGTTCACTGTCTATCTTAATGTTCCAATCATTACAATGGTGTAAGTGTTTTCCAGGTCCTGTTCCTTTCCTAATTTGAACACTTTGTCCGCGAATGGAGTTTTGTACTGACTCAACGATTCTGCCAAATAGCTGCTGGCAGATCTGGATGGAACACGTATGGAATTGTTCAAGTGCTATGAATCCCTCTGGAACAAACGCAAAAATTCACCACACTCTGTATCAAAGTCATGTCCACTACACCGCAAAGATAATTGAAATTAGTTTACGATTCAGATTTCTTTATTACTCTCACGTTCATATCCATGGTGCAGCAATAACTGATCGTTTTGAGGCATCAGATTAAATGCATGCTAAGATTACAATGTCTTGCTGTTTTTGTAAAATGAACATTAATCATTCCCCATGGAGATGTCCGGCTTCTTTCGGTATAAACAAGATTCCCACCTTCTGGAAATTGTGTGATGGAGATTTTCTCTTTTCTGTTTGTTTCTAAACCCAACCCAACCCAACACCCTTATTGTGTGATGGAGATTCTCTCTTTTCTGTTTGTTTCTAAACCCAACCCAACCCCCTTATTTTGTGATGGAGATTCTCTCTTTTCTGTTTGTTTCTAAACCCAACCCAACCCAACCCCCTTATTGTGTGATGGAGATTCATTCTTTTCTGTTTGTTTCTAAACCCAACCCAACCCCCTTATTGTGTGATGGAGATTTTCTCTTTTCTGTTTGTTTCTAAACCCAACCCAGCCCAACCCCCTTATTGTGTGATGGAGATTCTCTCTTTTCTGTTTGTTTCTAAACCCAACCCAACCCAACCCAACGCCCTTATTGTGTGATGGAGATTTTCTCTTTTCTGTTTGTTTCTAAAACCCAACCCAACCCAACCCAACCCAACCCAACCCAACCACCCCTTTTTTTCATCCCCTCGTTTTTATATTTGTTTCTTTCTGCCTTACTAATTCATTTACTTGCAGTTTTATCAGATTTTTTTTGTCTCTCATCTTTCTCCCCAACCCATTTAAGTCAGAGTGTGCAGACTGCAGCAACGTGCGCTGCTGCATTGCGTGAGCCAACTTACCAAAGCAAGTACATACACGCAACCGAGCCAGTAGAAAATGCCTCCATCAGAGTTGATTTTTTTCCCTTCCGATGATTTTGGCTGTTTATACAGTAGCACATTGTTTTGCCCTTTCTGCAGGCGGTATTTTGCTCCACTTGCCTGCATCCTTAGTCTTTCGCTGGCGTGCATGCTGGATGTTTTTATAATTTCATAAGCTACCAGACACTGACCTGACTTACAAGATTTTCAACATGCATGTTTGACGTTCTGCATGAGTATACACACGAAAGGGGTTTGGGCAGTAGTAGGGACACACTCGCGGTTCTGCACACATGTTAACTTCAGAGATTGGAAAAATACCCATCTTTTACCTATCAAATAGGTGGTACCCGGCCAGGATCAAACCCAATCCTAAACACATTACATACCTTCATAACAAAGACATTATAAAAATTTTGTTCATAACATCTTTGCTTCATTCGTATCTGGTGACGTTTGGTAACTAAGCCACCTCATTTCTTTGGATCAATGCTGTAAGACATTGATCCGTTTGTATAATCTGTTTGCAGATGTTTTGGGCGTCTGATCGTGTGCCTGTAGTGTATGTATGTTGTCTTATCACCAATCATGACTTTGTTTACGAATATACCGGTCATTTGCCTTCTGTTTGTTCATCTTTTTTTTTGTCTTCCATGCCCGCTACATGTTTGTTTTTCTTTCTTTTTAATTTTTTTTCTGACCCATCTTTTGCACCCCTCCTACATCATTACCCCTACATCACTTCTTTCGGCTGTTTAACACACACCAAATCCACTGAACTGAGATTACAATGAGAGCAAGGTATAAAAGTACACAGAACTTGAAAGAATTTTTCACAGTAATATGATGACAACAATGGAGTGATAGTGATGATGCTGAGGAGTTCCATTTTAAAATAAGACTGCGTGACTGGGCTGTACTCTATGCTTACTTCTCTTCTATATCTTAGTGTTAACCAGGCCCGAGAGGGAACGAATTTACGATGATGGTTGGGAAATCTGAGCAACACCCTTAATAATGCATCTGTACATGTATGGTGCATGAGACTCAACTGTGTGGTCCGAGTCTTTCCAACGAGGCCATAACATGCTCAGGTTTGGGTATGAGCAGATGGGGACCGAAATATTCCAGATTAACTATTTGTTTTTAAATAATGTTGGACTTGGCTTGTTTACGCCTTGGGGAGTGTGTATCAAGTGTAGACACTTTACATTATCATTTTGCATGTTTTGTCTTCGTACATATCTCGATATCTATATTTTCCAAGCCTACACATTATGTTTCATTATAGTTTTAGGTCTTTGAAACATAGGCAGCTAGATTCTCAAAGTACATTTGCAACAAAATTCTTAAACAAACCCAAGTCTTTGTTTCTTTAGCTTGTAGTCTACTTTGCCGTACATCGAGCTTTAATAGGTGTGTGTATGTATGTATGTGTGTGTTATGGTGAGGGTGTTAGGATGTGCTCATGCGCATGCACGTGAAGAGATTTGTCATACTCGAACTGTATTTCGCTAAATGCAAAGTTGCCACCAGTTCCCTGGCAAACGTTTTAAACCTGCAAACAATCCTACGCGCTGGCGTGGCCTTGAAATGGGAATGGCGCGAGTAGTGGAGACAATCAGAATGGGACCTAAGAAACATTAAACTGTCGCCATTTTCTGTGGTGTGATCGGAGAATCTATTCATTTCCATTGCAGATGAAGACAGTACTTATTGCCTGACACCAGAGACATAAACAGAGAGAATAGCATCCGAATGATTTCGCTGGCGATGACAGTCTTGCTTGATCGACGCCTAAGGTCATTCTGTGCTTCTTCGTATGCAATACATCACAGATAATGTACAGTGGTCTGTGTCTGTACTGACCATGACCTCTATATATAACGCTCTACGGGACGGGCTGCCTGCTGCCACGGTTTGGGATTAAAAGTTTGTTCATGAGGGATTCCTCATCCTCTGTCAAATCCATTTGCGCTTTATCAAATATGCCAGTAATTATCCAACAAACTCCTTGCCAAAAATATATGTGCTGGCAAGGTCGTGAAATCTAAGGGGGGAGGGGGTGCATGGGGGAGCAGGGAACGAGATCTCTGAAACACTTAAAACACTTAGATGAAATCATCATAATGACTGGAATGTTAAGATGGCAGCGAGTAGGCCAGCTTTCATGTTGAGGGCTGGGATTGAACTCAAGACCTTGTGCTCACAGCTCTATAAAGAGAGCCAACCAGATCGCACAGATTTTCCATTTTAGTCTGAGTTTGTCAAGATGGCGTCTTCACGTTCGGAATGAATTCCATATGCACTGACGTTACGCGATATAATATGATGCTTCGATCCTTATACTTCCGATACTCCCGCGTCCTGCGACGCATGAGGCAGCAAGAGTGCACCAATGAGCTTGGTCGGCAAAGAGTCTTGAGGGTATCACTCCAACGTCTATCCACCAGTTCCATGTAAACCGTCTGACACCAGTTTATTTTTGGTCTTCCCCTCCTTTGTTGTCTTTCTGGGTTCCGGTTCTGGACTTGGCTGACAGGTCTGGAAGACGGCAGTTTAGCGCATGGCCAGAGACTTGCAGATGATGTTGGTAACTGGGATCTTTCTGCTTTTTGATCTTACTTCATCGTTTGTCACAAATTCTTTCCATTTGATGCCTCAAGATCTTGCAAAGGCATTTTATATGAAAACAGTCAAGCTTCTTATCCTGGCTTGCTTTCAGGTGCCATGTTTCACAGCTGTACAGCACATTTAATAGAACGTTGGAGTTGTAGAACCGCGATCCACAATTGTACAAGATCCAAAATGATTGTGGCATAAACTTTAAGCTTGCCCATTCGCCTTACGCGCTGGCAAGGTTTTAGTGTCCTAATTAGTGTATGAGTTCTATGTATATCTTTATATTAATCTGTTGCTGAAGTAACTTAGGTTACATTGGATGGAATAGGTAGTACTGAGTGACACAGATAAAGATGACGTGCCGCAGAATAAGTTACCTCTCTCTCTCTCTCTCTCTCTGTGCCTGTCTTTGTCTCTCTGTCTCTGTCTGTCTCTCCCTCTCTCTCTCTCTCTCCCTCTCTGTCAGCCGCCGAAGATAAGTGATTAAATCGGAAGGTCCTGGGTTCAATTCGTCATCTCCGCCTGGTGGGTAAAAAGTGGACATTATTCCAACCTTCATGGTCAATATGTGTGCAGATCTGCCAGTGCTAAAACTCCCTTTTTGAGTATACCCACGCAGAGTACCAAATACGCACTAGAATCAGTAGAAATATCCTGTAAGTTATTTCAATGGCTGGCTTATGGAAACATGAAAATACCCTGCATGTACACAATGTAAAGTCTGAAAGAATTTTCAGCTATGACCTTCTCTTCTACCATTGGAATATACAGTATCTCTCTCTCTCTCTCTCTCTCTCTATATATATATATATATGTATATATATATATGTAAATATATATATATATATATATATTTCTGTCTCTCTGCCTCTGTCTGCCTGTCTGTCTCTGTCTATCTGTCTGTCTCTCTGTATTTCTGTCTGTTTCTCTCTCTCTGTCTACCTCTGTCTCTTTCTCTGTCTGTCTCTCTGTATGTCTGTCTGTCTGTCTCTCTCTCTGTCTGTCTCTGCCCACGTCTCAGCCATTGGAAATGTCCACTATGACCTTGCCTGATATGTGGGGAGGACAGTAAACCCTTCTTGCTTTGCCCTTGATCGATCGGTCTGTGTGCTAGGAGTTAACACAAACACGGAGGCTGCAGCACTAGAACCAAGTTTCTCAAGACCTCCACAGCTCTATCAGCACACGATCTGTGGTCCTAGGTATGGAGCATCGGGCATTCAGTACTCGCTCTTAAAAGTAGAATATGCCAGCTCAAGCACACACACGCACACACACTCCACACACACACACACACACGCACAGACACACACATAAGCACACGCACACACACCACACACGCACGCTCAAACACATATGATCGGTCTTATATAAGAGACAGAAAAGTGAGATCAATATGTATTGTAGTCATGAAATCCACAGTAAACAACCACAGACTTCTTAAACACACACACACACACACACACACACACACACACACACACACACACACACACACACACACACACACTATACACACCATACACACACACACACACACACGCACGCACGCACACACACGCACACACACAGACAAACACACACACACACACATACACGCACGCATACTTATAGTAACTTATAGTTACACATACTTATAGTGAAAAGACGTTAAATCAAAGAACGAACGATACACGCACGCAAGCACACACACAATGCTCAAATGCATATGATTAGTCTTTCGATTGACTCGTCAACGTAAGATCAGTATGTATGGTAGTCATTTAATCCACATCAAACAACCACAGAGTTCTTAATAACAAACACACGAACGAGAAAAAAAGCCACATACTCTATAATGGCAATAAAACGAATCTTCTGGGACACATGAATACCATACATGCATGCTGAAAAAAATAGCTGCGCCGGTATTACAGCCATGTGCACCTAGTATCACCTATACACGATAATGGTCCCTTTGAAGCAAACTTCAACCGAAAACGTAAGGTGTCTCCCTCTGTGTTGTGTAATGCTGAGCATTTCTCTTTTATTCGGAGAAAAAAAAAATGTTTGTACCTATACAAAAAAAAAAAACAAACAAAAAAAAAAAAAACAAACAAAAAAACGTGAATTTGACATCAACTTTACACCGTAACATTCTCTTGAAGCAAATTCAAACTCAGAAGAAGGTGTCTTCCATCGATTTGTGCAGCTCTGGGCATCTGTCTGGCGAACTGACCGTTCTTTTGACAGACCCATGGACTCAGGATCTGATATCTTGAGTTCGATACAAGCCCGCAACATTAAAAACCGGCCCGTTTGCTGTTCATATTTGTGTTTCTATCATTCTGGTGATGTAAGCTTAGTGTTTCATCCGTCCCTCTCCTCCCCCCCCCCCCCCCCCCCCCCGTTTCCTTACTTCAAGACACCGCCAGCACTTGAGATTTTGTTTGTACAGGCTCAAGGAGTCTAACAATTGATTGTGAGCAGATTTGGGCAGAGCGTATATGGAACTGTCCGAGTGCGATGAATCCGTCGTGAACAAACTCCAAACAAACTCAAGGAAAACGTAGTTCTGCTTCCCTGTTCTGCCTGAGCAGTGTTCTACGGAAATCATTTTCTGTCCTCGTGCTTCATGAAGAGCTAAAAGTTCGTGAAAGAGGGATTCATTGCACTCGGACAATTCCATATGCGTTTCACCCAATCGACAAGCAATTATCTGGCAAAATCTCCTTGAGCATTCTCAAAGCCCTACGCGCTGGCCAGATCTGGAAATAAGGATGAGAATGACCTACAGCATTAAAATGGGCAGCCAACAAGCCAACCTTTTTCTGTTGAGCGACGGGATTGAACTCGAACATGGTATCTTCAGGCCACGGCTCTATCGAAAGAGACAAGATAGCCCGCCAGAAAATCCTGTCACCAGCCTGAAGGTCCAACCCTCGACCCTTCGTTATCAGCATGGCTCTCTAACCAATATGCTAATGGGCTGCTTCATAAAAGGTGAGGAAAAACGACCGCTGGTACAGACACAGAGACACAGACACAGACACAGACAGACAGACAGACAGACAACAACACACACACACACACACACACACACACCACCACACACACAACACACACAAACACACACACACACAACACACACACACACACCACACACAACACACACACACACACACACACACTCTCACACACACGCACACACACAAACACACACACACACACACACAAACACACACACACACACACAAACACACACACACACAAACCACTCCCTCCCTCCCTCCTTTCCCGTAATGACTCAATACACAAGATGACTAGCTCCTCGTTCTATTATGCATGTGTAAGTTGAATGTGCGTGTTGTGTGCGTGCACGCGTGCATGTGTGTGTATGTGTGTGTGTGCGCGCGTGTATGTGTGTATGTGTGTGCTTGCGTGACCGTCTGTGTTGTGTGTGTGTGTGTGTGTGTGTGTGTATGTGTGTGTGTGTGTGTGTGTGTGTGTGTGTGTGTGTGTGTGTGTGTGTGTGTGTGTGTGTGTGTGTGTGTGTGTGTGTGTGTGTGTGTGTGTGTGTGTGTGTGTGTGTGTGTGTGTGTGTACGTGCGTTCGGAAATGATTTATGGAAAAGACAGACATGCTGAATCACAACGGGCAATATTCAGAGAAAGACATCGGGATCCAGAGAACGAATGAGCAACACAAGAAGCTATTGCCATTTGTTTTACATATTGCATTCTGAATCTGGTAGTATTGTGTGTTTACTGTCTCTCCATTCTCTTTCTATGTTGCCCTTTTCCCTCCTTTATATACATTGGTAAAAGCCAGTGCGCCGAAAAGTTGCATCTGTTTTGTTTATAAGCTTTCGTAATGGATTTTCTTGTGTTCTGGATTCCGTTTTCACTTAGGTTACTGAGCACTCTGCTCCAGCTTTCTTACTCATCTCATCCCCCCTCCCCCCCCCCCCCCGAAAAAAAACTTTCACCAACACTATCGATAAGAAAGGCATCATCAACTGACATAGATGCTCAATCAGTTATCACAAAGACGAGATGACCGACACCAATTTTTAACAACTACAATAACGATTGATAAAAGTTAACCACAGAATGCGCGCCAGGAGGAAACTGGTGGCAAAGCTTCTGTGGTTCTTTGTTCATTGAATAGAGAGAATCAGACACTAGTTTACATTCACCGACAAATAATTGAATGAATGAATGAATGAATGAATGAAGATGAATGAATGAATGAATGAAAAAGAAATGAACAAAAAAAAAAAAAACGATGAAAAATTTTTTGATAAAACTTTAAAACGAATTTATTTTGCTTCACAACAAACGGATATCAAACATTTTTAAAAGGCAATTAATATGTACTACAACACTAACACAAACAACATCAAGTAGCATACGCACACACTTAGTGTCACACATTGCCTTGGGCGTCGACCCTGCAAATCAATACAAGGTCATTGGAAACTGTTCTTCTGTCTCCCTCTCAACAACAATGTAATGTTGTCTTGGCGTTCGACAAAAACATGTGAAGAAAACTCTCTTCTCTCTCTCTCTCCTCTCTCTCTCTCTCTCTCTCTCTCTCTCTCTCTCTCTCTCTCTCTCTCTTTTGATAGAACCCATACAAGTATGAATATACTGGGACTAAACGAAGGTGCACAGTTTGAGTTCAAATGATCTATAAATGTTTATGCTGCACTGAATGGATCCCCCCCCCCCCCCGCCCTTACTGTTACTGTTATAAAATGGGTTGTACCCCTGGCCATAAGGGCCTTAATAGGCTATCGTCAATAAAAACAATAAAACGTAAAGTGTAAAAGTCTCTCTCCTCTCTCTCTCTCTCTCTCTCTCTCGCTCTCTTCTCTCAGCTTGTCGACTTACCGTTTAAAGACGTTTGACAAAAAGTGTTTATAAGACTTCCAGAAAAAATCGAGCTTTGAAACCTGCCAGTTATTCAAACCACTGCTGTAATCAGACCTTTTTCATTTATTTTTGGTAAATTTGGACCTACTCATGTTGGCTTTCGGTTTGGTATAAATGAATTTAGATAATCAATCAGCGGTACATTTCAGTCTCACTTTCTCAACAAATTTCAAATGCACAGACGCTACACATGCCATATGATGAATGAGGTCCAAAATGATCTTCGTAAAAGTCCTTCATTGAATAAATCATCTGAATCTGAATCTCACTCTCTCTCTCTCTCCCTCCCTCTCTCTCTCTCTCTCTCTCTCTCTCTCTCTCTCTCTCTCTCTCTCTGTGTGTGTGTGTGTGTGTGCGCGTGTGCGTGCGCGTATATGTTCGAGCCAGTGATTTCTGACATTTAATACGGCACTGATGACAGCCAGCCCTATCTCATCATGAAACACGAATATGAAAAGACGCAGAAAAAAAAAAGAAGAAAGATTCACACATAGCAGACTACAACTTCCTTAACCCTTTGACTCCCTCACCCTATCCACCAACTAGAAAAACTTAACCCTTTGGCTCTCTCACCCTATCCACCAGCTTTCTGCATTAATCTGGTGGATAGGGTGAGGAAGTCAAAGGGTAAAGTTTTTCCTTTGCGAGTTTGGTTGGCAATGCAGAATGCTGGTGGGCAGGGTGCGGGAGTCAAAGGGTTAGTAGACAAAAGAATCTGAAGCATACCAATGACGACAGAAACACAGATTGAAATCCTGTTTTTCCTTCTGCCCCACTGCGGTGTCACTACCCCCATCTCCCCCCCCCCCCCCTCGCTCATTTCAGCTCGCCCACACATCTCCAAACCCAGTGAAACGATCACAATAAGAGCAGAGCATGAAGAAACACCGAATCTGATACAATTCTTTACAACATCACAGAATCTTGATACACTTGATAGTTTTGTTTATAATGCCATGAAATCCTAATTAAAAATAAACATGATACTTTTCCACATTGCCAAGATATCCTTTCTTGATAATTTTCTTTAACAATGCTTTGAAGTTCGTATAAACGTCAGACATTTTTTGTTTTGTTTTATGTTTTTGTGCACAGGATACTTCCTACACAAAGTTGGACATCAAGTGTAACTTTTCAGCCTCGTGACCGTTTCCCAAGCTTTATGTGCCATTCATGCCTAATAATTTATTAATAAATACTCACTACGAGCGTTATCAGTTTCATTATAGCACAATAACGCTGCATACGCAGTTCGCTCCCCATCTGTCCCGATCGGATAATGTCAGATGTCGATGGTCCATAATACATTAAATCATCCACCAGACACAGACAGAGAGACGGACGGACGGACAGACATACAGTCGGACGGACGAAGAGACAGACAAGCAGGCAGGTAGTCAGGAAGCCACACAGACAGACAGATAGATAGACACAAACACACGCGCAAACACACGCACACGCACGTTCGCTCACAGGCATATACACACACACGTACAAACGCTCTCGCTCGCACGCACATATAGGGGATATAAAAAAAACATTCCTGACGGTCTGTCATCATGTTCAGAGTTGGGAGCGTGTGGAGAGTGGGAATTGGTGACATTCAATATCATCATCTGTTCAGCAGGTTGTCTCAGCTGAAGTCCTCAAGTTCAGTCCCAGCCTATGCATAAGTCAGTGGCTATTGTCACACTAATTGCTGAGTACAGTTAGAACACCTGGATATAGCGACTGTGTGTGTGTGTGTGTTTATGTGTGTGTGCGTGTGTGTGTGTGTGCTCGCGCGCGCGCGCGTGCGTGTGTGTGTGTGTGTGTGTGTGTTAGGTGTGTATGCTGTTTGCTTAGTTCCATGTTCAACAACTGTTTGCAATTTGTAACAAAAGGAACCAAAATTCGTACAATGAACACGTATTGATTTCGTTGCGGGCAAACATCTTGTGTACGCTGCTTAGGCAGTCAGTTCCCCAGCACAACATTCTTGTTTCCAAATGTCAAGGGTCGATCGCCCAGTGCATTCACTATCTCTCTTTCCCTCTCTCTCTCTCTGTCCCTCCCTCCCTCTCTCCAATGTCCAGTACATTCAGTCTCTCTCCTCTCTCTCTCTCTCTCTCTCTCTCTCTCTCTCTCTCTCTCTCTCTTTCAGCCCATTTTGTGACATTTTAGAAAATGAACTGCACTTCCTATTTCATTTTGAAGTCTATACAGATATCAGAGGCAAATACATAGGAAAATGTCTTAACGGCAGTAACTGTCCACATCACTGATGGATAAATGTTTCCATAATTTGCAAATAATCCAATTTACAAGGAGTATATATCTGTATACCCTTAAGACCAAAGTTTTTTCCATTAAGATGATTATTAATCTGTTTATAAACTGACAAAACACTCAATACATTTTATTGATCACAGTATAAGTCATGTGTTCAACATTCTCCTATTTCATACATACATAAATATAATTACGTGTAAATTTATATCAGACAGAAGACATTTGTTGTTGTCAATGTTTTTCCTGTACGGACATGGAAGGCTGTATTGCCGTAACATGAAACTTTTCTTGATGTGTAAAATATTACATTAGCCTTTGTGTCAGCTGTATGTGTGTATGTGACTTTATCTCAGATAAAGACTACCTCAAGATGAGCTCATACGATACCTTACGAATTCTATCCCATCTGCCAAGTTCCAAAAATCAAGGCAGACATATGTTGGCAAGATCCTGATAGAGTCATTTCCAGTGCTGCCACTGCACATGTTAACTCCTGACACACAAACCGATCGATACAGGGCAAGGAGAGAAAAGGTCTCCTCTACTGATAACAGACACGTTCAGTAAGTGGACAATGGTTTCCCCTTTCGTGCTTGTAGGTCATATTATAAGACTTTCCTTATCGTTATCTACAGTGGTGATAAATAGGTGACAGTCATGGTCAGCACTGGAGGGAAAATAACACGATATTCATTATCACAATCTACAGTCTAGCTGTCTCATTTGACAGAGCTGTGAAGACAAGATTCTAGTTCTCAAGTTCGTTCAGCGCCCTGTATAGATCATTAATGTTTTATTCTAGGTAGATCATGTAGGGTACAATAGTAGTAGTAGTACTCGTGTGTGTGTGTGTGTGTGTGTGTGTGTGTGTGGTGTGTGTGTGTGTGTGTGTGTGTGTGTGTGTGTGTGTATGTGCGTGTGTGTGTGTGTGTGCCTGTGTGTGTGACGTGTGTGTATATGTGTGTTTGTTTGTTTGTGTGTGTGTGTGTGCGCGCGCGTGCGTATGTGTGTGTGTATGTGTTGTGTGTGTGTGTGTGTGTGTGTGTGTGTGTGTGTGTGTGTGTGTATGCGTGCGCGTTTCTGTGTACGTGCACATATACGTCTGTGTCTCTGTGTGTGAGTGTGTGGGTTTCTGGGCGCACCCACACTGGTAGCGACATAAGACATTCAGAATATTACAGCTGACAACTAAACTTATCTCTTCATGAAACCACTGATCGAAAGAAAGTGTCAAACGAATTACTAAGACAAGGAGACATCATACAAACTGGTAACGACATAAAATGTCTGACTTGCACAGCTCCATAACATAACGTGAACAGTGTCTCCTGAAAGAACCAGTTTACAGAAAAGAAACCAAAGCCAGAAGACATGATTTAATAAAACAGAAAAAAGTGCCAAACTTTGAAAATCACAAACCACGCAAAAAACAACAACAACAACAAAAAAAAACCTCCCCACAACTCTGTTACAAAGACAGAACCACGTTCGTGACCAGAAACAGGATAGTGTGCGACAGACACTATTTAATAGATATGGTGATCTCCAACGAGACAAGATTTATGCTCATTTTAAGCAACAACATACATCTTAAACCTGATCAACAGCAGGACCAGATACAAAAAGGCAATCAGTTATTGCTGAACCATAGAGATGAACATACGAGCAAGAGCCCTCACCAAAGTAAACGCGTGGGCAAGAACCCTCACCAAAGCGGGTCTCCATTGTATAACACCTGATGGAACTTGGTTCTGGAAGATTAAAAAAAAAAAAAAAAAAAAGAAGAAGAAGAAATGATAATGTGACCACGAATTCTCATTAATCAAACTCCTTGTTTCAAGACGAAAACACTCGAAATTTCGCAAAAAAACTTGAATTTGCAAACAACAGTACATGCAGTTTTGATTCTGTCTGTTCGATCGGGTGCGTTTGTCCGCATATGAATGGCGTGCCTTTATGACGCAGACATAGCATTTTGCATTATCCTGGGTGATAACATTCTGGAGTACCAGTGCTAAAGTGAGGTCATTTGAATCTGATGCAATAAATATGTCCACGATTTACTGAGAATAATAACTCGGGAAAAACAAGAACATTAAACGAACCCACGGAATAATAATCTATACTTTTTTAACTGTTGATACCGTAGCAGCAGCACATGGTAGCCAGTGTATTAAAAATGTTAAAGATTTTATGGATTGTCCCAACAATACAAAAGATCCACAACAGAAAAAGCGTCTATGGATGGAATACGGTTGCCCAGTGTTTGAAGAGTATGCCCGGGAAACAAAGTGGTCTGAGTCGGGACAAGGATTAATTCTCCCTCCAACAAGACTTTGAAGGTAGAGTTAGTCGTTTAGATGAGACGGTAACAGAGGTCCTGTGTGCAGCTCGCACGCATTCAAATACGAGCCTAACATAACCCAACGCAAAGAACATACGCTCCTATTGTCAGTGGCAATGTCTCTCTCTCTCTTTCTTCTCTCTCTCTCTCTGTGAGTGTGCGTGTGTGTGTGTGTGTGTGTGTGTGTACGCGCGTGTGTGTGTGTTTTACGCGTGTGTGTCTGTGTGTGTGTGTTGTGTGTGTGTGCGTGGTGTGTGCGTGCGTGCGTGTTAGTGTTAGTGTTGTGTGTGTGTGTGTGAGAGGAGAGAGATAAGGAGAAGATGAGAGAGAGAGAGAGAAGAGAGAGAGAGGGGAGAGAGAGGAGAGAGAGGAGAGAGAGAGAAATACACAGCAGCTCGAATTTCATATGCGGAAATCCGCTGTGATGACGAATACAATACAATGTGACTTAGGAGACGGGGACCAGGATGAAACGAATTACTACCACAGTTTCAAATCTTTCTAACAATATGTAACCAATTCAGTGACCCATGATGGTACATGTTCTAATCCCATGCTGACTTCAGTTCGGGTTCTTCTGACCATCTGGTATGCCTAAAGCAACTTCAAGTCAAAGGGCTTCGTACAGGGGCGACGTCAATAGACGGAAGTCTCCTTACCAGGGGTCTAGCTCGACAGCTGCACGACTATTGTCGATAATACTGGGCTTATTTGGAGGTAACATAAGCTGGATCAGAACGGGCGCTAGTCAATTCCGCCTACATGACCTGGACGCAGTGTAGTCTCCGATGATGAATGGCTTCAGAGGGGCTTGATAAGTTCTGTATACTTTCTGGAATGGCGACTTAGACTGAACAAACTTGTGTATGGTAATGCGCTTGAGAGCCCGAACGAGTAATATAGGGGCAATGCCACTGAAGGGCGAAAATAACATGTGGTTGTGGCCTGTGACAGACGTAAGTTGGGTTATATCTATCATTCATTGTTTAGCACAGAGTCCGTTTAGCCAACACACATGTTGGTATGAATTGTCTAACGAAAAACACTGTTCAGGCTGTATGCTGGTTTACTGCCAAATAATGACATCTTTGCAGTAGTGATTTCCTTCTCAATATTTTACTTGGTACTGCAAACTGCACAGTTCAGCGCCAGCATGACACAGTCTTGAAGTTTTTTTTGTGTACGGAAATTCAAAGACTGGTTTATGTATGCTGGAAGATTAACATTTATATATTATATATATAATGTTGAGGAGAGAGAGCGAGAGAGAGAGAGAGCAAGTGAGAGACGAGAGCGCGGGCGCGCACGAGAGAGAGACAGAGATAGATAGATATAGAGAGAGAGGGAAAGAAAGAAAGAGAGAGACAGACAGACAGACACAGACAGAGAGAGACAGAAAGAAAAGCATCTCTATTTTTGTTTAACAGGCCATCAGTTTCTCCATGCTCAGCTGGAGGGAGAGAGAGAGAGAGAGAGAGAGAGAGAGAGAGAGAGAGAGAGAGAGAGAGAGAGAGAGAGAGAAAGAGAGAAGAGAGACAGACAGACAGACAGAAACAGAGAGACAGAAACAGAGAGACAGAGACAGAGACAGAGAAAGAACTCCAAACTTTTTAAAACAAGGATCCCTAAAGAGTTCTCCATCAAGGCAACCAGGATTTTAAAATCGCCTGAAAAGATCCTATTTCACAAAACAATACACGACGTTAACCAGCAAAGAGAGGCCATTTTCTGCGCTCAAGGACCCTCCTACAAAGGGTAATCAGTCACAACATTGCAGCAAAATGAAACAAGATGACCGTACCATACTAAACCTCTCCCTGTTCATTTCTGAGAATAATAGGTAGAAAGTAAAAACAACAACAACAGCAACAAAACTCCAGAACAAAAATCTCAATTTGTTTGATAACTGTTCGGTTTTGCACGCTCAGACATATAACAAACAAATACGCAATAATGATCAGTCTATGTTTAAATCTATGTCGCATACAGGTCATAGTATACCTGTTACGTTCTTATTCTTTCTGAGTACTGGCACCAGTTATGTTTTGTCACTCTTTTTTTCATGTACAGATCAAGTCACAATATGCAAAACCTACTGTTTATCTGCTTTTTTAAATGGACAATGTCAGATTTTATTCATGTTTCAGAAACGTGAGAAATGTGGAGGTAACTTGTTTTATTTATGTTTTGTTTTGTTGTTTTTTTTGTTTTTTGGGGGATCGTCTATGGTTTTGTTACTCATCTTTTTCACATACAACCAAGCTACAATAAACAAAACATATTTTGTCTGCCTATAAAATGGACAAGGTCAGTTTTCACTGATGATTAAAGATTTTTTGTTTGTTTTGGTTTTTGTTACTCTCTCTCTCTCCCTCTCCCCTTTTTTTATTTTATTTTACACATGAAACCTATTATTTGTCTCAGTATTAAAGGGGACATTATCAATTTTCATCTATGTTTAAAGAATGTGATGGTGGCTTCTTTGGTTTCTTTTTGTTGTCTTTTGGTTTATCTTTCAATGACATGGTGTACTTATGGAACTGTATAAATGAATCAGTTTTATTGCATCACAGGAAAATGCAATACTCGTTCTCTGTATCCTTCTCTTCTTAATGTTTGCTGAATGATACATCTGACTCCATCACATGGTTTGCAAAGCTTTGATGTTTATCGCTCTACGGGGGCAATGGATCGCTTCAGAAACCTGTTGGTTCAAGCGTGCGGTGGGAAATGTTTTGCATAGATAATGCAACGTAAGCAAAAAACAAACAAACAAAAAATTAATAAATAAATAAAAAATAAAAGAGAGCGCTTTATACTATTCACGCAACAGCAAACTTCATGTGTACAGTCACATCTGATGTAGTCTGACTGTGAAGTGGATTCTCCCGTCGGTCTGGTGGATAAAAGGACCCCATCAGCACAAAGTAAACCACATGTCAGTTGCGTTTGATGTAGTGTGCTTGTATTCCCCAGCTTAAAACTCTCCGAGTAACCTTTGCATATTTGCTTTAACTATACAATAATGTTCATATTTGCACAGACGATTTGCAAACGGTTTTCACAGAACGAAACGATCGCATGGTCAAACTCCCCTGGCGACATGGGAAACCACAGACCGTGTATGCTCTGTATGTTCTATGGAGTAAACACAAGCCTTTTTTTTTCACGGGATGTGTCCTCATTTGGATAGGATAACATGGAGAGAAAAGGAATTTGTAGCATTCGACTGAAATGTCATACATATTATTATGTAGTGTATAACAACAGTTGATACAGCCCTGATGTTCTCGATAGTGTAAATACAGCGCGACACACTGCAGCCAAGGGACGTTATACGTGATATCAGTGAAATAGCATATGGTTATGGAAATAGAGGTTTGTGTCCAGTAACGCTGAACTCATTTCCATAAACTAGCTAACATGCCAAGAAAAACAAGAAGGTAAAGCCATACTTTTTATCTTTTCTACGCTTATATGCATGCCCCATAGAATTGTGACATTTTCAAAATAACGATCTTTAAAACCATTTATCCTATATCACTGTTACCCAAATAATAGACCTCACTCATCTAAACTCACAAAACGGAGACTTTCTAACTGGCTAAACGTTAGTAAGGGAAAAAACCAACACCAAGGAGAATCATTTAAATCAAGGTGGTTTTTATTACATCACACTACAAAACTTTCGAACATCTTGAAAAAATCTCACAACAGAATGGGGAAGATCTATTCCTGATTGATTACAGTATTTGATTAAAACAGGGAGTTGCTGCTTTGGCAGTAATTTGTACTGATTGTAAACAGAACTTGGGAAAGAACAATACATTGAGGAGAGCAAGCTGAACATTTATGCGAGAGGAAAGTGCAATTTGGTAACTGACAAATTGAGTTCCTGTGCCACAAAATCTAATATCCGAAGAATAAGTTGTTACTTACATTCATCTCCAGAATCTTGGCTGTCAGTAGCTGTTGCTGAATAGTATTAAAAGCTGAAGAAAAATATAAAAGTAAACAAAATAAGCTGAAGAAAAAAATAACAGTAAACAAAATGCGTAAAAGGCAGCCATGTCTATGCAAAAGAACCTATTCGTGATCCTTTTTTTTCATTCAAGTCGTTCCTGCGGAGTTTATAGTTTCTTCAAAAGTGATTCTAGTTTCTTCAAGAGTGACTTATACACTCACACAACTCCGTACGCGCTCTACTCAATATGCCAGTATATATCTTAAAACGTATTGCTCTTCTGATGGTAGAATCTACATCATTTTGATGACTTGCACAACTGTGCTAACAGGGCTGCAACAAACTGTGGTTTGATAAAGGACCGAATCCATGACCCCTGCGTTATGAGCATGAACCTCTAACCAACTGAATCAACAGGGCCACTAACACACAATTCTTCAATCTGCAGTAAGCCATCCAAAACCATTCCGTAACGATAACAATTACTGGGACGTTAAGAGAAAGAAATAAGGGGGGGGGGGGGGGGATGCTACAGATACATTCTGCAGTAAGCCATCCAAAACCATTCGGTAACGATAACAATTACTGGGACGTTAAGAGAAAGAAATAAGGGGGGGGGGGGGGGGGGGATGCTACAGATACAATCTGCAGTAAGCCATCCAAAACCATTCGGTAACGATAACAATTACTGGGACGTTAAGAGAAAGAAATAAGGGGGGGGGGGGGTGGGATGCTACAGATACAATCTGCAGTAAGCCATCCAAAACCTTTCGGTAATGAAAACAGTTACTGGGACATTAACAAAAAGAAATAGGGGGGAAATGCTACAGATACAACCTGCAGTAAGCCATTCAAAACCTTTCGTAATGAAAACATTACTCGGGAAATTAAAAGAAAGAAACAGAGGGGAATGCTACAGATACAACTGCAGTAAGCCATTGAAAACTTTCGGTATGATAACAATTACTGGGACAATTAACAAAAAGAAAAGGAAGGGAAATGCTACAGATACAATGCAGTAAGCCACCAAAACCTTTCGGTAATGAAAACATTACTGGGACATTAAAAGAAAGAAACAGAAGGGAATGCCACAGATACAACCTGCAGTAAGCCATTGAAACTTTCGGTAATCGATAACAATTACTGGGAAATAAAGAGAAAGAAACAGAAGGAAAGCAAGATACAAGATACAACTCGTAATGCAGTACGATAAAAGCCATCTCAGTAACCTTCAGTTCGGTAACGATAACAATTACTGGGAAATAAAGAGAAAGAAACAGAAGGAAAGCATTACAGATACAATCTGCAGTAAGCCATCCAAAACCTTTCGGTAATGATAACAATTACTGGGAAATAAAGAGAAAGAAACAGAAGGGAAATGCTACAGATACCATATGCAGTAAGCCATCTAAAACCTTCGGTAATGATAACAGTTACTGGGACATTAACAGAAAGAAATAGGGGGGAAATGCTACAGATACAATCTGCAGTAAGCCATTCAAAACTTTTCGGTAACGATAACAATTACAGGGACATAGAGAGAAAGAAATAGGGGAAAAATGCTACAGAAACCATATGCAGTAAGCCATCTAAAACCTTTCGGTAACGATAACAATTACAGGGACATGGAGAGAAAGAAATAGGGGAGAAATGCTACAGAAACCATATGCAGTAAGCCATCTAAAACAGGGGGAATAAATGCTACAGAAACTTTAATAGCTACATAAGTCTTTTCCCCTGGCCTTTGCTTGGCATGCACGTTGCAAACTGGACTCCAAAATAGTTTGTCCCAATTATCTGTATTAAGACAAGATCACTGCTTTGACTTGTAAATGAGTTAGCGTCTTCTGAGTACTTCTTCGCCCTTCCTGTGAGGGAGCTGGTTTGCCATGGAAATGCTAGAGTTATGTTACAGAGGACAGAGTACTAAATCAAGACCCGAAAGCCAGGAAGCAGAAAGGGGGAGTACAGAATAAAATGGGAGGACGTGACCACAATCACGACCACAGTATGTGCATGTGCACCAGCTTGCCGCATGAATGTGCGTGCTTGGGTGCGAGGTGTGTGTGTGTGTGTGTGTGTGTGTGTGTGTGTGTGTGTGTGTGTGTGTGTGTGTGTGTGTGTGTGTGTGTGTGTGTGTGAGTGTGTGTGTGTGTGTGTGTGTGTGTGTGTGTCTGTGTGTGTGTGTCTGTGTATGTTCATGTGTATGTGTGTGTTGTGTTGTGTTATGTTTCTCTCTCTCTTTCTCTCTGTGTGTGTGTGCGCGCGCGCGTGCGTGCGTGTGCTTATGTGTGTGTGTGACAGACAAAAAAGTGGGCCCACATTTGGTGGAGTGGTGCATATCTGGCACCAGACCAGGTCCGGCTGCAGGCAACAGACAAGTCTCTGGAGTAATTCTCCCTTCTGGTAGACATCACGCCACCACGATGGTTTATTGACAGTCTCAGAAGCTGTCACAACAGCAGTAGTCTTCTGCTCGGCGTGATTTTTTTTTTTACTTTGTCTTCCTGTTGTCATAACGTTTCATTATACATCTTTCCCTAGACACAACTGAGTCTCTCATATCTGAAAACAACTTTCGGCAAAAGAGCAGTGTACAGCAAATCTCTTCTCCTTCTTCTTTCTCTTCTTCATCATCATCACCACCTTCTTCTTCTTCTTCTTCTCCCATAACTCTGTTAAGTCATTCAGGCTCTACACTAAAGAACTGTTCATCAGATTCCTCCAGCTCAGTCGGCTGTGCGCCAAAGCTCGGTGTCTGCAAGTGGCTTTTCTGTCTAATCAGTAATCTGGTCAGTTAATCTTTTTTTTTTTTTTTTTTTTCTGTCTCCCCCTCCGTCTCCCTCCTCAACAGTTCCCTCGAGGATAGATGATTCAGCAAAGCCATTGGATCTTATAAACATGGCCATATCAACGTCGCTTTCTTTCTTTTTTTTTTTTTTTTTAACTTAAGTCAGCAGATCTTCCTATGGTTTTTTGTGTTGCTCGATGGTATGGCGCACTTATTTATTGGTGATATGATCAATGTGTCTGATGCTATCTCAAACTGTATCTAATCAGATTGGACTTCTTGATCCCTATAGATGTCTACTGTGTGTGTGGATTGGATGGGCACTGACACAGGAATAGAAGCCACGATCAACCGGCTTCACCTTGGCTTACGCAAAGATACAAAAGTAGAGGAAATGGCATATAAAAGGCTTCTCAGTATTCACAGAATACATCAAATCATTTTTCGTGTTCGGTTGTTACAACCAAGCTATTCTTCCCGATATTTCAGGACACACTAGGAATACATCTTTCAGCATTTCTAGATGTTGACAGAAGAAAATCTTCCAATAATGTATATAGTATAGGGTTGGAGTCTGTACGAATACACTCTGGAGACACAAGAGAGAGAGAGACAGACAGACAGACAGACAGACAGAGACAGAGACAGAGAGAGAAAGAGAAAGAGAAAGAGAGAGAGAGAGTGGGGGGGGGGGGAGAAAGACAGAGAGAAAGTCAGTAGGGAGAGACAAGAGATCGTACTTTTTTTTTTTTTTTACCAAAAAGAAGTACTAAAATCGAAAAAAAAGAAGTCATCAAACTTTTCCTACTTACATACTTGGTTGTAAACAAACTCAAACCTTTTAAAACAGGGGTCTAAAATAGGTGCTCTCCATTACAGCAACGTGAGTTTTTTTCCAACCGCCTGAAAGACCCTCTTGCACGAAATAATGAATGTTGTCGAGTACGCAGAAGAGGCCATTTTCTCAAAACCCCTCTGCAGAAAGTAATCAGTGGCTAAATGAAATAGGATGGTCATGCTATACACACAATCCCTCATTTTATAGTAAACATCAAAGCTCCCAAATGAAAATCAAAACGTTCACTTGTTTGGTAATCGTTATCCGAGAACACTGGATTAAGCACACTGAGGTATAGACAATCAACACAGGTACAGAAATAAACAGTAGCATGAATACTTATTTTTTGATTTTATTAAAAAGACATTCTTTTTTGTTTTCTTTTCTTTCTTTTCAATTTATTATATATCAAGTTGCGATATACAAAACTTTTACTGTCTGTTTGTTCACAAAATGGTCATTA
The DNA here is from genome assembly GCA_030674185.1 of Monoplex corrugatus. Lineage (NCBI taxonomy): Eukaryota > Metazoa > Mollusca > Gastropoda > Littorinimorpha > Ranellidae > Monoplex > Monoplex corrugatus. The sequence goes on from CM060308.1 coordinate 52,253,339, forward strand.
TGAATTGCTCGTTAGTGTTGTAAGAAAATGCGAAAGGCGACTGGACATTTCTGTAAATGGTATGCTCATGGACTTGCGGGAATGAGTTAGTTTTATTCAGTGATATAATAATGTTTGTTAAAGTTCAATGTATACTAAATTTAGTTTCATTTAATGGTACATCATGTGTTTTGTGTGTGTGTTTTGTTTAAGTTGAATGTATACCACATTACAACGTCTGTCGGTTTCTCTGCGTGCAAACTGAACAATACGAATTGCATTATTATGATGTACAGAAAGTGATGGGTGATGGTTTTGTTTAAATTGTGTGAATGCGTTAGTTTTACCTGGCTAGACGCATGTCCCTTTCTTAAGTTTAAAAAGCTTATGTACCGAGTTCCCCTAAAAAAAAAAAAAAAAAAAAAAATATATATATATATATATATGTATGTATATATATATATAAAATAAAATAAAATAAAATAAAATGAAATAAAATAATAAAAACTATTGTCTGCCTACAAAATGGATAATGCGAATTTTTCGTTGATAATGCAAGAAATGCAGCATGTGGCGTGTGCTATTATATTAATCTGTCTGTTTGTCTGCCTGCCTGCCTGCCTGTCTGCCTGTCTGCCTGCCTATTCATTTTATTTTTCACAGTAAATTTACCATACATTTGACAGCATGTCGCCGCAGTGCAGCGCCACCCATTTTTTGGACCAAGACTTTAGAATGGCAAGAGGGCTAATTGGCTTTCAAGGGGAGGGACCTGTGAAATCAACCAATGTTTTATAACCAGGGCAGCCAGGTAAAAGCCCCGCTCTTCATGTTTTTCAACTGCCGTGGGATCTTTAGCAAGCGCAGGCCAGAAGGCATACGGGTCCGACTCGTTTTTCGTCCCTTTTCGAAAGACAAACGTTCAGTTCGATTATCCGGTCAAACTGAAGAGAAAAGTTGAGACCTCAACGGTAAACTAACCCTGGCATCTTCAATTCAGTTACTGGCAGGCGAACTCTAACCATTCTGTCTGTCTCTCTCTCTCCTCTCTCTCTCTCTCTCTCTCTCTTCTCTCTCTCTCTCTCTCTCTCTTTCTCTCTCTCTCAGTGTGTCAATATCTGCTAAGTGATAGAGCTGAATTGATCTCATGTGTTACAAGAACTCTAAACAGCATGCTGCTCTGGCAGGGACAGAGATGGCTCAGCAAGTTGTTGGTTCAAGATTCTAATTGGGAAATTTCACATATTGTGTAGTGAAAAACAAACGGAGCTCTTTGTATTATTACATATAATCAGTTTTGTACACGTAAAGCAACATTAGCAATATGCAGAGCTGTTTGTATTTTGCATATGTAATGCAACATCAACAAGAAGAAGAGCTAATTTTATTTTGCTTGTGTAATGTAACATTAGCAAGACGCACATCTCTTTGCATTTTGCATACGCAATGCAATATTAGCAAGAAATAACTTCTTTGTATTATTGATGAAAAAAGACAACAACAATTTTCGAGAGTGCAATACCAATCCCATTTGATCTTGTTTGCTTTGGCTCCCAGCTTAATATTCTGTGAACAACCAGACATATCTTCCAAGTATTAACGATACTACATGTCTTCATTTGCTCAGACGATCCGTAAATGCATTTCACAGATGAAACGATCGCATGTGCAAACATCACCGTCCTGTCTTCAGGGGATCTGTTTAACCCTTTGACTCCCGCATCCTATCCACCAACTGCAAACACTTAACTCTTTGATTCCCTCGCCCTATCCACCAGCTTCCTGCAGTGTCATTGGCTAGGTGATATTCAGGATTCAGGGAAAGGCCCTACTCTGTGGTTGTCAGTACTTCAGTCCCCAGCATGCGGGCATAAACTATTATTGACCAAGATGGGAGAAAGTCGAAATTCGCCGTGACAAAGTGGTTTACCTTTTGATTCCCGTACCCTATCCACCAACTGCAAAAACTTAACACTTTGATTCCCTCACCCTATCCACCAGCTTCCTGCAGGAAGCTGGTGGATAGGGTGAGGAAGTCAAAGGGTTAAGCATGATTGGCAATGCAAGAAGCTGATGGCCAGGGTCCGGGGGTCAAAAGGTTAAACTTGTGGAAGACAGGCACTGAAAGAAAAGGAGCTTATTGAATCTGAATATAAAGGTCACACTATGCAGCGTATAACACCAGTTCTAGCAGCCTTGATACTCTCACCAAGGTGGAACAAAGTTCTAAGCAAGTTGAACATGCAACACAAGTGTTATGTGGGTATTTGTAGCGTATCTCTATGGATCGGACGGTTTACACGCACTGTATAAATGCTCACGATCCACAAAATACCAAGTAAAATATGACGGCAAAGCGTTACTATCTACCTTACTTTAACCATAGCCTTTAAGCCTGTGTCGTGTTACTGTCCATCACATATTAACGGTTTTCAATAAACTGTGTCACGGTTGCCGAAATAATGTATCGTATTCATTTGATTTATGCAGTGGAGATTTTCCATCTGGCTAAACGTTGGTCCAAAATGAATATTCAAAAAGATCCGCTTGGAAATCTTCGCCTACACATTTTGACTACAGACAGATAGAAACATGCAGGTAGATTTACCACTGATAAATTTGATTCAGTTTTTCGTATTAAACTAAAATAAACAGATTTGTTATTGTCCGACGTGTTATGAACTGCATGAATTGTATTTCTTTTGTTTTGCAAACTGAAACAGTTTAAAACTCCCCCCTTTGAAAAGAGAGAGAGAGAGAGAGAAGACAGAGAGAGAGAGGAGAGAGAGGAGAGAGAGAGAGAGAGAGAGAGAGAGAGAGAGGAGAGAGAAGCGAGGGATAGGAGACTGCAATTAGTACTGATATTTAACAAAAGACTGAATTATCATCCTGTTTACATTTCACTATATTTTCCACTACAACGCAGACCCTAGTCCTACTCTTTGTAGTCTTATCCATTTGCCCAAACTCCAATATTCTGATAAACAACCCACGATCTTTTGCAAAAGACGAATACAAATAGAAAAAAGATCTTGTATCAAATAACGCGAAACATTAACAACTCTTTTCTCCATATTCCTGAACTTTGTTTGTTGTATCTGGTAGCGAGAGTAGCTTTTGCTACAATCTATATTTAGACAAGCATTGATCTGCTTTACGCATGCGTCGACATCTGTGTATTTCCTTTTCCCATCTTCCTGTAAAATCTGGCCTGCCACGGAAGCACGTCTGCCATGTTACAGAGTATGGAGGAGTGAAATCAAGAAATGGATGCCAAGATCCAGACAGGAAATAATCGTGAACAGAATGGGAAGACATGACCACGATCACGATCACGATCACGATGTATGTGTGTGTGTGTGTGTGTGTGTGTGTGTTTGAGAGAGAGAGAGAGAGAGAGTGTGTGTGTGTGTGTGTGTGCGTGGTGTGTGCGTCTCTGTGTGTGTACGTGTGTGTGTGTGCGTGTGTGTGTGCGAGTGTGTCTGTATCTGTGTATACACGGTGGTAGTGATGGTGATGGTGGTGTGGTGGTGGTGGTGGGATGGTGGTGGTGGTGGTGTGTGTGTGTGTGTGTGTGCGTGTGCGTGCGTGTGTGTGTATGCGCGTGCGTGTGTGTGTGGTGCGCACGGGCGTATATGTGGGAACGTGTACGTGTGCGTGCGTGTGCGTTTGTATGTGCGTGCATGCGTGTGTGTGTGTTGTATACGTGCGTGAGTGTGTGAGATTACTCGTGTGGTTTTGTGTGTATGTGTGTGTGTCTGTCTGTGTGTCTGCGCGTGTGTGTACGTGTGTGTGATGGACAAGAGATGGGGGACCCCATCTGCTGATGAACAAAAGATGGGACCACATCCGATGAGGCAGGGGCGTATTTGGTGTAGTGAGGCCATATCTGGCACCAGACCAGGTCAGCAGACGACAAATTGTCTGTGCCGTAGTTCTACCCCCCGTTGGAACACATCACGCCCACGCACTCTTTTATTGACAGTCTCAGCAATTTTCGCACTGGGAGAAGTCTTGTGCTCAGCCTGATTTCCTTTCAGTTTGAACCCTCGTTTTCTTGGAGTCTTCAGTCCAGACATATAGTGTTTCTTGTCACTAGATAAAAGGGCATAAGAAGTCGGAGTTAAAGTAAACAGTTAACGTTAAACTTTATATCACCAATTATTAGTGACAGACTACTGGTACATAGTAAAACATAAAGGCCCGTCTTTCGATTAGTCTTTGGGAAGTGGTGAGCGAAGCTCGAATGATCATACACACACTGTTCTGTCCGTATTACATCACATCTCTGCAATGTTCTGTCGGTAGTACATCAGATCTCTGCAATGTTCTGTCGGTGGTGCATCAGATCTCTGCAATGTACATCAGAAAATAGCTTCGCACATCCTCATTCAAATCAGCTTTAATTCTAAATGTTCGTATCGAACTTCATCGTATTTTCTGTTAAAATTAAAGCAACTCTGTAATAAGAGACGAATTAGACGGTAAAGTTACCAATCATCCAAATCTAAAGCTCTGTTATGTCTGTTGTTTCTAGTTACACGACAGAACATTATAGAGATGCGATGTATTACCGATAGAACACTGCAGAGGTGTGATATACTACCGACAGAACATTGCAGAGATAAGATGTACTACCGACAAAACACTGCAGAGATGTGATGTACTACCGACAGAACATTGCAGAGATCTGATGCACCACCGACAGAACATTGCAGAGATCTGATGTACTACCGACAGAACATTGCAGAGATGTGATGTAATACGGACAGAACATTGCAGAGATGTGATGTACTACCGACAAAACACTGCAGAGATGTGATGTACTACCGACAGAACATTGCAGAGATCCGATGTAATACCGACAGAACATTGCAGAGATCCGATGTACTACGGACAGAACATTGACAGAGATGAGATGTGTATGTACTACCGACAGAACATTGCAGAGATGTGATGTACTACCGACAGAACATTGCAGAGATGTGATGTACTACCGACAGAACATTGAAGAGATGCTATGTACCACCGACAGAACATTGCAGAGATGCTATGTACTACCGACAGAACATTGCAGAGATGCTATGTACTACCGACAGAACACTGCAGACATGTGATGTACTACCGACAGAACATTGCAGAGATGCTATGTACTACTGACAGAACATTACAGAGATGCTATGTACTACCGACAGAACATTGCAGAGATGTGATGTACTACCGACTGAACATTGCAGAGATGCTATGTACTACTGACAGAACATTACAGAGATGGTATGCACTACCGACAGAACATTGCAGAGATGTGATGTACCACCGACTGAACATTGCAGAGATCCTATGTACTACCGACAGAACATTACAGAGATGTGATGTACTACTGACAGAACATTACAGAGATGCTACGTACTACCGACAAAACATTGCAGAGATGCTATGCACTACCGACAGAACATTGCAAAGATGTGATGTACTACTGACAGAACATTGCAGAGATGTGATGTACTACCGACAGAACATTACAGAAATGTGATGTATTACCGACAGAACATTGCAGAGATGCTATGTACTACCGACAGAACATCACAGAGATGTGATGTACTACCGACAGAACATTGCAGAGATAAGATGTACTACCGACAGAACATTGTAGGGATGTGATATACTATGGACAGAACATTGCAGAGATAAGATGTACTACCGACAAAACACTGCAGAGATGTGATGTACTACCGACAGAACATTGCAGAGATCCTATGTACTACCGACAGAACATTGCAGAGATGCTATGTACTACCGACAGAACATTAAAGATATAAGATGTACTACCGACAGAACATTGCAGAGATGTGATGTAATACCGACAGAACATTGCAGAGATGTGATGTACTACCGACAGAACATTGCAGAGATGCTATGTACCACCGACAGAACATTGCAGAGATGCTATGTACTACCGACAGAACATTGCAGAGATGCTATGTACTACCAGACAGAAACACTGCAGAGATGTGATGTACTACCGACAGAACATTGCAGAGATGTGATGTACTACCGACAGAACATTGCAGAGATGCTATGTACTACTGACAGAACATTACAGAGATGCTATGTACTACCGACATAACATTGCAGAGATGCTATGTCTACACGACAGAACATTACAGAGATGTGATGTACTACCGACAGAACATTGCAGAGATGCTATGTACTACTAACAGAACATTACAGAGATGCTACGTACTACTGACAGAACATTGCACAGATGTGATGTACTACCGACTGAACATTGCAGAGATGCTATGTACTACTGACAGAACATTACAGAGATGGTTTGTACTACCGACAGAACATTGCAGAGATGTAATGTACTACGACTGAACATTGCAGAGATGCTATGTACTACTAAAAGAACATTACAGAGATGGTATGTACTACCGACAGAACATTGCAGAGATGCTATGTACTACTGACAGAACATTGCAGAGTTGTGATGTACTACCGACAGAACATTACAGAGATGTGATGTATTACCGACAGAACATTGCAGAGATGCTATGTACTACCGACAGAACATCACAGAGATGTGATGTACTACCGACAGAACATTGCAGAGATAGATGTACTACCGACAGAACATTGCAGGATGTGATATACTACCGACAGAACATTGCAGAGATATGATGTACTACCGACAAACATTGCAGAGATGTGATGTACTACCGACAGAACATTGCAGAGATCCTAGGTACTACCGACAGAACATTGCAGAGATGCTATGTACTACCGACAGAACATTGCAGAGATGTGATTACTATCGACAGAACATTGCAGAGATTGATGTACTACCGACAGAACATTGCAGAGATGTGATGTACTACCGACAGAACATTGCAGAGATGCTATGTACCACCGACAGAACATTGCAGAGATGCTATGTACTACCTACAGAACATTGCAGAGATGCTATGTACTACCGACAGAACACTGCAGAGATGTGATGTACTACCGACAGAACATTGCAGAGATGCTATGTACTACCGACAGAACATTCAGAGATGCTATGTACACCGAAGAACATTGCAGAGATGCTATGTACTACTACAGAACATTGCAGAGATGCTATGTACTACCGAAGAACATTGCAGAGATGTGATGTACTACCGACATGAACATTGCAGAGATGCTATGTACTACTGACAGAACATTACAGAGATGCTATGTACTACACAGAACATATTGCAGAGATGCTATGTACTACTGACAGAACATTGCAGAGATGTGATGTACTACCGACAGAACATTGCAGAGATGCTATGTACTACTGACAGAACATTGCAGAGATGCTATGTACTACCGACAGAACATTGCAGAGATGTGTACTACGACAGAACATTCAGAGATGTGATGTACTACACAGAACATTGCAGAGATGCTATGTACTACTGACAGAACATTGCAGAGATGTGATGTACTACCGACAAGACATTGCAGAGAGTGTATGTACTACCGACTGAACATTGCAGAGATGTATGTACTACTGACAGAACATTGCAGAGATGTATGTACTACGACAGAACATTACAGAGATGGTATGTACTACCGACAGAACATTGCAGAGATGTGTATGTTACTACCAGACTGAACATTGCAGAGATGCTATGTACTACTGACAGAACATTACAGAGATGTATGTACTACGACAGAACATTGCAGAGATGGTATGTACTACCGACAGAACATTACAGAGATGCTATGTACTACTGACAGAACATTCAGAGATGTATGTACACAGACAGAACATTACAGAGATGGTATGTACTACCGACAGAACATTGCAGAGATGCTATGTACTACTGACAACAGAGAGTATTGTACTACGACAGAACATTGCAGAGATGTATGTACTACCGACAGAACATTGCAGAGTTGTATGTACTACTGACAGAACATTGCAGAGATGTATGTACTACGACAGAACATTGCAGAGATGCTATGTACTACTGACAGAACATTGCAGAGATGTGATGTACTACGACAGAACATTACAGAGATGCTATGTACTACCGACAGAACATTGCAGAGATGCTATGTACTACTGACAGAACATTGCAGAGATGTGATGTACTACCGACAGAACATTACAGAGATGTGATGTATTACCGACAGAACATTGCAGAGATGCTATGTACTACGACAGAACATTGCAGAGATGCTATGTACTACTGACAGAACATTGAAGAGATGTGATGTACTACTGACAGAACATTGCAGAGATGCTATGTACTACTGACAGAACATTGAAGAGATGTGATGTACTTCCGACAGAACATTACAGAGATGCTATGTACTACGACAGAACATTGCAGAGATGTGATGTACTACCGACAGAACATTACAGAGATGCTATGTACTACTGACAGAACATTGCCGAGATGCTATGTACTACTGACAGAACATTACAGAGATGTGATGTATTACCGACATAACATTGCAGAGATGCGATGTACTACCGACAACATTGCAGAGATGCTATGTACTACCGACAGAACATTGCAGAGATGCTATGTACTACCGACAGAACATTGCAGAGATGTTATGTACTACCAACAGAACACTGCAGAGATGCTATGTACTACCGACAGAACATTGCAGAGATGTGATGTATACTTTCAATACTGCTGTCACAAGCTTGAGACTGAATTAGGTAGACATAAAGGAGTAGACAGACAGAAGAATATGTACGTTTTGTGATGACTATGCCTTAGGTGAGGAGTTTCACTTTGTTTTCGAATGTCCTAAATCCCATGATGACTATCTGAAGTTTATATTACAAAAGAATAGTGTTCTCTTTGAGTAACTTCATTTCTAGAACGAAAAAGATCAGTTGAAATAAGCAAAATGTATGAAATGTTGGAAAATTATATAATAATATTATGAACATTTGAGTATCCAGTCGTAAGACAATTTCCAATGGACCGTTTTCTTTTAGACTGTTATGAATTCTTTTTGCTTAATGCTATCTGCCGATTCCTTTGGATTTTTGTTCAGATGCTGTTGTCCTCCATGACCCCATTGGGCTTAAGGGATCGATTAACGCTTTGACTCCCGCACCCTATCCACCATCTTCAAAAACTTAATCTTTGACTCCTTCACCCCATCCACTACCTTCCAACAGGAAGCTGGTGGATAGGGTGAGGCCATCAAAAGGTTATGTTTTTGCTTTGCTAGCATGGTTGACAATGCAGGATGCTGCTGGACAGGGTGCAGGAGTCAAAGGGTTAAACACTGAACTGAACATAGAACACAGTAGTTGCAAACGAAGCCGGCACTTGCAGACACAGTCTGCTTATACAGTCCTGGTCAGGCTTACAACATTAACGTTATATAACCCCAGACGACGGTCACATAACAAGCAGTAGAACGTCAGCGAATTAATCAAGTATTGACGTTGCCTCAGTATAATCTGATTTGGCCGTAATGGCTCCCTAATTATCTGCCGTATGTGAACTGACTATTAGTGTGTGTGTGTGTGTGTGTGTGTGTGTGTGTGTGTGTGTGTGTGTGTGTGTGTGTGTGTGTATGTGTGTGTGTGTGTGTGTGAGAGAGAGAGAGAGAGAGAGAGAGAGAGAGAGATAGACAGACAGAGAGAGACAGAGACAGAGACACAGAGAGAGTGATAAAAACAGAATAATTGATATCAATGGGACCCATTTATTATTACAAGCAAAAAACAAACAAAACAACACACACACGTAAAAAACAAACAAACAAACAACAAACAAAACAAACAAACAAAAACAAAAGGACGCAGCTATTGATAGGGCAAAAACCAAAGCTGTTTACCATACAGTCTGTTCTTTGTTCGATTACGTCCATCTTTCACCATACCCCTAAAATGTTCGACCAGGGCTTTTACATCACCTAAAAAGTAACGTTCGAAGATCAATTAATGATCAAGGGTAAAATCGTCAAGCCAATCTACCTATGTCCCTCCACCATGTAAACTTTCCTACTAATAAACGACACACTGGTCATTAATTCATATTGACTAGGCGGATGAGCCAGTAAATCATCACATAGCGTGTAGAGAGACATGCAGAGGAGTGACTGACTCACCATCCATACAACACGCGCGTCGAGGTCATCATATCCAGTAACACCAGAAAACTAATGGCCAATGTAATTCATTTCTGTCCCTCCCTACTATCGGATGGGATGTGACATGGCTCTGAAAGAAGGAAGACATTGTGTAGGAGGGTGCCCGTTTTAGAAAGAGCGGTACAGAAAAAGGGTGATTTTCTCAATAAATAAACAAACAAAAACACAAAGGCGACTGTGGGGATAGGGGGTGGGGGTGCGATCAAAATTTCATATCGACCATAACAGGCTGTGAATGAGTGTGCTTGCGTGTGTACGTGCCGTCAAGGTGATGGCCAGCAACACCAGGGAATTAACCCTTTGACTCCCGCACCCTGTCCACCAGCATCCTTATCAACCATGCTAACAAAACAAAAACTTAACCCTTTGAGTCTCTAACCCTTTCCATCAGCTTTCTGCAGGAAGCTAGCGGAAAGGGTGAGGGAGTCAAAGGGTTAAGTTTTTCCAGTTGGCAGATAGTGTGCGGGGTCAAAGGGTTAATGACCAATGTCCATTCTATGCAGCAAGCAAGGCAACTCTATCTTTGTGCAACATATCAAATAATACTACATCACTCTTACACAGCGCTATTCTCCGAGCTGATTTGGTTTCGCTGCATATGAATCATTTACAAGACAGAATATAATGCACATGGAAGGACTGATAGATGCATACTACATGTATAATAATAATAATAATTACAATAATTACAATATTTATATAGCGCAAAATCTTGATAAAATCAAATCTAAGCGCTGAAGCAGACACACACGCAGGCACGCACGCTCGCACACACACGCACGCACACATACAGACACACACACACACACACACACATACACACACCCACACACACGCATGGCTATAAATGGGGAGAAAGAATAAAAGCAATAAAAGCAAGAATAAAAGCAATGGAAAATTATAGAGAGCATAGCATACAATTATATATTATAACCATGTGATTCCCTCCGAGCGGAGACAGGCTGCAGAGGGGAGGGTTGAGTGAGGTTAGGATTTTATGCAGGAGAGAAAAGGTGAGTTTTGAGAGCGGACTTGAAGGAGACAAAAGTAGGTTGCTGACGGACTGAGAGAGGAAGTTTGTTCCAGGAGAGTGGACCAGAAACAGAGAAGGCTCGTGGACCATAGGTATTGAGCTTAGTGCGTGGAAAGCGAAGAGTCAGAGGATCAGAGGCAGAGCGGAGGGTATGTGAGGGAACATAGATCTCAAGTAGGCTTGACAGGTAATCGGGGGCTGCGTTATTGAGGCTTTTGTAGCACATGGTGTCTAGTTTGTACTGTATGCGCTTTGATACAGGGAGCCAGTGAAGTTGTGCCAGGAGAGGAGATATGTGGTCAGCTTTTTTCTTTTTGAGTACAAGGCGTGCAGCATTGTTTTGAATGCGCTGTAGGATGTGAATGGTGGAGGCAGGAAGACCAGACAGGAGTGAATTGCAATAGTCAATGCGAGACATTATGAAGGAGAGAACGAGTTTTGCAGTTGTTTCGACAGAGAGATACTTCCTGATCAGCTTTATACGATGGAGATGATAGCAGGATCTGGCAGTTTGAGAAACAAAGTTGTTCATGGAGAGGGTAGAGTCAATGCAGACACCAAGGTTTTTAGCTGAATCAGAAATTGGGACTGATGTGTTACATAATGGGAGAGAAAGAGGAGGCAGCTGAGAAAGTTTCTGACGGGTGCCAATGAGGATAGCTTCTGTTTTGTCGTCATTAAGCTGAAGTCTATTGTGTGTCATCCAGTTCTTAATGTCCGAGTAACACTCAGTGGTGCGAGTCAACAGGCGCTGTATATTATCAGGTGAGTCACTGTCTTGAAGTTGGGTGTCATCAGCATAGAAGTGGTGTTTTATAGAATGGGAGTTGGTGATGGTGGACAGGGGGGAGGTGTAAAGAGTGAAAAGAACAGGGCCAAGGACAGATCCTTGTGGAACACCACAGGTCAGGTATGCAGGTTGAGAGTAAGTGCCATTGATGAGAACGGTTTGTTTTCTGTTTGATAGGTATGAAGTGAACCAAGACAGAGCAATGTCAGAGATGCCAAAAGTATGATGAAGTCTAGAAAGGAGAATACCATGATCAATGGTATCAAAGGCTGCAGACAGATCAAGGAGTGTGAGGAGAGAGACTTTGCCAGTATCAGTTGCAAGGAGGAGATTGTTGAGAATGTGTAGTAGGGCAGTTTCAGTGCTATGGCACTGGCGGTAGGCTGACTGGAAAGGATTGAGGAGATTGTTGGCAGACAGGTGAGAGTTCAGCTGGTTGAGGACGACTTTTTCAAGGAGTTTTGACAAGAAAGAGAGATTAGAGATAGGCCGGTAATTTTTCAGTTCATTTGGATCTAATTTCAGTTTAAGTTTCTCAAAACAATGTCTCCGTGTTCGGAATAAATTTCACTGTAGCCATGTAGTGGAGAAGATTCAAAGTGAATAATATACGCAAAATGAATACTCTATAACGCACACTAATAATAACTACCAGACACTTCACGTTGAACACATCTTTGACCACAAGACAGATACAGATCTCTCTCTCTCTCTCTCTCTCTCTCTCTCTCTCTCTCTCTCTCTCTCTCTCTCTCCCCCCTGCCATTTTTTATACTCTGCTCAACGTGACTTGGCTAAGGAAGAATAAGATGTTATAAGAGTAAGACTATTACAGAGAGAGAGAGAGAGAGAGAGAGAGAGAGAGAGAGAGAGAGAGAGAGAGAGCGTGAGTGTATGCATGTTTGTGTATGTATGTTTGCGAGAGAGAGAGAGAGAGAGAGAGAGAGAGTGTGTGTGTGTGTGTGTGTGTGTGTGTGTGTGTGTGTGTGTGTGTGTGTGTTCGTTCGTTCGTTATTTCTTTTAACGTCTATTCACTTATATGCTTTTAGACGAAAAAAAACAACAACAAAAAAGGATTGGAGAAAGAGAGAGAGAGAGAGAGAGTGTGTGTGTGTGTGTGTGTGTGTGTGTGTGTGTGTGTGTGTGTGTGTGTGTGTGTGTGTGTGTGTGTGTGTGTGTGTGTGTGTTCGAGAGAAAGCTGAGTGATAACAGCGGAGGAGCGTGTCAAGCAGGGGAGAAGGTGTGTGACAAAGGACCATTAACTCAAACTAATGAATGACATAGGAATAAATGCATCACCCCACGAGCACATCGTTACACATGCTGTTTTAATGACACTTTTCTGGACAGGCTGTCAATATAGAGGGTTTGGTTATGTCTGTGTCATGTGCTCCATTAAACGAAATGTCTAAACAGGAGGACAAACATTCTCTCTCTCTCTCTCTCTCTCTCTCTCTCTCTCTATATATATATATATATATATATATATATACATATCAAAGATTATACATTGTCTTAGTTTTGTTACAAAAGTTATCAGAGCGTAGAGGAAATAGGACAAAAGAGCAATAATGCTCACTGGTAACCTATACATATGGTATGTATGATGAGGTATGGTGCGGCATGGTATAGTGAGTTTTGGTACGAAATGCTATGATATTTGGAATGTGATATGGTCACATGTGGTATATAATATGATACAGCACTGGCATGGTATGGTATGGCACAGTGTGGTATGGTGTGGCATGGTATGGTCTGATCTGTTATGACATAGTATCCATATATCTTTTTCCACGCGTTATTTCTTGGCTTTATAAAGACTTCTTCGCTCTACAGTCCCCAGACATGTTTAAGTAATTATTCATTAGTCTATAGTACAACAAGGTTGAGGTTCACACAGACATATCCTTACTGCGTGTATCACCAAATGTATGATCAAAGCCCTTATTTTCTATGATCAAACGAAATCCCTTAAGGAAGGTTCTGTATTTCTGTGTTCTATGAGACATCCAAGTTCTGATCAATTTCCGTAATTTGTAGAAGCTATTTTTCAAATGTCTTCTGGATGGAGTTAGACAACAATTCGAAAGAAATCTGTGAACACTGTCAGAGAATATCACTTCCACTTGGAATTGGCTTCATTTGGAACAAACTATAAAACCAAACACATGAAATGTTTGTCCTAGTACAGACATTTTTACATCCACAAATGCACAATTCATAAAACAAAAACATAAAAATATCGAAAATCGTGGGGTGAATATAAGTGCAGGTACATTACAGAAAACATTCTGATCCTATGGAATTCTGTGAAAAAATAACTGCCGTATCCAACTTAATATTAGACTACAACTTTTAGTTTTAAGTTTAAATGCCTCAAAAATAAGAATTCCACCTTTTTCTTTTCTTTGTTTTCCTTTTACATTCATTCTTAACCATTTTAGATGTATAAAATGTAGAGGTACCACTGATAATACACAAATTTTATTAAATATACAAGTTATTTTTTTCTCTAACTCTCCCTTGTTTTTCACACGTTTATCTACCTTGCTAAAAGCATTACCATGACACTGTCTTATCCAACTCTTTACGAATGGCATTGGTATGTCTCTGACAGCAAATGTTGACAAGGAGGTCTTGTTTGTTATTGATCAGTGTTAGCTTGCTGTGCTGATAAGTGTATACGTGACTTGATGTCTTTGAAAAGATACTTGCATGGCAAGGAGGAAGTTTATCAACGTGGATTTCCAAGGTTTTACCACACGTGTGCCTGTCCAACCAAATGAAAGTAAGGAGTCTATTTTTAATTTGATTTGTGACATTTATTCGGTACAACAAAACGTTTCAGCATTAAATGAAGGTGTTACTGTTGCTAAGTATGTTGATTTCAGAGCTGGTCTAAAATTTGAAAATGTGGCAGAGTAAATTACGATATTTTCATAATGCAAGATGTTTTCATAATGACCTTACAAACATTTTCCCCTGCAACTTTTTAGAAGGTGCACCACTGTGGTTCAGCCTCAGTTTAACATCCTACAGCTATTGAGAGAATAAGTCTTATCGGTACAACACCGCATTGTTCTATCATAAGAACAGGTCCACTACGACAGGACTGTTACCACTGTCAAGAAAAATTCCCGAAAAGCACAAAAAGACAGATCAATATGATGGCTTCGCCATATTTTTTTCTGCACTGTTCTATAGTCTGGAGACTCCCTACAACAAAACCTGCGTGTCAAGCCATTAAATGGACACCAACAGGCCAGAGAGAGGACGGCCCGGGATGAACTGGTGACAGAAGCAGAAAAGGACCTCTGATTGGTCAACAGAAGATAGAACGACATCAGCACAATGGCCAGGGGACCGTTTGTTAACGCCCTGTCGATATATCTCAGCACCTTGCACTGGGCAACCGGGTCTGTTACATGTATCTAATCACTGGCATCGCTGGGCAGCCAGCCCACATAGCCATACAAAAATTAACACATACCAGTTTATAGTTTATGTACATTCCTTTCGGTTTAGAAACATCACAAACTTGTTCATATAGAATGAATCAAAAAGGGCATTTTCTTCAGTGCACATTAGATCGAAATAGGATTGTCTACTGAAATCATGTAATGGCTTTCAATAATTTGTTGGGAGTGAATTAAAAAGTATCGCAGTTCGTTGTAAAAGCAGACGAAACCAAAAGTAGGTCGGGATAGGTAGGTCAAATTGTACCAAAGAATTTGAAATAAATGCATTTCTTACTTAATCGTGATCTTTTCATTTTCATTGTGTACACATTTACAATCTTCCGAAGCAATATGTTCAAATGTTAAATTAATCTTTAGATTTCGTAGATACTGTTGTGTATGCTGAATTCAACGAATACCGATAGGACTGAGTATATCGATAAGGCGTTAACAATCGTGCTTAGTGGAGCGCCTTGACTGCCATAGGTATCGTGTGACAAGGGAGCAAGTAAGTCATTATTTTGTCTGGAGCAGACCGACAGGCCAGGATCAATGTGAAAAAGCAGCCTGTGGTCAGACCCCTAAATGGCGCAGGATGGTGCTGGAAAACTCGTTAGGATCTTAAGGTTCCCCTGTACTCTCCGCATTAATGCTTACCCTGAGGGCCGGGGCAGGGGTGGAATGAGGATGGTAGTGGGTGGGAGGTTGTGTGGAGCAAGAGAGTCTATCACAGGAGAACTGAGGTCTCAAGTCTGGCCATTTGTTTTATTTTGTTTTTATTGGGGAAAGGGGGGTATTGGAGAGACGAGTAAAGAGGCGTTGAAGACAGACAGACAGAGAGAGAGAGAGAGAGAGAGAGAGGAGAGAGAGAGAGAGAGGGAGAGAGTGTATGTGTGTGTGTGTGCGTGCGTGCGTATGTGTGTGTGCGTGCGTGCGTACGTGCGTGCGTGGTGCTGTGTGTGTGTGTGGTGTGTTGTGTGTGTGTGTGTGTCTATCAGTCTGTCTGTGTGAGTGTGCGTGCGCTGCAAATTATCAAAACCATGGATGCAAATCAACGTTTGTGTGACAGTGCTCATGTTACTGGGAAGCGTTGTTTTCAAAACAGACCCAAATAGCACAGGAAAATGACATTATTATATTTTGGTCACGTTTTTCTGCAATATTTCATCTGTCCCACCAACGCATTTCAGTCTCATCCGGTTTTATTATCAAATTTGCAAAAATTATACGTGCAAAATGTTAAAAACAACTTTTCCTATTAACTTTTGCTTCATTGAAGACATTAGATATTGACGTCGAAAAGAAAAAAAACAACTTCTTCCTCGGATTCCATATGGACTGGTATTACGATATGGAAATGTTTGCGTCTTGAAGCAATCTGCATTAAATAAGAGATCTAAACACTGCCCACAAATCAAATTAAATAACAATCTAATCACTCATAGAATACTAAAAGTTATCAATCTTACGCAAAGTCTTTTTTGCAGATCTTACTTTGAAGAAATTCTGTGGATTTGGAATGATTGTGTTTGATACACATATACATGCTGCTTCAATTATATATATATATATATATATATATATATATATATATATATATATATATATATATATATATATATATATATACATATATATATATGTACATATGTAACTATCTACATATCTATATATCTATCTATATCTATACATATGTATACATAAACATATGTATATATACATGTGTGGTGTGTGTGTGTGTGTGTGTGTGTGTGTGTGTGTGTGTGTGTGTGTGTGTGTGTGTGTGTGTGTGTGTTGTGTGTGTGTGTGTGTGTGTGCATGTGTGTATGTGTTCACGTTTGTTGTTATATTCATATGGCACCGTAACACGAGGACCATATTAAACAAGTTTTTGAAAATAAGCATTTCAGATTCAACATGGCAGTGTTAATGTTCTTCTCTTACTGCTGCTACAGAAAAGCATATTGGAAAGGAAACATATATTAATCAGACATTTTGAATACAATTTTCCCCAGCACCATTTTATCTGAGGAAGCCAAGCAGATCACGGGTCAGTGTGACAAATAAGAGCCTGTGTCCCCATATGCCCAGACTCTTGAAGGGTAAAGCTTGGTGCTTGAAAATTCCGGTTCGTGTGGCTCCCTAATCCGTCTGTGTTTCATGTTTACCCGCAGAGGCGACAGGCGAGAGAGACACACAGAGAGAGAGAGAGAGAGAGAGAGAGAGAGAGAGAGAGAGAGAGAGACAGGGAGAGAGACAGAGACAGAGAGACAGAGATAAAGAGACAGAGAGAGAAAATCAGAGAGAGACAGTGAGAGACAGAGGCAGACAGAGACTGAGAGAGCGAAGGGGAGGGGGGGGGGAGGGAAAGTTTTAATCGATGGAGATTTTGTGTTTGATATGCATTTTTATGGAGAATGGAAAATGGGAGCGAAGGGAAGAGGGAGTGTGTGTGTGTGTGTGGTGTGTGTGTGTGTGTGTGTGTGTGTGTGTGTGTGTGTGTGTGTGTGTGTGTGTGTGTGTGTGTGTGTGTTGTGTGTGTGTGTTCGTTCGTTGCTTGAGTTAACGTCTTTTCACTGTAAGTGATATTAGACGGTGTGTGTGTGTGTGTGTGTGTGGGGTGTGTGTGTGTGTGTGTGTGTGTGTGTGTGTGTGTGTGTGTGTTGTGTGTGTGTTGTGTGTGTGTGTGTGTGTGTGTGTGTGTGTGTGTGTGTGTGTGTGTGTGTGTGTGTGTGTGTGTGTGTGTGTGTGCGTTTGCTTCTGTGCGTGTGTGTGCGTGCATATGTACACGCGGTTTGTGTATGTATCTGAGAGTGTGTATGTGAGTACGTGGGCAGTTCTTTTATTCTGAAGCAAAACTGCGCACATCAGCATTAGTGCGACGGCAGCACTGTTGGTGGTGATGTTGTTTTCAAGACATGTCTAAACAGCACAACAAAAGAAAATTTGTCGAGGCTTAACCATTTCTTTCTTGTAATAATTTATCAGACACAGCACATCCAGTTCAACCTCAGCACGTCGGTGTTGTTGTTTCTGTTATTGCCACTGTTACAAAACATACCCAAAAGGCACAAGGAAGGGAGATTAATAAAACGTCTTCATCATCTCTTATCTTCTCGCAGCAAGTGTATCTGGGGCAGCCAAACAGACCATTGTCAGTGGGACAGGAAGGAGACTGAAATTTGTGTGGCAGACACTTGGAGGGCAAAAGATGGTGCTGGAAAACTGGAGATAGGTTCTTCTGGTCTCCTCAACCTTTGCGTTCATGTTTACCCACCCAGTGGGGAGAGGAGGAAAAAGAGAGAGAGAGGGAAGCAGAAAAGGGGAGAGAGAGAGAGAGAATGAGGAAGAGACAGACAGACAAAGAGACAGACAAGGATAGAGAGGGATTGACAGAGGGATAAAGAGACAGAGACAAAGACATAGAAAGAGAGACAGACAGAGAAAGAGACAGACAGACAGACAGACGCGGACAGAGAGCCAGGGAAGTTGGGATGGAGGGAGGGAAAGTTTTAATTGATGGACATTTTGTGTTTAATTCCATTTTTATGGAGAATGGAAAATGGTAGCAGAGGGAAGGGGCACTGTGTGTGTGTGTGTGTGTGTGTGTGTGTGTGTGTGTGTGTGTGTGTGTGTGTGTGTGCGTGTGTGCGTGCGTGCGTGTGTGTGTGTGTGTATGTGTGTGTGTGTGTGTGTGCATGTGTGTGTGCATGTGCATGTGTGCATGTGTGTGTGTGTTTGCACAGCACATCCAGTTCAACCTCAGCACGTCAGTATTGTTGTTTCTGTTATTGCTACTGTTACAAAACATACCCAAAAGGCACAAGGAAGGGAGATTAATAAAACGTCTTCATCATCTCTTATCTTCTTGCAGCAAGTGTATCTGGGGCAGCCAAACATACCAGGGTCAGTGGGACAAGAAGGAGACTGAAATTTGTGTGGCAGATTCTTCAAGGGCAAAAGATGGTGCTGGAAAACTGGTGATAGGTTCTTCTGGTCTCCTTAACCTTTGCGTTCATGTTTACCCACCCAATGGAGAGAGGAGGAAAAAGAGACAGAGAGAGAGGGAGGCAGAAAAGGGGAGAGAGAGAGAGAGAAGGAGGGAGAGACAGACAAACAGACAAAGAGACAGACAAAGATAGAGAGAAATTGACAGAGGGATAAAGAGACAGAGACAGAGACATAGAAAGAGAGACAGAGACAGACAGAGAAAGAGACAGACAGACGGACAGAAAGCCAGGGAAGTTGGGATGGAGGGAGGGAAAGAGTTTTAACTGATGGACATTTTGTGTTTAATTCCATTTTTATGGAGAATGGAAAATGGTAGCGGAGGGAAGGGGCACTGTGTGTGTGTGTGTGTGTGTGTGTGTGTGTGTGTGTGTGTGTGTGTGTGTGTGTGTGTGTGCATGTGTGTGCATGTGTGTGCATGTGCGTGTGTGCATGCGTGTGTGTGTTTGCACAGCACATCCGGTTCAACCTCAGCACGTCAGGTTGTTGTTTCTGTTAATGCCACTGTTACAAAACATACCCAAAAGGCACAAGGAAGGGAGATTAATAAAACGTCTTCATCATCTCTTATCTCCTCGCACCAAGTTTATCTGGGGCAGCCAAACAGACCAGGGTCAGTGGGACAAGAAGGACACTGAAATTTGTGTGGCAGACACTTGAAGGGAACAGGATGGTGCTGGAAAAATGAAGTTAGTTTCTTCTGGTCTCCTAAACCATTGCGTTTATGTTTGCCTAATGGAGAGAGGAAGAGACAGAGAGAAAGGGAGTGAGAAAGAGAGAGAAAAGAGAGAGAGAGAGAGGAGAGAGAGAGAGAGAGAGAGAGAGACAGAGACATAGACAGAAAGAAACAGACCGACAGACAAAGATGGAGGGAAATTGAGGAAAGAAAAAAAAAAAAAAAAAAAAAAAAAGAGAGAGAGAGAGAGAGAGAGAGAGAGAGAGAGAGAGAGAGAGAGAGAGAGAAAGAATATAAGTCAAGTACTGAACATCTGACATCCCACGTCCACTATTTTCATACATGGAAAAGAAAAAGCAAATCGCTATGTGAAATACATTCGAAAATGATACCACTGAAAATGAAAAGCATCACTTTCATCACACGCAAAATACAAATACATATACAATAATTTTGTCACTGAAAAGTAAAAGTCTTCAAAGTCAGTTTGCAGTACCAAAAAATGACATAAAATATTTGTAACTCATTCCAGCACTGTGGAGAATATTACAGTTTTCAAACCTTGCTGCATCACAAGAGAAGGATATATCCCTCACGAAGCTTTCATGCATCACGCTATAAACAATATTCTTTATCACAGTTTCATGGCACCATAAAATGCGAGAAAATCTTTCATGTAAACTGGATATCTACGTATAAAGAAAAGGTTTTGAGGACATGCCTGTATCACCAAATAATAAAGAAATTTTGACGACAAACTTTGATGGATCACGTAGCATAGCAACATGAAAGAGTTAGTGAATGATACACCATGGAATATCGGAAAGACTATTGAAAAGAGAACTGGTGAACATGATATTACGGGCATCGTTTTTTATTACATCGTTGCAGCACTACAGAATATACAAGGACAAAGAAAAACTTTCAACACACAACTTCCAAGGTTTATAGATTTATAGAAAAACGTTTATCACATACTTAAGGCAACCAACCAAACAAATCACCACACTGTACGTTTTTATAATCCAAGGAAACAAATAGCCACAGAGTATTTTAATATTATTCTAATTCTTATCATCACCGTGTGAATTTTTGTACATCAAGAAACCAACAACACTGTGCATCGTCACACCAAGAAACCAATCACCACATTGTGCATTTTTAATCAACCAAAGGAACCAGTCAACACATCGTTCGTTTTTAACAACCAAAGAAAACAACCAACGCACTCATTTTTACCTTCTACAGAAAATAAATGAACAGTGTTCATGTGCACTTTTATCGATCAAACCAATGAACACATTATGCATTCTTATCAACCAAACAAACCAGTCACCACAATGTGTAGTTTTATCAAAGGAACCAATCACCCGACTGTATTTTGATCAAAGAAACAAATAAACACACTGTGCATATTTATCAACCAAGGAAACTAAAGCAGATCGATCACCATACTATGTATTTTATTAGTTAAAGAAACGAGTCATCGCACTGTGCATTTTTATGAACTCCCCCCCCCCCCCAAGAAAAAACAAACAAAACAAACTAGCAATCACTGCACTGTTAATTTAATCTGTCTCCAAAGTGTATACTTCCTTTAAATTCCTGTAGATTTGCACAAGACCTTTCGAAAATGTGCACAACGTTTTGATCTCCTCGAAGTGGTCTAAATGTTACAACTTGAACAACACGTTTCAATCTCCTAGAAGCATTCTAAAGACTAGAATTTTCACAACACGTTTCCATCTCCTAGAAGCGTTCTAAAGGCTTAACTTTTCACAAAACGTTTCCATCTCCTAGAAGCATTCTAAAGGCTTGAATTTTCACATCACGTTTCCATCTCCTAGAAGCGTTCTAAATGCTAGAATTTTCACAACACGTTTCCATCTCCTAGAAACGTTCTAAATGCTAGAATTTTCACAACACATTTCCATCTCCTAGACGCGTCTTTATGTTACAAATTGCACAACACGTTTCGATCTCCTGGAAGTGTTCTAAATGTGTTAAAATGTGGATAAAGTTTCGAGCTCCAAGAAGCATTCTGAATGTTCAAACTATTTCAATTTTACGTACGTCCTCTCCAAAACACTCAAACGATTTTAACGGTTAGAATCTTTCTAGGAAATCGAAACGTGTTGAACACCTGGGCCCAGGACTTTCCTCTACACAAGAACTGGAAGATTAACATAAAAGTTGGAGAAGCGCTGGCATTACATAATATGATTTCTTACCAAACCAAAGCCACATAATAGGGTTGTGATTCATGTATGTTATTTAGCATTGTTTAACTCACAAAGCTCACTCACGATTCTATGAAGACATGACATGAAACGCGAGGAAAGTCAATAAGACTGGCAATGGATCCCTGAAAGGAACAAAAAACAATGCAGATCATATTGCACGTTACCTTCATCACCAAGTTATCTATCAATGCATTGAAATGACAAATGATGCAATCCTTCTTCACAATATTCTACTCTGGTTAATTTAACGATGTGTATTTCCTTTATTGGGAAAATACATCCGAACCAATTTATATCATGCAATATTTTCACTTGCTGACTGCTGCTTTCAATGTAAGCCCTCATCTTCTTCTCCTTTCCTCCTCTCGGATGGAGTAATAACAAACTAAGCGTTCTCCTGCATTGCCCAGTATTTTCATAACATTTCAGTTCCTATTCATCAGCTGTGCTCTCTCTCTGGCTCTCTCTCTCTCTCTCTTTCTGCTCCCCCCACTCTCTCTCTCTTCTTTTTCTTTTCTGCTGTGCATCGATCAAGCGCTTCTGTCGAAAAAGGAATAAGCAAAGAGCAAATACAGTGTGTATTCTCAGAGGAACATCAGACGAGATCAAGCATACCTCTTCCACTGCCCTTTTCCCAAGGTTTTCCCATCCGGCTCAGTGTAGTAGGAGAATCAATGAGTACTTCAAATAACGCATCAGTCCATATTCTCGTTTTGTTTAACAGCAAGTTAGTGAGTAGAATGTGGTCCTTTTTTCCTCTGCAACTAGTTCTACTGCAAGAAGAAGTCTCTTTTATTCATAACAGAAAGAAAGATAACAAGAAGTGCTATCTTCCTCTACTTTCATACAGGACACCTCGAGCAGTGTTAAGTTGCGTACATGATAACCAGCAGGTTGCACTGTAGTTTGCATATGTCACTGAACTTGACCCCCAATATTCCTTTTGAAACAAAAACTCAGTTAAAAAATTCCATTTTCATCCCAATTCTGACATACCGATGCCAAATCTGGACCCTGACCAAGCCCCTGGAATACTAAATTATCACGTGCAAGATGCCTTGTTTCGGAAGGACTGTCAACAAGACAAAACTTGACATGACCAAAAACACCATCCCAATTCTGACATACCGATGCCAAATCTGGACCCTGACCAAGCCCCTGGAATACTAAATTATCACGCTCAAGATGCCTTGTTTCGGAAGGACTGTCAACAAGACAAAACTTGACATGACCAAAAACACCAAGACGAAAAACTGGAGAGAGGAACACCACTCCACCATCACATTCATCAGCAGAGAATGCAATGGTTTGGTCACCTTGCCAAAATGCTGCTCCACCAGCTGGTTCAAGAAGCATACAACGAAACGAGACGTGGATTTAAAGCGAGAGGGAGATTAAGGAAGGCACAGATCCACGGTGTAACAGACAACTGGACATCACAGAGCATCTCTCCTCTTCAGATCTGTCAGATCGCTACTGGCCGTCAGCCCGTTCTCCCCACGACACCCATGATTGTAGGCTACAAGCGGACAGGTAAAATAAATTGCAGGAAGAAGACAGTTCAAAAAAGGCGAGTGTCTCTCCTTACGCTGGCTCTGGATCTGGTGCTTTTTGCAGCATCGATTTTTCCATTATGATTGTCTGTATAGTAACCTATATCATTATATTCACCTTGCTTCAGTGCATTTTTCGTTTGAAAGATGTGTGCACTCAAATGACTTTTTCCATCATGGATAACGTGTGCACTGAAATCGCAATGCTAACAATGAAAAAAAAAAGGCTTAAAAGACGGAGTTTCAATGGTAGCTGTTTGTTGAACTACTAGCTGGTTAATTTTTTGCTTACATCAAGCTGCTAACAGTGAAATCAGTTGAATTCGTTTTCTAAATAATTTTTATAAGCAGCTATCCCACTGCAAGCGGGACCACCAAAAATAAGAACTTACAATCCAGTAAGCAACCTATTCATAATGGTCTGAGTTGTTGCCTCATAACTGTACATTGTTTATCACAAGATTCAAACAGTAATATGTGTGGGGAGGTGTCTGAGAGACTATGTGAGATAAAATGATACATTTCTATTGCTACTTGTCTGAAGATCTATGGGTTTCCCCTGACAAAACTCTGGAAGTTGCGTTTTTTTCCCCTTTCATATATCACATGTCATTTTCTCCAGATCATCAAAACACCAGGGCCATTCTGTTGTTGTTAATTTTTTAAACCTTTTTTTTCTTTTTGTATATTGGTTTCTTTATTGTATTTTGTGTATGCTTCTCAAAGGCCAGTTGCCCAAAAATTTCCGCCTGTCTTGTTTTGTGAATTAATACACATTCCTCCGTTCTGTTCTCGTGTCTTTCTGGTCCTCAGTTGTTGTTTTTTTTAAATTGCCAATCTAAAGAAAGCGGTGTCTGCAGGAAGAAGACGAGTGGTAACAGTAACATATGCATGGTGCACACAAAATCAGGCGTTTTTTCAGAAAAGATCTGTAATCTTTGACATGTTGACAGGAATGTATACATAAGAGAAAAACAATGTGTCCGAGGATGTGGGAATAGAGGGAGGAAGGTGAGGAAACAATAACACATGTAATACTGGTTGCAGTATTGTGAAGTATCTGTATTGTGTTCGGTAATCATTCAGAACTAACATTTGTGCTATGCTTGTAATGGTCCAGTTACACTTAACAGTGTAGCAACTATGCGGGCAAATATAAACTTCTGGCGGATGTGCGCGACACGTACAAATTAATTTTCACGTATAGGGGTCCTTGGAATTCGAAGGAATGTCAGTTGTCAGTCAAATGACAGGGAATGACTGTGGCATGACTTTTGCAGCGTCTGCACTTCATGCTGGGGGAGAAGGGGAGGGGGGGGGGTCATCTGACGTCCTTGAGTAGAAATGAGAGAGAGAAAACAAGAACAAGAACAAATGTTATTAACAAGGGTAGTGCATAAGCATAAATACGCCTTCTTCTTACATCCAGCCCTCGTAGATGGAGGGTCTACAAACACACAAGTAAAACAGAGCGAGAAGAGAAGAGAAGAGAGAGAGAGAGAGAGAGAGAGAGAGAGAGAGAGACAGACAGACAGACAGACAGATAGACAGATAGATAGATAGATAGAAGAAGAGAGAGAGAGAGAGAGAGAGAGAGAGAGAGGAGAGAGAGAGAGAGAGAGAGAGAGAGAGAGAGCAAGTTATGAAATAAAAGAAAACGACCAAATCCCTCTAGCCATATAGATGTAAACACTTGGCAACAAAGATGATAGAAAATGCACATGCGCGTGCAAGAAAGAGAACTCTTGGAGCCCGGTCAAATATAGATCGAATCACTTGCCAATACCGTTGAGGGGAAAATGCGCATGCACGTGCGAGAAAGACAAATCTTGGAGAATAACAAATGGATCGAAACTCCTTTCAAAACCAGCCTTCTCCCATTGCAGATCTTTTATGCCATCACGAGCGAGCAGAACGTGTGGAAGGCATTATTACTGATTCCTAAATAAATACCATCCAGGCCATGGAAATGAGGTTATATTGCAAGATGCGAAACATCAGACACGCTGATCATAATCACACACAAACAAAAAAAGCAGCAAACCATCGGACAACACACTGTATCATATGAAGATTTGCAGACTTCAGTCAGTGGCTTTGCTAAACCAGGGAACTTTCAGGGAATTCCTGTGGAAGGGACACAGAGAAGATAGAAAACAACAACAACAAAACAACAACAGCAAACCCAATGGACTGACAACACTGCACAATGGACAGAGAAAACATCTGCGGAGACCCATGCTTTTGCAACGTCCAACAGAGCTGAAAGAATCTCATGAACAAGTTCTAAATCGCGGCGCCCCAAAGAGTCTTCACAGACAAAGAAGAAGAAGAAGGAAGAAGAAGAAAAGAAGAAAAGAAGGAAAGCCAATACAGGGTGCAGAGCTGTCTGATGCCATATGTTTCATAACATCGACACACTGCCAAGCTGTATTTTATTTTATTTCTTTTTATGTTATTTTATTTCAGTGTGACTGCGCTGATTTTTCAGGTCTAAAATTTGTTTAATAATGAAAAAGGTCAAGAGAGTCATGGACCTGAAACGAGTACACTGACTTGTCCTCCAAACGTATGTAATAGCAACTCCCCAGCAGTCCACATCTTTGACCAGAACCTGGTAAAGATCCAGTCATAAACAACGGAAACAATTTTGCCAACACATTCTGATCACATACACACATACGCACACATGCGCCCCTCCCCCCACATGCACACAAACGGAAACACACACACACACACACACACACACCACACACACACACACACACACACACAGAGCGAGAGAAAACACACACACACACACAGATAAACACACACAGATAAACACACACCACACACACAGATCTCTCTTGGGTGATATGAAATAACCTCCCCATTTCTAAAAAGAAAAAAAGGAAACAAAACAAAACTAATTTATGAATAGACGAATCAGTAAAGAAATGAAAAATAGTTTAATAAATAATAAATAAATGAATCTCACTATGAATAAATAAATGAATAGATAGATAGACAGATAGATAGATAGACAGATAGATAGATATAGATAAATAGATAGACAGATATAGATAAAAAGATAGATAGATAAACAGACAGATAGATAGATAGATAGATAGATAGATAGATAGATAGATAGATGATAGATTGATTGATTGATAGATAGATAGATAGATAAAATGAAATAAAGTAAAACAAAATAAAATGAAATAAAAACCAACCAACTCAAAAAAATTCAAAAAGTCGGAAATATTGCTGGAAGCGTAAAGTGAAATTAAATTGTAAGAATGTACTTGTCATCTCCAACTTTCCCTTCTCCCTGTCTTTTTTTTTCTGAAAGCTGCCGGCTCCCACACTGTATGAACGAGTATATCAATGTTCGGTGACAGAAAACCGGTCAATTCCACCGGGCTTAAGCCTGAAGGGTTTGAGTTAATCTAAATCCATTCACTGAACATGGATTTTTTTAATGTTCAGGTATCTTGAACAATAGTGTCTCTTTCCAAGATTGTCACTTTTATTTTCAAGTGTTTGCCTCGCGTGGCATTTTACATAGACACAAAGAATCTTGAAGACTTGTTTTTGACAGATTTGCATGGAACGTAAGTGGATGAATACTATCATTTTATTTTTCTAGTTATAAACAGAACATGGCTGCCTGGGGCTCCATTTTCAAGAAGATTAAATGCATGTCCTTGTCCTCAGTCAGGGAAGAAACGCTGATTTCTTTCTCTTGAGGCTGCGTTTAATTTCCAATGTATATTTGAACAA
This sequence comes from Monoplex corrugatus, assembly GCA_030674185.1. Lineage (NCBI taxonomy): Eukaryota > Metazoa > Mollusca > Gastropoda > Littorinimorpha > Ranellidae > Monoplex > Monoplex corrugatus. Next base: position 52,281,005 of record CM060308.1, read on the forward strand.
AGAAATTCCATATGTTTGACAATGCTTGCATGAAAATACATACTGCGAATCAAATCTTAAGGTCATCATATACATATTGGAACAATACACAGTTAAGGAATTGCAAAGGGGGAGCGAGAAGTGGGGTAACATCTGAACACTGAAACCTTGTAACCTCTCTATGGGCTTGAATTCAAATCCCGATATGCCTTTGATAAACGATTATCTTGATAGGTACTCTCGGGTCACCATGCTCCCATCGCCCCATCCTGGTTCTTAGGCCCTAAAGTCAGGAACGGCAAATCGTTGAGCTGTGTGTGTGTGTGTGTGTGTGTGTGTGTGTGTGTGTGTGTGTGTGTGTGTGTGTTGTGTGTGTGTGTGTGTGTGTGTGTGTGGAGTGTGCGCGCGCGCGCGCGCCCGCAAAAAAAGTAAGTGGCGACAACAGTACACGCGGTGATTGATTACATCTGAATGGCGCAGAATAGCTGCTAATTATCAGAAAAGGTACTGGCAGAAACAGACCCAAAGACCGGAGGACTCTTCCCACGCAACGCCAGCGGGAAAAAAAATATGTGCCTCCGGGACAGGTCTTGTATCCAACATGAAAACCCACACCAGGTAAAGAATCTGTTACTGTTGTTGTTATTTTTTGTTTAAAGCCCAGCAGTAGACCCATATCTAGGCTATAACCATTTCAAAACATACACAATACTTCAACAGGAAAAAAAAAAAAAAAAAGAACGAAAGAAAATCAAGTACTTATCGATACATTTGCACACATAATCCAAAGAGATGCCCCTGGTGCTGACCACTCCGTCCAATTTATCACATAGGGGATTTGAAAACATACCTGAATACAAATTTAAACATAATTAAAGACACTAAAACATATTATATAAAACGGGTCTAAATTACCTAAAATTGCTTCCGCATATCACATTTCCCTAGAGCCAAAAATGCACCTAATACATGTACCCAATCACCAATCCTAACAGAAAATACGTCGACGTTATCGAACAATACATTGAATGAACAAGCAAGGCAGAAAATGATAAGAAGAAATGATAGAAAGCAACGGGACAAGACAGAAACAAAGAAAGTGACAGAAAAGAGGAAATTTTTAGCACAGAATTTCCAGAAGGTAGGAATACCATGTATACTGAAAGAGCCCCCGGCATTCCCAGGGGGGCAGGAAAAGGATGGATCAATGTCTACTTATCCGTAAGATCGATGGAACAGTCCATCATCACCATCAGTCATGTACTTAGAGGTCGTTTTATGTACAGTGTCGTGTTGTGTTCATGTTTAAATATGTATGCTACTGGCCCAGGAAAACAGGCGTACTGGAACAGTTCTTAGTTTTCAGATCCATCCCACTGATTAAAGTAGGTGTGTTAAAGCCCTATCAGTATACTCAGTCCTATCATGTGTCTGCTACTTGTTAGAAGATTCAACATTATCATTTAATTCGGGTTGGTATGATGTTTATAATCCGGAAAGTCCTAAATGACATGTTGAGCTATGATCAATCTGAAGTCGCTAACATCATCTTTAAGTGACCAACTACATAGTATTTTAAAATAAAATGTCCTAAAGGTCTGGCTTGCTGGAAACACACCATCCTAGACCTCTCCCTCAACCCCTTCGCTCAAGACCTCTGCCTTCCACCCACCCCCACTCACACGCACACGCACGCACACACACAACACACAAACACACATACTGATCTCTGTCCACACACACACATACACACACACACACACCGCACACACACACACACACACACACACACACACACACACACACACACACACACACACACACACACACACACCGCAACCCTGATATGAACTGCACAGGGACAGATGGGCAGGAAAAGGTCCTAAGAGACTTAGTTACCTTGGTAGCTGCCCATTCCTGATAACACTGGATGACATCTCTTAACTCCGCGTGACATATGTACGCTGCGAATGCTGACGAAGCTTTCTCGGAACCTTTCCTCCTTAACCCTTTGACTCCCTCACCTTATCTACCAGCTTCTGGCATTCTCAGCAATGAAAGTAAAACACAGTTATAATCTTTTCACTCCTTAACCCTATCCACAAGTTTCTTGCAAAAAAGCTGGTGGGTGGAATGAGCGAATTGCGAGGAGCTGGTGGATACGGTGATGAAGTGAAAAACTAAATCTTTTGCAGCTCGTGGAAAAGCTAACGGAGCGAAAGGGTTAATGCCCTCCCCTTATCTCAACACTGTCTTCCACCCCCATTCCCAACCTTCGTCCTCCCCCTCCCCCAACACACGCCAGAACTCTAATACAAACCGCAGAGAGAGATACAGAGATAGGGAAGTAAAGGCAGGAAAAGTCCCGTGTTTCGTTCCCTTGGCAACTGCCTCGTTCTGATAATGCAGAGTGACATACTAGAGACAAAAGATTGCGTGTTGTCCAATGTTTAAAAAAAAAAGATGTTTAACATGCAGTGGCCATCCCAACCCCGCCTGCATAAATTTATGGATTCTTCTAACAACAAACACACAACTGATGTGATTTCTGTTTCACACAAACACACGTGCGCGCACAAAGACTAGGATGTAAGAACAAGATACTGTGGTCTCCTCCTTTAAGGAGATGAGTTTCAAGCGGGTGATGTGAGTGGAGAATAAAGGAGCCGGAGGTGATTTAAAAGGGTGGGGAACTGGTTGTAATGGAAGATTCAGGAATGTAGGGGTTATGGTAGATGGTTGAGAAAAGGAGGTACAGGACAACAGGGATGATGAATAGGGAAGATAGAACAACAAGAGGAAAGCAGTAAGGTGATATAACAAGAGGGGGGTGGGGGTGGGGGTGGGGAAGGATTGCACAGCTTTTGCTCTTTGCATGGCGATGAACACTGGCAAGGGGAGAAGATCTGGTGGCCATCAGTGTCAGAGAAATTGATATGTGAAGCCTCTGAAAAACAGTTCAATATTTCACTGGATTCCCAGAGCAATAGCTTGTGTTTGTGAGTGGGGCGTGTGTGTGGTGTGTGGTGTGTGTGTGTGTGTGTGTGTGTGTGTGTGTGTGTGTATGTGTGTGTGGTGTGTGTGTATGTGTGTGCGTGCGTGCGTGTGTGTGTGTGCATGCGTGCGTGTTTTGTGTGCGTGCGTGCAAGTACACGCGTGTTTATGTGTGGTGTGTGTGTGTGTGTGTGTGTGTGTGTGTGTGTGTGTGTGTGTGTGTGTGTGTTGTGTGTGTGTGGTGTGTCTGTGCTGTGTGTGTGTGAGAGAGAGAGAGTGCGTACTTGCGTGTGTGTGTTTGTGTTTGTCCGTGTGTGTATGTTGTGTGATTTTGCTTAGTAAGCAAGTGCTTAGTCGTTTATGGATGAATATAATATTTCCAAAAGTTGAATCAGAGCTCCACCCAGGAAAAATATACAGACGCAGACATTTGAAAGTTTCTGATTTTGTGTTTGATGATAACAGTTCATACAAAAAATCCTCTTTCTAGGTTTTTTATTTCCATCCTGTTATTCCAGATGACTCAGTATTCACAGCTGTGGCCTAGTCTTTAGAGAAAGACAAGTAACATTTATAGGACATTTTATGAGGCAAGAAAATTAGAGCACCAAGTCCACAACAGAAAGCTGTTGGGAAAAAGAGAGTACCAGGAAGACTCAGAGAGAAAATATTAGGCGGACTTGCGCACTGGATGAAGACAGAGAAGGTGGGAGATGTGCTTGCAGCGACGACGGACAGATTCACATGGAGGGAGATGGTCGCTGACGCCATGCGGCAGGGCATGACGATAATGATGTCTAGTGATTAGAACATCCTCTGTGGAAGTGAGAGTTTCCAGGTCCCCTTTATCAAAGACTGATGACCAGCAGACATTCTCTGCATGTCACTTTTCATCAGAGACAAGGGTAGACGATGGAACTTAATTTTCAGTGCCAGAATTTGTACAACTTTTGGGATCATACCAGGTGTACCACAGTTTTATTTACAAGGTTTTTGTTCCACATTCAGTGATATCATTTGTGCTTGTTTAGCTGATTGTTTGCCTGCTTGCTTGGGTAACTGTTTGTCTATCTCTTCTTTCAAAGTTGTTTTTAAATCGTCTTAGATAAGACCCAAAGCCAAATACAAGAGCACTAATGGCAAAGCGTAACTGTGAAAATTATTAGATCGCTGACCGCTGTGTAGGCTATATAGGGTGAATGGTGTAGTGAGAGAGAGAGAGAGAGAGAGAGAGAGAGAGAGAGAGAGGAAAGAGAGAGAGGGCCGGGGAGGGAGAGAGAGGGACAGACAGACAGACAGACAAAAAAGACAGACAGAGAAGATGGAATCTTTAAAAACTTCGTGCTCAAGGATAAAAAATCGATCTAAAAACGTTCACCTAAATGAGCAATCAGACAATTTACAAACGATCAGAAATCACCAAATGGGCAGCCTTGGCAGTGAAACTGATGTGGAAAATGACCTCAAGTGAACTCTTTGTGCATGCATCACGTGTGTATAGAGGGTGGAATGATGTGTGTGTGTGTGTGTGTGTGTGTGTGTGTGTGTGTGTGTGTGTGTGTGTGTGTGTGTGTGTGTGTGTATGTATGTATGTATGTGTGTGTGTGTGTGTGTGTGTGTGTGTGTGTGTGTGTGTGTGTGTGTGTGTGTGTGTGTGTGTGTTGCGGGAGGGTTCTAGGCGTACCTGTACTGTCCTGTCCCTCCTCCCAACCCGATCGTATATCTGCTAATTCCCATCGCTAATATTCTGTCCAGTTCTACCGTTTCTCCAATCCTAGTGCCGCCCAGCCTACTTTGACTGCCCTCTCTACCCCCTCACCTATTGTGACTTTAACTAGTCTGACAAATTTACCACTACCCTATCAGTACATTTTACATTTTGGAACTGAACAAATAGAAAAAAGTAGCAAATTCTTTGTAATCTTAAGCACTTTATCTTAAGCACTTTTAAGCACTTGTATCTTATTCAAATCTAACGTAACCTCTTATGACAAACAAGATATTTCATCCAAAATAGATGTGTGTATATGAAAGATAATCCTTAATCTAATCTAAAATAGACATGTGTACAAAATAATCCGTCTTACAAACAATAATCTCTCCTAAGTAAAACAATTTGTTATCAATATTATTGTTTTGTTCACACCATCCTTGAATCACTGCCACCACACAGTTCATTTCGATTCTGCAATACACATTTCTATTCACCAAAACTGAGCTCAGTAATATACGCGACATCTTTACCTGCCTATAAGTCCTACAATTTTTAAAGTGCAACAATGACTATGACCAAAAGTCATGCTCACAAATGTTTGGCTCGGAAGGCAGAGTTCCTGTAGCACAGCACAGGTACTGACAACATTCTTAATAAGAAGAAAAACTGAATTAAGGTGTCCTTGCTATTCACAATGAAAAGAAAATGTAACAAGTTATAATCAGAACACACGGAAAGTATAATAGAAAAATGCAAACAATATAGAAACACGTGGTATGGTAATAAATACACACACACACACACACACACACACACACACACACACACACACACATACACACACACACACACACACACACACACACACACACACACACACACACACGCACACAATACCAACGCGGCATATGGTGTGAAAAGTGATTCATGTGTACATTACGTAAGATCTGAACTTATGATGATTGATTTTTACACAAGATTGCAAGATTGATTTTTACACAAGATTGCAACACGTGCAACAGTTGCTGCACTATGTATTAAAACTGTAAATTAATGTAGCTTTTGAATTGCTGCCAGGATGCGAAACGGATTCACCAAAAAGAAAAGCCACCGTAACTACTGCGAAAGAAAAAATGACTGCATGGTAACGTCATATCGTCCAAAGCAATACAACTGATAATCTAGTATGTTGGCAAGGTCGATGTAGATGTTTGTGCACATTATCTATTGTCCATTTTGTTTCAGTTTCACTTTTAGTTTTTCAAGATGACGGATACCGGATACGTCATACGGATATGCGCTCGGAATGAGTTCCATATGCACTAACGTCACAGATGCTGTGTGATGGAGAAGGTCTACAATGATCATGGCACAAGCCTTAAGCCTGCACATAAACCCATGAGATGGCCAGGTTTTAAGATAAACTATCTTGACTAGCGTATAGACATACAGACAACAATAAACAAACAAACAAACAAAAACCACACACACACATAGTGACAAACTTGCCCGTTCTCCAGTTGTCTTTTCTTTTTCTTCACTTTTTCTTTATCTCTGTTTCAGAAAAAAAACTGAACATTTTCCATTCCACAATGTAAAAGTCTGCGCAGTGTTACTTTTGAGATGGTACCAATGTCAGTCTGATTAATGATAGCTCTTGTTCTTCACTTCATATTAGATTTTCGGCCACTTCCTCAATTCATTTTTAGGTAAGACTTTCAATGGTATGATGACTCATACATTTTGTTCTCGAGGGTAGTTTTAAGCGCCTGAGGACTACGGACTTTTCAAGATGTAGAATTTTTGTTGTATTGACAACGTACTGCGGCCTATAATCCATAATCGATTACACTCAGTATTAGATCTTGGTATAGCTGAAAGAGCTGATGTTGTTCAATGCCTTTAGCTGCCATGCTTTCAGGATTGAAAGGCCCATTTTACATTTGAGTTTCGCGGTTTCCACATGTTTTCTCAAGGTTAGATTTCTATCAAAACTGATGCCAAGGTAGCGTATGTTGTTTGTTCGCTCGATATTGGTTCTTCTGAACTTAACTGGTGGAATGTTTTTACTCGCTGCTTTGTTATCAAGGGTGCAAAACAGTACTTGTGCCTTGGTGGGCTTGAATGCAGATCCGGTTTCTTGATATCACTGATCTACGTTGTCTAACTGTTCTTGGCCTGCTTTGTTTTTTCCTAGTGCATTTTCACCTAACTTGAAGGTGAGTCCGTCGTCAGCAAAAGTGAATATACGGGCTGGTTCGTTGTTCTTGAGATCAGCAAGACCTTCTGTATGTATGTTGTAGAGAACAGGAAAAAATGCCCATCCTTGAGGGAGTCCCATAGAGAGTTTTTGTGGTGCTGAACTCTAGTTTCCAAGTCGTATCGCTACTATTCATTCTTGGAGTGCAGCGGCAATCCATCTTGCCATGCTGACGCCATATCGCTGAAGTAATTCCATGAGTAGTATGAACTGTACTTTACTGTCCGCATTCTGAAAACCTTCGTAGACTTCGTGAGCAAAGGCAGTTGCGTTTGCTTGTGTACTTTTTCTTGTTATAAAGCCTCTTTGATCAGGTGAGAATATTTTTCTGTCTTTTGGATCTTTAGACAATTTCTTTGCTGTTATGTTTTCCATCAGTTTCCCGGTGACGTTTTGCAAAGTCAAGGATGCGATATCCATTTGGTCTGCGATGATCTTAATCCAATATTTAGAAAGCTGTGTGTCCAGTCCTTAGGAACATGATCTTTCTAAAAAAAAATGTCATGATAGAGAGTATATAATTCACTTTTGTCGTGTTCAGACAACGTTTTGATGCCATAACATCGATTCTTGTCTGGAACATGGGCTGTGTTTTCTGCACCGTGCAAGTGCTTCATGCATTACTTGTTTTGTTACTTCATCATCTAGTTCAGTCTGTGTCATTTTCTTAATGTAAGTCTGCAATGAATTTTCTTTTTTCTTCAAGGTTTTTCTGGTCATTCTATTGTATGAAACGATGTAGTTGGGCTTATCCTTTCTCTTCGTTTGTTCTTAATGTGGTTCCATTTGTGTTCGTGATATCAGGTATCGTGGTGTTTGTGGTTTTCCCTCCCATTTGTTAACAGAACTGCCAGAATTGTGTTTGTGCTGTACGCGTTTCTGGTTGTGCCAAATGGCAAGTGCACGGGGAACGCAAGGGCTTGGATTGAGTCACACATTCAATTGACATTCTGACAACGTAGTTTGTGGAAGAGAAATTTGTAATCAGTCCTTCACTTTGCGACGTGTTGCCTTGGTCACTATTGAATACACAACAATATACATCATGGACGTAAGCTGAAAAAGAATGAACAACAAGAAATGCCATTTCTCTTTGATAAAGGAAAGGTTTTAAGTCTTGCAAGCTTGTAACAGAGATCAAGAGGGCATTTCAAGCAACAGTACTACAGTTTACGTCTGACAAGAGATAACGACGTCATCAATGAACGGACAAGAACGAAAGAAAAATGCATGTCTCATGGAAAAAAATCATGGTGATCGTCACAGTTACAACTGTTACTGTTCATACTGTTAGTGTAGTTACATAAATAAAGCAACTCATGAGTGCATGTGCTTGGCACATGATAGACACTAACGTGTTGCTTGAACGATACAGCACTATGTTCAACCACGAGAAAATGCATGCATTAACTTAAAGATGCATCAGTGAAAAAAAAAGAACAAAAGCATATAAGGTATGATGATAACGAATATGATACTGACTCGAAGAGACTGTGTGACATGGATGAATACATGAGATGAATAATACAAATGACATGGATGATATGGTGAATAAATACGTGAAATGGATCATATTAATGATATGGAAGAATGTACGGGTGGGTACCCTGGGGCTACATGAAGTAAACGAGTATGATGTGATTTTGCTGATGAACATATATAATGAACATTTGATTAGTATTTTGTTGGTGAACGCTGGATGAACGCATGATGAGCTTTGAATGAACACATGCGTTCAATTAGGCAGGGAGTTGAAACAACGCAGACTATGCATAGAGAAGATGACCTCTTAGGCGCGTGCGATCATTAGAAAAGGTGGTTGTCGCCATTACGATGACTGTATACAGTGATGAGGCGCACCCAATGGAATTGTTGAAGCACGACGGGGTAATGACCCTTGAAATGGAATTCCATTGTACGAATACTCATATAAGTACAAGACATGTCTGGCAAGGCAAAGCGCTGAGGATCCAATTTTCACTAAAAAAATGGAAAAAAAATGGCGTGGGGTAGGTAGTATCGTACGAGTAATAAAACCGACGAAGCCGATTACGGATACACGTGTGAATTCAGTTTTCATGACAAAACTAGTTGCAAAATCTGCATGTCAGGTTCCTGCAACAGAACAGATGTGTTATATAAAAAACTTATATTATACAAAAACATACACAACACAATAAGCGAACTGAGTCATAAGAAATATGTAATGCACCTTAACAGCTCAAGTAAATAAGGTATTGTAACAAATTGTAACAATGCCACCACCGAGAAACTGTTCAGCTGTAGACAGGATATATATTGCTAGTAACCATATACACTTCTTCAGGAATCAGCTTCATTGTTAGTACACACACACACACACACACACACACACACACACACACACACACACACACACACACACACACACACACACACACACACACACACACACACATACAAAGAAAGTCCGCAAACATAAAGTTCCATTCACTCCAGTTCTCCTCTACTACACTAGTTGTGTTAAATACAATGACTGACTGTTTCTCGATTATACATATACTTTCTTGAACAAAGAGCTTGGAACCTATAGATTTCTAGAAGTGTTTCTAGTGGGTACAAGTGTCTATATGTAGAAAGACAATCAGAGAAATATACAGAATAATCCAGATGCATTATTGTGCGCCTTGGCCAACACAATCAAGAGAAGGAGGAGGTTTTGTATCACACAAAGAGAATGAACGAGCGATGGGGACGATGTGGATGCAAACTTAGTACTGAGGCAAGTTTCATAGGCGTAGCAAAGTGAGGCAAAGCTAGCTAAAACGATCCAATCTAGCGAGCTGGTTTCATACAGTTCCACCCAGCGCGAGCAAAGCTAGCGGTTCCGTTAGCGAAGCGTAGCGGTCTCGAGAGGTGCTCGCTTACGATTTCAAGATGGAGACAGCGTGTGCGACAGAATTCATATCTTTGCCCTCTGTTGCTATCATACTGTGGTTACAATTGCCGCAAAAGTGTTGTTTGT
>CM060308.1:52300955-52325955 GCA_030674185.1 Monoplex corrugatus
GCACAGAACAGGCATCGGTCATTTGCCTGTTGATGATTACCTTCACCAAGATAACGTACTGATGACGCCAAGACTTATCTGTGCCGATCGGATCCTAATATGACTCAAATAATTATAGATGACATTAGAACAGTTTCTAGCAAGGAAAACAGCAAACGCAACAACAACAACAACACCAACAACAATAACAACAACGAAGAAAGAAAAAAAGATGAATGCATTGTCAGTTGCACTGTATTACTTAGTATCCAAATGAAATTTGCATAATCAATTTATGAAATTCGTTATAAGCATACAGGCAAATTTGATTCTGTTTATACGCCGATCAATACTTAGCCGTTTCTTTTCCGTGGCTGGGGGAGCTACAGAAGTGCTATTTCTCTTCTGCAAACAAAGCTTTTTAAGAAATCTATTGGCCTTTGGCGTATAGATCTAGGTATACTGAGAAATTATATTGTGTGGTCAGACAGAATTTCATTGGCACTTCATCAGTAGTCGGTTCCCCTGTTTGTTGTTTGTTTGTTTGTTTGTTTAAATTAGTCTCTCTTTTTCTAAAGAAAGAAGAAAAATGCCTAAAATCAGCATTTTTTTTAGAAAGGTGTGTGAACAAGACTTTGTCAGGAACTTCTGACAATATTTAAAATCTCTAGTACTACCGTTGTGATTGTCTACCATAGTCGTGGCTTCATATCAAATTTTTCATTTGTTAATTTTTATTTCATACTGATGCTTTTTCAAGTTTGCAATGACCTTGAGAAGCACAAAATGTGCATTTTCTATAACAAATTTTAGTATAAAACGGGAGATTGTTAGAATGTTGAAACACTTTTTTCTTTTGATCAATAGAGCCTGATATAACAAGTCATTCTCTGTGTGTCTTGTTCTGTCTGTCTGTCTTGTCTATCTCAGTCATTCTCTGTGTTTCTCGTTCTGTCTGTCTTTCTGTCTGTCTGTCTCAGTCATTCTCTGTGTTTCTCGTTTTGTCTGTCTGTCAATCTGTCTCAGTCATTCTCTGTGTTTCTCGTTCTGTCTGTCTGTCTGTCTGTCTGTCTGTCTCTCTCTCTCTCTCTCTCTCTCTCTCTCTCACTTATCCGCCCTCACATCCATCTGTCCGCTTCCCTGATTGACACGCTCATTGAAATCCCGAGGGAGTCGCTAGGACGAAATGAGCTCCCAACAACAATCTGCTGTCTTTACAACTACTTTCTGTCCCTCCACGTTGCATCAATATCACACACTCAGTAGAGATCCTTAGGGAATCACAAGCTCTAAATGAGCTTCAAATAACTCCTTAGTTTTTCTGTTTGTGGAGAAATGAACAAAGGGAATGGATGCCAATGAAAAGTGCTGAGACTGGCAATAATAAAACTTCGTAAGCTTTGACTCCCGCACCCTTCCACCAGCATCCTGTACTGCCAACCAAGCTAGCAAAGCAAAAACTTAACCCTTTGATCCCTGCACCCTATCCACCAGCTTCCAACAGGTGAGGGAATCACAAGTTAAGTTTTTGCAGTTGATGATGGGCTGCGGGAGTCAAAGGGTCAATCTGATGTGTTTATTATATTGTGTTGTGAAGTTGTCATATTTCATTGTGAAGTGTCTTTGTATCATACTGGTTGTATTGTACTGCATGTCTTTCTACAATATTTGGTGTGTTGTGCTGAAGTGAATGATGAATCCTTCTAAGCAGTCAATGCACTTAAACAGTTTCATTTTTTCCTTACAGCTGTCCCATTTTCTACGCCATATTAACACCCACAAAAGGGACATTTTTGACAAAGCTATGATGATGATGACGACGACCGGGATGATAGTCATGATGCAAAAAAAGTTCGATTTTGACTTGAAATTGCTGGACAGGACTGTACTCTGCGCTTCCTTTTATAAGGTATCCTGACGTCAACCAGGGCCGGGAGCTACAAACACCTGCAAAAATGGTCAGAAAATTTGAGCTATACCCTCAATGACAAATTCGTAACGTGGATGAGACTCGACGGCGTGACCCCTGTCTTCCCAATATTCAGCTCTGGGTAGGAGCTGGCTGGGGCCGAAATATCCCGCAATGATTTTGACAGGACTGATGGGGTTCGAACCCCACAACCTTTCAGTCGTTCGTCTTGAGCTGTGTGTATGTGTGTGGTGTGTATGTGTGTGTGTGTGTGTGTGTGTGTGTGTGTGTGTGTGTGTGTGTGTGTGTGTGTGTGTGTGTGTGTGTGTGTGTGTGTGTGTGTGTGAGTGTGTGTGTGTGTACTTTTTTTTTTTTTACCACTAAGGGATTTTCTTTGGTGCATTGCAGACTATGAGTTTGTAATTATCCTGGGTAGAACATGCAGTTACCAATACAATACGGCGCCATCTACTTTTCAACTTTTCCGTCGGCATCTTGTCTTTGTTTACCTACTAAAATTTGTCTTTGTTTGCCTATTACAGTAAACACTGTTGTCTTTGTTTACCCATTAAAATTTATCTTTGCTTACTTATTAAACAAGATATTTTTTGTGCAGATTTGCCGCAACTCTCTCACGCAAATAACACTGAATTTCAGTGGAAATTTTCGAAAAGATTTGAGAAAAGAAATTGCCAGGGACAAAATATATCTTGCCGTGGGTCTTTGGTGTCTGCTGTCTGCTTACGCTTACTGCACACGTTAGCTCGACCTATCATTTTATCCGAAAGACTAGCAATCAAGACCATCACTCAAACTGTCAGTCAGCATCTAGCGTAAGGACCATTTCGAAAATCCCTAAGGCCTGTGCTGAAATCTGCAACTTTTAACATCCGTGACAGATACTTCGATCACAAAGGCCAGTGCTCCACATGAAGCACAGTTCTGAGTGAAGAAGGTATTGTTCCATTCAGTGTAGGTGGCGATATATAATCTACAACTTCTCTCTTTCTGCCCCATTTTCGAGATGCTTCAGCAGCATTAATGCCTCCACATCCCTCATTTTGAGAATTCAGCACACTTAAGTCTGGAGTTTGAAGTTTGTTCAAGAGGGATTCATCGCTCTGGGATAATTCCACATGCGTTCCGTCCAAATTTGAAAGCAAATATCCAGCAGACTCACTGAGCCTGCGCATCAACACTCTGACCTGGCAAGGTCTTGAAATGGGGAGTGGAACGAGATCTATGAAATACTGGCATCACCAGTGATGGAAACATTAACGCTTTCATTCTTGCGCCCTCTCCACCAGCATCTACATGCTCAGCAAATCATAAATCTAACCCTTTGACTCCTTCACCCTATCCACCAGCTTCCTGCAGGAAGCTGATGGCTAGGGTGTGGGAGGTTAAGTTTTTGCAATCGGTGGATAGGATGTGGGCGTCAAAGGGTTAAGATGGGCAACAAACAAGCCAGCTAATGAGACCTATGAAACACAGACAGCACCAGAGTGACTGGAGCATTAAGATGGGCAGCCAACAGGCCTAACTTTTATGTTACAGGGTAGGAATCATCTCGGAGACATAAGATCCTGTCAACGCACCATCAGACCTAAGTTCACTGAGTCAGGGTCCCAGTGACAGGAAGTCCATAGGACTATGACAGATTAATTGCTAGCGGTCACGAGAAAGTGTGTACGTTGATTTCCCTTTAGGTCTGGCATTATGACATAGTTGTAGCTTAATGAGACACATTTCTGTTGATGGTCGCTCAAGCCCTAAATCCTACGGGAGGGGGAAGGGGGAGGGGGAGGAAGGGTTTGGGATTGGGGAGGGAGGGAGGACAGCTGACGCCACATAAATTATCTGAATTATCTTTCGATCAATACTTAAAACCCACATATTTTCTTAGGGGATGCTATATACTATGGTCTGCAGTAATTTACACTTACTTATATTTTCTGACAGCAAGACCGAAATAGTTGCTCTCATTATTATGTAAAGAGATCACATCACCCTCTCTAGAGAAAATCCACGTTCTTAACAATCCATACTTTTGTGCAATCTTCGAGTGATCAAGTGTGAAGTCATTCCTAGACGGCCATTCCCCAAAACAGATAAAGTTTTCAACATTATGACACGTGTGTGTGTGTGTGTGTGTGTGTGTGTGTGTGTGCAGTGGTGCGTGCGTGCGTGCGTGCGTGCGTGTGTGTGTGTGTGTATGTGTGTGTGTGAGTGAGTGTGTGTGTGTGTCTGTGTGTGTCTGTGTCTCACTCTGTCTGTGTCTGTGTGTGCTCATGTGTGTGCGTGCGTGCGTGCGTGCTTGTGTGTGTGTGTGTGTGTGTGTGCGCGCGCGCGTGGGCTTGTGTGTGTGTGAGTATTTGTGCGTGTGTGTATGCGTGTGTGTGCGTGCGCGCGTGCGTGTGTGTGTGTGCCCGTGTGTGCGTGTGTCTGTGTGTGTGTGCGTGTGTCTGTGTGTGCGTACGTGCGTGTGTGTGTGTGTGCGTGTGCGTGTGTGTGTGTGCGCGTGCGTGTTCATTTTGGGGGGTGGGGTGGGAGTGGTGGTGGTCGGAGAGGATTTTCCTTTTGACATTCGAGACTCTCTGGAGAGATAGAGCGTTGCCACGATGTGCGCAACATCACAGTTTTCTGTTTGCATGTACTTTCGTTTACCGTATGGATCTTTCCACATAATTCAAGTAGGGACAACTCCTTTGTTGTCCTGGGTTATTTTTCGTGCGCTAAGTGCATAATCATCTTATACGAAAGACTAGTTATTGTCATTATTATCTCTGTCTAAAGCCCAGCTGATTGCGTAGAGCCATATCAGGACTATAACCGTATTAAACATATAGACATTTCAACAGGGAAAAAAATTGGAAAAGAAAATTTAAGTACACGTATCAATGCATTCGCGCACATAATCTAAGGAAATGCCCCTTGCATTCACTACTCCGTCAAATTTTTCAAATAGAGGATTTAAAAAAATTGAATACAAATTTAAACATAACTAAGGATGCTAAAACATATGTAAAAACGGGCCTAAGTTGCCTAAAATTGTTCGCGCATATCACAAAAATGTAGTTAATAGGCTACATGTACCCAATTATCAATCCTAAGAGAAACTACGTAAGACTTCATCGAACACGTACAAGTGAATGGACCATTAAGGCAGACAACCATAAGAAGAGATGACAGAAAACAAAGGAACAAGGCAGAAACAAAGAGAGTGGTAGAAACCAGGAAATTTCAAACACAGAATTCCCAGAAATTGGGGATACTATTTTCACTGAAAGACCCCCCGACTCCCCACCAGGAGCGAAAGATTAGTACCCAGAAAACAATTCAAAGACTAGGAGAGGGGAGGAGAAAACTCCTGAATGATTTGGAAACTGAACTTGGGATTTCTCGCATCTTCAGCCCGCACTTTACCACTAGGCAACTCTTCCACGCAGAATTCTATTCTCCTGTGTCGTGGTGCCAGACACAACAAATGTTATAAAGATGTCGGCGGAAAGTCTAGGAGTGAAGGGCCGGGAATCCTATTACAACCCCCTGCGGGAGGGTCATTGCCAGTCCTTTTTAACCTAAACGAATCATGTCGTTTTTGTGAACGCTGGTAAGTTGTACAAATGTTGGCCTTTGAAAATGCCGTTCACCATCTACTCTTTGTTTACCCCTGACAAAGAACACTGACAAGGAAAAGTGTCTGCTAATTATCAGCGTCTGAGGAGAGGATGTACGTGTGTAGTCTTTAGAGACGGTTGAATGTTTCCAGAATTATCAAGTTGGTAGATTACATGTACGAACACAAACTGAACACAAATTGAAATATGTGGAAACAGAGAGATAGAGGTTGGGGAGAGAGAGAGAGAGAGAGAGAGAGAGAGAGAGAGGGAGAGAGGAGAGAGAGAGAAGAGACAGAAGACAGAAGACAGGACAGAGCAGAGACAGAGAGAGAGACAGGCAGGCAGACAGACAAACAGACACAGAAAGACAGAGACATAGACAGAGAGCGTGTGTGTGTGTATATATATGTATGTGTGAACTGCGTATTTTTGTAAGAGTGTGTGTGCGCGCGCGGCGGTGGTGTTGTGTGTGTGTGTGTGTGTGTGTGTGTGTGTGTGCATGTGTGTGTGTGTGTGTGTGTGTGTGTGTGTGTGTGTGTGTGTGTGTGTGTGTGTGGTGTGTGTGTCTGTCTATATGTTGTGTGTCTGTGTCCGTGTGTGATGAATCAGAAAAGACATTAGCGGACACCACTGGAATGACCCTCAGTAGTGCAGGTTTTCTGCGGCGGGTGGCCCAGTCATGACTAGGACACTGACTGCTTCTTGTAGACGCCTTAATACTGTGAATGTAACGGAACGAACCCGAGCATATAGCACTATGACCAACCTGCGGAGTAGTATGATAAGTATGGTACCACACAGACAGCCTGAAACACTGAGTCAAAAAACGAAACAAAACAAAACAAAGACAGCAAAGTAAAACAAACTGAAGCTTTACAACTGACTGCACGATATGCCTATTGAAAACGAACAGGAATAAACTTAGAGAAGGACATCACCGGTTTTAAAAACTGGGCTCCGTCAACAAGAACTTTTCCTGGCAAGTGAAACTACTTAACAGAAACAGGTACGACCTGCACTAACAAATTATCCACACAGTTTATATATATTAAAAAAAAAACATAAAAAAAAACAACAACAACAAAAAAAACGACACGTAAGGTACGAGAATGATTTGATTCTCCGACGGCCATGGAGTGGGCGGGAAATGTGGTGAAAATGGAAAAGGCTGTGGGGTAATTGGGTAAATTTCTAACAAGGTATTCCTCTGAGAATACATTGTGTTTGCTCTTTTCTCATTACTTGGGCAGCAGACCCCGTTTGATCGATGCTCGCACAAAACAAGGACTGATACTGTGATAGATGGAAACCGAACTGTTGTGGGAGTACTGGGTGACGCACGAGATGGCACAGTCTGCTTGTTGCACGACCGGGATAAAACAAACTGGGACCGAATGGGATTTTATTAGAGCGATGGGCAAGTGAAGCACTGAAGTGATATCTTGAAGTGATATTTTGGAGAACGGGGGAGGAACAGTATGTCACTGATGCCACGTGAAGGATTCATGAAGTAATAACAACTACAACAAAATAAAAACAAGCAATAATCTCAACAAAACAGACAGAGAAACACACACACACACACACACACACACACACACACACACACCACACACACACACACACACACACACCACACACACACACAACAATTACAACAAAACAAAATTAAGCTCTGTAGATGCGTCGCACTGCACACACACACACACACACACACACACACACACACACACACACACACACACACACACACACACACACACACACACACACATTACAACAAAACAAAATTGAGCTCTGTAGGTGCGTCTCACTGTCTCGTGTTACTTGATAATGGACGCAAGTAAACAGAAATAATCTGGTTTCGAACTTTGTCTCTGTCAATGGGAGAGAACTTCTGTTACAAATTTACAGTAAAAGCACAGCCGTCAACAAAATAGCTTTGTGGATAAATTAAGAAAACAAAACATGAAAGTAATTGGAGGCAATTCCATTGCTTTTCCACCAGTAGTGGGTGTATGGGTGGGGATGGGGCGTGTGGTGAAAGCGTCTCGAGTGATTGGGTATTTCCAACAAGGTTTCCTTTGAGAATATATTCCACGTGTGTTCTTTTTTCATTGGTTTGGGGCAGATCCATTTGATCAATGATCACACAAGACAAGAACGACAGATACATGTAGAAACTGAACTGCTGTGGAAATATTGGGTAATGCACGATAAGGCTGTCGGCTCTTGTGTGACGAAAACTGAAACAAACAGAGAAGGAAAGAAAAAGGAAGGTTCATGAGCACAGTATATAATATAAATGAAGCATGACATAATTTGAAAAAATAAGATATGACTTCGTAATTAAGAAAACTGCACTGCTTCCAAGAATCAACTAATACAGCCTTGTGGTGAAAGATAATGACAGCGTAGAGTTTGAATGGTTAAGGCTGAAGTTATACCACATACAGCATTTGATCTGTTAAGATTCAAGTTACACTGTTTGAATCGGTTCAAACTGATGTTACACCAAATAGGCATTTGAATCTGTTAAAAGTTACGCCATTTGATTCGGTAAAGACTGAAGCTACAACATTTTAATCGGTTCAAACTGAAGTTACGCCGTTTAATTCGATTATGACTGAAGTTACATTTTTCAATCGGTTCAGATTGAAGTTACAGTATGAGTATTGCAATCGGTTAAGACTGGAGTTACAGTATTTGAATCAGTATTTAAATTTACACCAAATATAGCATTTGAATCTGTTAATATTGTAGTTGTATCACTTGAATCCGTTAAGACTGAAACTACTGTATTTCAATTCGTTGAGATTGACATTGCACCATTTGAATCGGTTAAAATTGAAATTACATCATCTGAATTGGTTGAGATTGAAATCAAAGCGTTTGTATCGGCTGAAATTGACGTTATACCATTTCAAATGGTCACGACTGAAGTTACACCATTTGAATCGGTTAAAATAGATGTCATACCATTTTAATCGATTAAGACTGAAATTACATGTACAGCATTTAAATTAGTTAAGACTGAAGTTATAGCAGTTGAATCAGCTATGACTAAAGTTACACAATTTGAATCCGTTACGACTGAAGTTATATCATTTGAATCAGTTAAGAGTGAAGTTTCAATACCAGAATGGGTTAAGATAGAAGTTACACTATTTGCATCTCTTAACATCGAGGAACAATGTGCAATATTAAGTATCATTTGCGTTTATATCAATTTACTACCAAAATCCTCCTCCACCTCAATTTCCTTTCATACCATATTTGTTTGACACTTGCTGCTGGCTGATCCGAGAGACCTACCCATTATTTCTCGCTTCACGTCATAGTTAAAGACGTATCTGTCTACCCAGGCCTTCCATAGGTAATATCTATATGTGTTCCTCCACCAGTATTTACTGTCATATCTAAGTCCTGATTAGGTGGCATTGTGTAGACATTCATGTATTAATATGACTATGACCGTCGATATGTATATCAGTATTGCTAGACAGTATGGGTATGCAATCATTGGGTGTGTTGATATGTATATTATGTATTGTTAGACATATGAGTATGCAATGATTTGGGTATGTGTGTATACATTGTGAGATATCGCCACTTCTGTATGTGACACACTTTGTGCCTTGTGGACATGTAGCGCCCAGTGAGTCCAAATTAGTTTGGAGACTAGCCTTATGCAAAGAAAATAACCGTTCTGATTATGTCTGCCCGTCTCTTAGGTTCGTGGTGTCGCGAATTTCTCTGGCAGAAACAGCTTGTTCGTGTGTGTTTTGTTACTACGTTGTTTCATGTCTATAATTCTAAGCTTACACTATTTTAAAGGGGGAAAAAGGGCTCTCAGCTTCTAGAGGTAAAACTCACGAAAAAAATCTTTAAAAATATACGAAATGTGAAATGACTGCAGTAAGATCCCAAGACTGCTGTGAAAATATTAACACTGGAATCATGAGATAAAATTACAAGAATATCGCAAGTAAAATATTGCGTATCGGTTTTGAAGTTGCATAAATACAACAAAAGAGAACCTTAAGCAATGCCGTCTTTGGACGATGTGAAAAAAATAATTAGGGAAATTCAAAATAGGCATCAACTTCAGGTGACTGACTGACTGTCTCAATGACTGAATGAATGGCATTATTTTCGAGCGGTATAGAAGATATCAGTACATTGGCCTCTCACATATCTCATATTGCCAAACAACAGGCATTAAGACAACAAGACAAAGCATACTCTACAAATAGAAATGTGTATTCAAATAAAGAGCACAAAAAGAAACAAAGAAATGAACCATCTAGCAAAAACAAAAAAATCTTAAAATAAATGTCAAATGTTGGACCCTTAAAAATATGCGACAAACAATACACAAACACCGAGACAGGTTGACAGAGAAAGACAGAGAGGCAGATACAGATAGACAGACAAGACAGACAGAACAAACAAACAAATGCACAGACAGAAAAAGAGCTTTACTGGCCTACAGAATCTTGAGAACACACAAGTAGAACTGGCAAAGAAGAGGTGAAGAGGATATGAAGGATACAAGCTTTTTCCTGCTCATTTCGAGAAATTATGCTCGATATCGATTTTTTTCTATTATGCACATCATTTAACCGGATCAGCAACACTGTGCATTTCTGATACATAGGCAGTTTCAACAATGGCCATCTCAGACAGAAAGACAGAGGGAGAGAGAGAGATAGAGACAGACAGACAGAGAGACAGACAGACAGACAGAGGGGAGACAGAGAGACAGACAGACAGGCAAGCAGACAGGCAGGCAGACAGACAAACAGGCAGACTGAGAGAAACAACGGTCTGAACAATTTACGTCTTTGTCCTCTCTCCTCTCTCTCTTCTCTCTCTCTCCCAGTCTCTCTTTCCCCCAGAACACACACGAATACACACACATCTATCTATCTATCTATCTATCTATCTATCTATCTATCTATCTATCTATCTGTCTGTCTATCTATCTATCTATCTATCTGTCTATCTGTCTGTCTGTCTGTCTGTCTGTGTATATGCATGCATGTATATTCAAATATATGACTCGCATTTATACGGCTCAAGGTGCTTACAAAAACGCATTCTCTCACACACACTCACAGTCACAGTTCTGTTCACAATCACGCAATGGATACAGGAATTGGCTACAGGCTACGAAACAGAATGGTTCTGAACATAGAAACATTGCCTGTAGAGGTAAGCTGACCTGGATGCTTTGCACTGAAATGAGCAGATCAGAAAGTAAGTAGGCCGAAGAAAGAAAACAGCTGTAATCATGTATTAACCGATAAAACCTACGAATTTTAGCAAAGGACACTGCCAAATTCTATTTTACAAGGTACATGTTCTATATTCAACAGTTTGGTTCAGGTTGCTGAGGAGAGCCATGGATGTATTGTTTCTCTCCAAACCATGAAGGTTTTTACACGAAATGGCTGAAACTTCAACAAAAACAACTAGGCAGTTTGAAGACTAATATCGAGGTCAGGAATAATTTCACTTCACTTGCACGTCATCACATGTCGCATCCTCTATTTTCCGTTTTCCTTTTGGTCAATACGATCCATCTAAGCGACTCTCTCTCTCTCTGTCTCTCTTCTCTCTGTCTCTCTCTCTCTCTCTCTCTCTCTATCTATCTATCTATGTATCTATGTAGCTATCTGTATATCCGTTTATCTGTATATCTATCTATCTACCTATCTCTCTATCTATCTGTGTATGTATGTATGTATGTATGTATGTATGTATGTATGTATGTATGTATGTATGCATGCATGATTGTTGTCTGTCTGTCTGTCTGTCTGTCTGTCTGTCTGTATGTATGTATGTATGTAGTATGTATGTATGTATGTATGGTATGTATGTATGTATGTATGTATGTATGTATCTGTCTGTCTGTCTATCTTTCTCTCGCTTGCTAGCTCGCACGCGCTCTCGTTCTCTTGACTGGCGCCGTAGTCAAGTAGATAACTGATTTCCAATCGGGAGGTCCTAGGTCCAATCCGCTCAGATACCTCTGCCTAGTGGGTAAAAGGTGGAGTCCCCCCCCCCCCCCTCCATGATCTCTCTGGTCAGCATATGTGCAAGCCTGCCCGTGCCTAAACCCCTTCATGTACAAACACACACAGAATATCATATGCACATGAAGGATCCTGTTATGCAAACAGGAAAACGCGCACCATGCAACAACGGTAAGCTTGAAAAAAAAAATGGCCTTGGGCAAATAACTTTTACCCTTGTAAAAATAAAGTATCGTTATCATTCTCTCTCTCTCTCTCCCCCTCCCTCTCTCTCTCTCTTTCTCTTTCTCTCCCCTCCCATTCCTCTGTCTCTGAAATCGACGCTCTCACTGACACCCTTAGGGAGTCACTAGGATTCAATAAGCTCCCAGACACACTTTGTTTTCTTTAGTTCTAACCTCCTCTCTCTCCCTCCCTCCCTCTCTCTCCAATCCATAGAAATCGTACACTCAGTAGGGCTTTGGCCCTCAGACAATCATAAGGACTAAATGAACTTCGTGGAGAAAGCTTGGTTTTTATATTTTGGGAAAGAGGAACAAATCGAACGAACCCCAATGAATCAATGAATTCCTGTAGTGAAAAGTGCTGAGACTGGCAAGATCAAAAACTGCGTAGAGGACCAATGTCTGTTGCACTGCATTGTATGGTGTTGTATTGTGCTACAATAACAATGAAACTACTCCTACTACCGACAAATATAACAATAATAATAATTGAGGATGATGATGATGAGGATGAGATGATGATGATGGTGGTGATGATGATGATGACGACGATGATAATAATAATTCCATTTCAAAAGAGAAAGAGACCTATGAGGGGCCACTGAGTGAAATAAACTCATCAATCTGAATAAGACTTCCTTTGACCGTCAGGCAGCCTACCAGAAAGTACCCACCCTCTGTCCCCCGTCCCCTACATGTAACACCACCGTCCTTGTCGTCTACACGTCCTCCTCCCTATGCCTTCATGTTTATTCCTTCTTCTTTGACCTAGCTGGCTTATCTACTATGTTGTTTTTAACCCAAACCCTGACGTCTCGAGTTCAAATCCTTGCTACCAGCTTCATCATCACGTGCCTTGCCGCATGGCGTTGGCAATCATGGACTTCCATCTGTCTCTATCTCTTGTTGCCTCAAGCATCTCTTCCACCCTCTTTGTCTTCAGCCACTCTGCAATTCCGTCTAGTATCTTCTCCCTGGGTCTACCTGGTGCTCTCTTTCCCTCCAGCTTTCCGTTGTGACCAGGTGCTGGAATTCCCCTTTCCTCATAAAATGGCCTATAAATGTTGCCTGTCTTTTCCTAATCTTCCTTATGAATGATGTTCTTGTGTCTGCCTCCATCAAGACTGTCTCGTTTGTTTTCTTTGCTGTCCATGCAACTCTCAACATTCTTCTTAGAAACCACATCTCGGCTGCCTCAATCTTGTTCTGGCTTTGCTTGTTGACTGTCCATACCTCACAACCGTATAACAGTATTGGTTCAATACAACATTCAAGAACTTTCTTTCTGATGTCAATTGATAGGCATTTGTTGGTAAGAATGCTGTCATCTTCTTGAATGCTGTTTTGGCTTGGCCGATTCTGCTGGCTATTTCTGATGTGCATCTGCCGTCTGGTGAAATGATCGTTCCCAGGTAATTAAACTTATCAACCTGTCTCAAGGTTGTGCCGTTTGCTGTTATTTTGCATGAGGGGATTTCATGTTTTTTACTGATCACCATGACTTCAGTCTTCCTGCTGTTTAATTTCAAGCCCTCACCTCTGCTTTCTATTTCTAGTATATTCACAAGGTTTTGTAGGTCCCTTTCATTTTCTGCAATTAGCACGGTGTCATCTGTGTATCGAATGTTGTTTATCATTTTTCCTCCAACCTTTAATCCAGGGTCTTCCTCTAGGTTTCTCGTGATGTTTTCGCTGTAAAGTGAAAACAGATCTGGTGACAAAACACAACCCTGTCTGACTCCTCTTTTGATGTTTTGGAAAGAGTTTATATCGTTTTCTATTCTCATTGCAACTGTTTGTTCCCAGTTTGCTACCAGCTTACACATAATAAACACACTGACGGTCTCAGTTTGCAAAAAAGTCAGTGTGCTAGCTTCCCATCTCGCTTCCCAAGGTGCTATCTACCCTCTTCCAACATATTTGCCCATGGTTTTATAATGATTAGGCTACACAAACACACCTCCCACACAGAAAAGATCGCGAGACAGGCTGATAAACAGACTGTCAATGAGACACAGACAGACAGACAGAGAACAAGAGAAACTAATAGACAGACAGACAGACAGACAGAGACAGACAGACAGGGAACGTTTATCGATGTGGATACCCGTGAACTCGCGAATAGTGTCCGCCTTTCAGTTATCTGAGTCCGGGTGACTAGCTGGCTCATAAAGCAAGATAAGAAAAAAAAAACACCCTTAAACGAATGCTAGCATATGCGCCATGACCAAAACGGTTCTGCATTTCTTAAATTTTATGATTAGCACTACGTGCACATATAATAATAATAATAATAATTACAATATTTATATAGCGCAAAATCTTGATAAAATCAAATCTAAGCGCTGAAACACACACACACGCACGCACGCACGCACACACACGCACGCACGCACGCACACACGCACTCACGCACACACACACACACACACACACACACACACACACACACACACACACACGCACACGGCTATAAATGGGGAGAAAGAATAAAAGCAATGGAAAATTATAGAGAGCATATCATATACAATTTTATATTGCAATGTGATTCCCCTCCGAGTGGAGACAGGCTGCAGAGGGGATTGAGTGAGGTCAGGATTTTATGCAGAGGAGAAAAGGTGAGTTTTGAGAGCGGACTTGAAGGAGACAAAAGTAGGTTGCTGACGGACTGAGAGAGGAAGTTTGTTCCAGGAGAGCGGACCAGAAACAGAGAAGGCTCGTGGACCATAGGTATTGAGCTTAGTGCGTGGAAAGCGAAAAGTCAGAGGATCGGAGGCAGAGCGGAGGGTACGTGAGGGAACATAGATCTCAAGTAGGCTTGACAGGTAATCGGGGGCTGCGTTATTGAGGCTTTTGTAGCACATGGTGTCTAGTTTGTACTGTATGCGCTTTGATACAGGGAGCCAGTGAAGTTGTGCCAGGAGAGGAGATATGTGGTCAGCTTTTTTCTTTTTGAGTACAAGGCGTGCAACATTGTTTTGAATGCGCTGTAGGATGTGAGTGGTGGAGGCAGGAAGACCGGACAAGAGTGAATTGCAATAGTCAATGCGAGACATTATGAAGGAGAGAACGAGTTTTGCAGTTGTTTCCACAGAGAGATACTTCCTGATCAGGCTTATACGATGGAGGTGATAGTAGCAAGATCTGGCAGTTTGAGAAACAAAGTTGTTCATGGAGAGGGTAGAGTCAATGCAGACACCAAGGTTTTTAGCTGAATCAGAAATTGGGACTGATGTGTTACATAATGGGAGAGAAAGAGGAGGCAGCTGATAAAGTTTCTGACGGGTGCCAATGAGGATAGCTTCTGTCTTGTCATCATTTAGCTGAAGTTTGTTGTATGTCATCCAATTTTTAATGTCCGAGTAACACTCAGTGGTGCGAGTCAGGAGGCGCTGTATATTGTCAGGTGAGTCACTGTCTTGAAGTTGGGTGTCATCAGCATAGAAGTGGTGTTTTATAGAATGGGAGTTGATGATGTGGACATGGGGGAGATGTAAAGAGTGAAAAGAACAGGGCCAAGGACAGATCCTTGTGGAACACCACAGGTCAGGTATGCAGGTTGAGAGTAAGTGCCATTGATGAGAACATATGTCATATACTGATATACAATACACGTTTTAAAAATCACTCTTTGTAATCTTCTACAATAAAGGCTACCTATCAATGCATTTCTTCAATTTTATGATTAGCACTACGTGCACATATGTCATACAGTGATATGCAATCTACGGTTTAAAAAAATCAGTTTGCAATCTTCTACAATTAAGGTAACATACCTGTGATAAATATTCAATGCATATTTGACTGTATGTAATAATAATTATGCTTATAATATTAATGGTAACAAAAGGATAATAGTATCAATAGTAATATTGATGATGATGATGATGATGATGATGATGATGATGATGATGATGTATGATGATGATGATGATGACGACGACGACGATGATGATGATGATAATAACAGTAACGATGATGAGGATGATGAGGAGGATGAGGATGAGGATAATGATGACGATGATAATAATAATGAGAAGAAGAAGAACGACAACAACAACAACAAGAATGCGCAACACCAAAACAACAATTCTGTTTGTACAGAGCAAACAATCCATATCAAAGAATGCTGCTTGCACTTTACACACCACCAAAACAAAAACAACAAAATCAACGAACGACAGTTGTATGTTCTGCAACTGTCATGTTTACATTTGACAGAAAATAACCTTCTCTGTGCAGGTAAAAGAAAAAGGTAAAAACATTATAGCCATGTTGGTAACTGACTAAAGTTACTTCCACAAAGTTACAAACACAACGTCCGTTCCCCCGTCCCTCCCCCTCTCTCATCCAGTCACCCACCCGCATACACAAACACAGCGAGAAAGAGGTAAGCAAGAGAGAGAGAGAGAGAGAGAGAGAGAGAGAGAGAGAGAGAGAGAGAGAGAGAGAGAAGAGAGAGAGAGAGAGAGAGAAAGAGGAGAAAAGACTCAGAAAGACAGACAGACAGATAGACAGACAGTGTATGTGTGTGTGTGTGTGTGTGTGTGTGTGTGTGTGTGTGTGTGTGTGTGTGTGTGTGTGTGTGTGTGTGTTTGTGTTCAAAATACTGTAGTACTCTAGGACAATTGCGTTAGGCCCCGTTGGACCTGTCTTACAGCTAGTCCCGACGACATTACACAAAATATGATAAGAAAGACGGGGGGGGGGGGGGGGGGGGGGGGGGGGGGCGAACAGAGAGAGAGAGACAGAGAGAGAGAGACAGAGAGACGCAGAGAGAGAGAGAGAGGAGAGAGAGAAAGAGATAGAGACAGACAGACAGACAGACATACAGACTGTGTGTGTGTGTGTGTGTGTGTGTGTGTGTGTGTGTGTGTGTGTGTGTGTGTGTGTGTGTGTGTGTGTGTGTGTGTGTGTGTTTGGGTGTTCAAAATACTCTATTACTGTAGGACAATTGTGTTAGGCCCGATCACTTTACACACAAAATATGAGAAGAGAGAGAGGGGGAAACACAGAGAGAGAGAGAGAGAGAGAGAGAGAGAGAGAGAGAGGAGAGAGAGAGAGAGCACTAGAAAGAGACATACATACATACATACATACATACATACAGGCAGACAGGCAGACAGACAGACAGACAGACAGACAGAGGGATGTCATCGATCTGTCATCAGGCCACCGACGAAATTGAGAATGGTTTCCACCCCTTGGTTACCTGAGTGACTTGACACTTAGCTGGATGGCGACTGACTGAGTCATTTCCACTTAGCTATAATGCAAAAGTGCCCGATCTACATCACACAACACGCACACACACACATACACAAACAAACACATATACAAACACCCTCACACAAACATACACACATACAAAGACACATACACATACAGAGAAAGAGAGAGAAAGAGGGACAGACAGACAGAGAGAGAGAGAGAGAGAGCGAGAGAGACATACAGAGAGCGAGAGAGAGAGAGAGTCAGAGAGAGGTACAGACAGCGAGAGCGAGAGAGAGATATACATATATACAGACAGCGAGAGCGAGAGAGAGAGAGAGAGAGATACAGACAGCGAGAGAGAGAGAGAGAGAGGAGAGAGAGAGAGAGCGTACATTTAACACACACACACACACACACACACACACACACACACAACAACCAAACCAACCAAACAACAAACAAGAACAGACAACAAAAACTCACCAGTCACACAGCCTTTATGCCGGCGCTTGAAGTCATCGCGGTCAGCCCGCAGCTGTTGCTTCAGCTTGGTCTCCTCCGGACCCTCGATGGCGGCGAAGATGGCCGCTCCGATGATGAGGTAAAGAAGATGGAAGATGGTAAGGGCCACCACCCTCACCGTGCTGCTTCGACACGTGGGCATTCTGATTCCCCTCACTACTCACGTAATCAGGTAGTTGGGGCCAGAGAGAGAGAGAGCTGGATATTGTCCAGGTAGACAGAAAGAGAGAGAAAACCAGACAGGATAGAGAAAAGGGGGAGGTTCAAAGGGTTGAGGGAATTTGCCGGGTGTATATGGCGAGACGGAGAGATGAGTCGGTCGTGAAAGAGGTCGTGGTTTGATGTGCAGTGAAACTGTAGTATGTATGCAGACACTGGTCTGTGTTGATGAGGATTTCAGACTGGGTTGGTTTTTCACAGAAGTGGTCGCCCCTTGGTTCTGTAAATACATAGAGTGAAAAATTTTTTTAATGATGATCCTGATGATGATGGTAATGATGATGATGATGATACCACCACCACCAACAACAACAACAACAATAATGATGATAATAATTAGAATAATACTACTGTAATAATCATCATCATCATCATAATTCGACTACTCCTACTGCTACTAATACTCCTACTACTAAGCGACAACAACAATAACAACAACAACATGAGGAAGAAAAGAAGAAAAAGAAGAGCAAAAAAAAAAAAAAAAAAAAAAAAAAGCAGAATGAAATGTTTTTATCTTCTTTATAATTATATTTATATAATCTCTCAGGAAGCAAGCTCCTAAGCGCTTTGCACTTTACAGAAAATGTATAAATTTACATAAAGATGTGAATCAACATTAAATCAATGATATAAGCAGGACACGAAACACAACCAGAAAAGAAAACAACAGCATCGTACAGGTGTGACATGAGAAACGTCTTCTTACATGAACGAACATGCATATACCAGCACACAGATAAATGCACAGACACGCACGTACGTACACACGCACGTAAACAGACAACGGCTTACACAGGGACTCGCGTTGGCAAACACACATATCTTGATGCAAGTTTACAAACAAATCGATGTTATTGTTATTGTTGTTGTGATTTTTGTTTAAAGTCCAGCCGACTGCATAGAGCCATATCAGGGCTATAACCATTTCAGAACATATACAATACTTCAACAGGGAAAGAAAATTAAGTACACATAACAATGCATTCGCGCACATAAAGAGATGCTCCTCTCGTTGACACTCCGTTCAATTTATCAGACGGGGTATTTCAAAAACGAACATGAATACAAATTTAAACATAACTAAGGACACTGAAATATACATAAAAACGGGGCTAAATTACATGAAATTGCTTCCCCATATCTCAATCACCTAGAGCCAAAAGTGAAGTTAATTCATGTACCCAACTGTGAATCCTAAGAGAAAGTGCGAAAGACTTTATCGAACACATACACATGATCGGACCAGCAAGGTAGAAAAATGATATGAAGAGATGACAGAAAGCAAGGAACAAGGCAGAAATAAAGACAGTGACAGAAAAGAGGAAATTTTTAGCACAGATTTTCTAGAAGGTGGGGATACTATTTATACTGAAAGAGCCCCCCCCCCCCCTTCCCGCATCCACACATGGGAAATGAATCGATAAACGAGCACAAATAGCATTATCTCAACAACCAATCAAAGAAATACGATACGGACAGTAGAACTAATAGTGGTAATAGTATTGTTTGAAGAGATACGTTTTTAGAGCTGTCTTAGACTGCAAACGACGACTATGTGAGGGGAGCGCAGCCCACTGCTGAAGTGCACAGAAAGTGAATGAACTTTTGCAAAAAGTCTTAGTAGTAAATAGATGAAATAAGTAAACTAATTAACGAACCAACAACTGAATAAATGAACGAACAAAACAAATGAACGAATTAACGAGAAAATGATCGACTGACAAACTGACTGATTGACTAAAAGGCTGACTGACTGACTGACTGTAAGACTGCCTGCCTGCCTGCCTGACTGACTGACTGACTAAGTGACTGACTGACTGATTGACTAGGTGACTGAATGACTGAATGAATGAATAGTGACTGAATCACTGACTGACTGACTGACTGATTGACTGAATGAACACAATGCAAAACAAAACAGTACAAGCATGTTACAGTAACAAGAGATCTGACCACAAATGCCTGCCCACAGAGAGCCATTCACGGACTGGGGAACAAGAAAACAAAACAAAACAAAGGGAAAATAACACTGACGGGCAATAAAAACATCGACCGGGATTGAAAGGCGTACGCAAAAAGTCACCAAAACTTAAATTAACAGTGTCCTTAGTAGTAAGGTCATAAGAAAGTTGAATCAAAACAGGCACTGTTAAACTCTACCAAAATGTCACAGCAGCAGTGCAGGGTCTCCTCCGGTGGGTGGCCCTAAAACAGCCCGGTATCTCTGTCTTACATTAGCTTCCTCACACTGGGAGTCTGTCTAGAGAAATTCGGATTGGTGTTTCGAGGAACTGGAATAAGCGGCTTGGGATCACTGCCATCAAAGCTGGCGCAGAAGTTTGGACTGCCACAAAACAAACTAAAAACGAAACAAAACAAAAATTACAGCATGTATGAAATTAAGACAACCTGTTTCCAACTCGTCAAGTATGCTGTATTAAAACGTTAAAAAAAAAAAACGCACGTTATTAGCCAAGCCGACCACAAAAGCAGCCTAGGGTTGAAAGTACACCAAACTGGTAGCAAATTAAACTCCAAAGTGAAAAGACAAACAGAAAGTCTACATAATAACAACAACAACAACAACAATAATAATAATATAATGATGATGATGATGATGATTGTGATGATGATGATGATGATGATGATGATGATGATGATGATAAAATAAATTTGAAATAAAACCCAGGTTATATCAAAGCATTTTTCTGAATGAATGCAATACTATTCACTTCCGTCATAAAAACATTTCGCGCTGAATATCAGTCATGGGGAAAGACGGTCAATGAATGAATTAATATGAATATGAAAACAGCACTTGCTCTAATCTTTCTTTTTTTTTTCTATTAAATCAAACCTTCAAATTTTAGAGTCAGTGACGCAAATTTCAATTTGAAATAACCGTCACACTTTCACAAAAACTAATTCAAAATGTGAAAACAAATTACCTCTCCGCTTCCCTTTTTTTTAAAACTAACATTATTTTTCATTTGTCTCGAGCATCGATTTTTTTCTTTCGTCTACTTCTCGCCCAATATTTTGCATCACATCACCAGCACTTTGGTTTGTTGGCATATTTCCCTTAGCTAGGCAAAATCTCAAGGTCTTGTCAACATTTACGGTTTAAGTGCAGGGTGATGACATTTGACATAATTATCTCGGTCCCTCCGTCACATGGTATTTGTACTGTCGCGCCTATAGATTCATCTGAGAGTTGTTAAACTGTTTTCAGCACTGGAACTGAAACTTTTGTTCTTGTCATTATAAATCAATAAAGGATACCACTGTCACAAACCCTGGTTTATCTGAAGCCAAACAAGACTGCACGAATATTCTGCACACACACACACACACACACACACACACACACACACACACACACACACACACACACACACACACACACCACCTCTCTCTCTCTCTCTCTCTCTCTCTTTCTCTCTCCCCACTTCTCTCTCAATGGTTAAAAAAAAAACAAAAAACTCCTGGACGCAGAGTCAAAACGTTTAGTTTGACAAAGTTGATTCTGATACCCAAATAAGTTAAGGTTCGCAACTGGAAATGCCTAATGAAGTAGCGTAAGAAAAAGACCAAGGAGGCCTGCGTTGAAGCCCTTATCTCTACACCTACATTCCCCACACTGCACAAGAAATCAATAGTCACCAAACGACCACAGGGAAAGACGAGTTATCATCAGCCCAGACTGTCTCATAACTGAGCTGGTTGTCCAACATAGGTTTACTAACAACGTTTTGACTCCTGCGGTCTACGACCCAACACGAAGCTTGTGGAAACTGGCGGATAGTGTTACTGTGAACTTCATCTTCTGCGCCATGATTGCCAAAGCTATGATCAAAATTTTGGTAAAAATTTCCACAAGAGCAAACACACACACACACACACACACACACACCACACACACACACACACACACACACACACACACACACACACACACACACACACACACCAACCCACTTCTAGCCGATATGAAATCATCTCAATTTCTTCTAGGTGAAATTTGAAAAATGCAAAAACCGTATATACCTGTTTCACACTGGCGGTTGGAGGACAAGAGAAAACATACTATTTCGTTGTATGTGTGTGGTTCCCTCCCCCCCCCCCCCAAGCAGCACCTCTCTCTCTCTCTCTCTCTCTCTCCCTCCCTCCCTCCCTCCCTTCTCCTTGAAACGAACGCTTCTCTGGCTTGATCTGAGGAAATGTTATCGCGTACGAAAGTTCGCAGTTCAACAAACATGCAAAGCAAAAATACATCAGAAAAAAAACCACTTCATAATCATTCCCTATAAGTAAGTGCATTCTATAAGTAATGTTTTGCTTTTTTGTCTCTTGACATTGCATCGTATAAACAAAAAGTGTCCTGAATAGATATCTGTTGATAATGTTCCGTTAATCACATTTAAAATCCGGATTTGCTGATGCCGCGTGTCGGCTGCCTCCTCACGATTTGGCAATTCCACAGGCACAGACGGATTAGACCTACTCACTAAGGTTCAAGCATAACAGAATTCCCACGAGTTCTGAAATAGATCCTGTTTCTGGATTATCAAGAAATCTACCCTCGTCATCGTTCGGTTACGGATGCTCTTAAATCTGGCACGTTAACTGTGATCAAGTTTACATAATAATAAAGCAAACTAAAATCAAACTCGAATCATGCTGGCACACTGAAATCAAGATACACAACCACAAACAAGCAAGCCATCACACCACAAGAGCTCACCATATGTTGCACAAGCCACAAAATCGGTTGCAGCGAGAAGCTAGATTAATTCTGTTACGACCACTAAACAGCAGTCGCCGGCTTGGCACCGCGTACCGCTGCATCCAATCTCTCGATGCTAGAAAGGAAAGCGTGGGGTGAATCGCGATCTAGATGTCTAAAAGCAGCGCTGATAAACACGACGCAAGTGTCACCACGATGCCTTTATCGCCTCGCGCGTCATTCTCCGCCAAGCCATTTTCGTTTGCTGCGAGCACTGAAATTTTTGAAATCAAACGGATGAAGGTACCAGTTCTAAAAGAAAATGCTAGTTTTGTTATATTATGACAAACTGTGCTAACTCACCTTTCGTTTTGTACGCCACTCACAAGAGCTTCAAGCAAGTAGTCTAAAATCGAAGAACATGTACACACCGATAACGACAGCGGGCGAAGCGAAGTTCTCTCTGAGCAAACAATACAAAGAGGCATTTAAAAAAAAAAAAGAAAAAAGAAAACCTCTACCGTTCCAAAAAATCTTAACTCTCGATGCTTGTATTGTACTATGGTTCCAGAAATCTGAGCTGCTATTGTACAGAACACCTCCACTAGCATAAACACACGTGTGAGTATGCTAGTGTGGGGATTTCGCAGCAGCAACAAGAGCACACACTGAGTAGGCCTATAAAAATCGATGCGAAAGATGGACTTACTGTGTGACCAACTCGGGAAAAAAATGAACGTGGGTATACCCGAAAGGGGTGTCTGGCATCGCTTTTCGTGTGCGCTTCATTCTAACTTGTTACCCCGTGGAACTGTCAGCAACATAACCAAGTAGGTGTAATTCAATTGAATGAGTTGGGAAAGCCCCTGTAAGATAATTAAGCCTCTAGGCCTACTACTAGACTACGTAACTTAGTGTGGGCATAGATCTATGTATTACGTCAGTCGACATACCCGATTTTTTCCCTTTTTCTTCCTTCCTGTCTTTCTTTCTTTCTTGTTTACTTTTTCTTTTATTGTTTCAACTCAGCAGATACAAATGATTCTTGTTTTTCTTGAAATGGTATCGAGATTAACATTTCCATATTTAAGCCATGTTGATCGTGTATTGGCCACATTTTACAAAACAGGACTAATCAAACATATGAACCTAAAATGTTATATGATAATTGAAGAAAATATGCCTTTGCGAAGTATTGTGTAGGCTAATCATATACATCCTTGAAAACAAGACAAAGTTCACATTATCTCGTTTGTATAACAAGCCGCTGACGTAATCGGTTAGACACTGCCAACGTAACCCAGTTCTAAATTATTGTTCCAGGTGTTTTAGCTGCAATTGGCATTAGATCTCAGAGTGTTTCTCTCTTTTCTGCACTTAGGATTTTTAAAAAATCTCCTTTGCTGAATGAGGAACACTATTTCATATTGATTGGAGGAGTGTGTGTATGTGTGTGCACGCGTGCGCGCGCGTGTGTACACCTATGACAAAATTGCGTGGAAATGAGTCCCTCCAATCTTTACGAATAGATCTTTACCAAACATGTGTCAAAGGTATCGACCATTAAGATGCCGCGAATCGGTAAATTTGAAAGTAAGACACCAAGGTTCAGGTCATACGGACCAAAAATACTGCCTTAAGTCATAGTACTTTTTGATGAAGGTGTGTGGACAGCGCTTTCTTAGTAACTTCTGACAATATCTGAAAACTGTTTTCGCAGTTGTGACAATCTACCATTGCTCTTGATGCATGTCGGGTTTCATTTCATAGGAAGCCTTTTTCAAGATCCCCTTTTCTACATAATGGAATTGTTCCATATTCATCTGTGTGAGTAGATGTCGCGCCAGCAGGCAGCAAAAGTGTGTGTGGTGTGGTGTTTTACAGTGATTTTATCGTGGTTCTATTTGATTTTATGCATTGAATTTTGTATCAGTTTGTTGCTTTTAAATCCCGACACACGGTGATGTAAATATTTTTTTTTAATTTTGAATATTTTACCAGATAATCTGATTTCAAAGTTTTTACACCTACTTTTCATCATTTTAATTCAGCCGCTCAAGTCGGACATTTTATCTGTGAACTGTGTTTACATTTTAGCCTACTGTGTTCGCCCAACGCTACAGCTTTCCAAACCTTTGTGTTCTCTGCAAGTATCTTCCTCTCCTGACTGACTCGCAATTATGGACCCTTCTTTTATAAAACAAATTGGACTGACACTTTTTAAACACACACAAGTGCTACCTCGGTGGAGGCGTCTACCAGCGCATAAGAACACTGGGGCTGTGTCCTAAGTCCCGCACTGCGCGATCCTGTCGTGGTGGACGTCTCCACCGACTTTGGCACAATCTGCCTCCTGCCGTGCCAGTCCGACACCACTCTTCTGCTTCTTCGTCTCCTCCACTGCCCCTGCACTCGACCTTGCTGCTGCAAACTTCGTCTCCTCCTCTGCCGTCTTCGTCTTCGCCTTCTGTCCCGCCGGTGCCGCCTTCGCTTTCTGTCCCGCCGGTGCCGCTTTCGTCTTCTGTCCCGCCGGCGCTGCC
>CM060308.1:52330955-52335955 GCA_030674185.1 Monoplex corrugatus
GTATCATAGCTCGATGGCCATGAAGACTAAAATTTTCCATTGTGAACTCTTGTCTTTGTGAATGCAAATGTGTACTATGATGTAAGCTGTTTCAAACTATAATGACTGTATTTGAAAGCAAAGGTGAATAATGAATATCGATTTATTTTGTGCTTATTTCTTCGCAGAAAAAAAAAGAAAATTACTCGTACAGCTTGGCCACATTTTAAAATGCCCTGGACACAAATATGTTATTGTTGCATGTTTGAACAAGCTCTACTGATTTAGAATATGTTTCATTTTGCCAAGTTTCCTGAACTGGACTACTTTGCTTACTAGGCTATAACTAACTGTTAACGTTACAGCAATAGAAGCGTGTTTCGTTTGGCCAAATTTCCTGTACCAGAATCCTTTGCTTTCAAGGCCATTAGTAACGTTGCTAACGTCAAGACAATAGAAGTGTGTTTCGTTTGGCCAAATTCCCTGCACCAGAATCCATTGCTTACAAGGTCATTATACTGTTAATGTCACGGCAATGGACAGTCTCTCGTTTTGGGACACAAGTCCATTGTATCGGTTCTGAGAAGGATGGGTGATCCATCACAGTGGGAGGTTTTGGTATGTGAGGACGACACTGAAGTGGGGCTATAATCACCTGGGGACCGGTATGTCATTAGTGAATGTAAGATAAGGGTAATGGTTGTCCTGTACTCCTGAGGTGCTAAAGGAGTAAGGTGGCACAGAATTCAACCTCTCTGGGCAAGCACTATGAAGGCGATGCCTATCTCTTCTTTATCACTGTTTTGTCTTCCCCAAATCTGAACAGGCCTAAGTATCCATACACAGCTGGGTGGACTGGAGGCCATATGCATTTTTTTTTTCAGGCGAGATTTGTTCGTACCAATTGCAAACCTGTGCTGTTAAGATGGAAAGTAAAAAAGAATTTTCATCTCTGCACACCAGGGGACGTATGACATGGAATAACTGTAGAATATATTTTTCACTTAAACTGGCTCCATGACTGAGCAATTACTGTCATTAGTAGAGGGTTAGTTAGGCCGAGTATTTAGTAAGTGGATCACAACAACTACTTCTGAACTCCACGGAAGTGACTGAGCACTGTGTCAGGTCTCCTCTTGCGGCTTGACATCTCTGGCTCCCACAGGCTTTCTGGCATTGCAGCTTGGAATGAAAAATTGTGGGGTAGGTGGTGTTTTGTTTATCCGGATTGACTGGTGTAAGATCACTGAGACGGTAAGGACAAAACACGAATCAGTTTTGATTGAAAGTCAGTCTCTCTCTCTCTCTCTCTCTCTCTCTCTCTCTCTCTCTCTCTCTCTCTCTCTCTCTGTCTCTATCTGTCTTTGTCTGTCTGTCTGTCTCTCTATCTGTGTGTGTGTGTTTGTCTGTGTGTGTGTGTATGTGTGTGTGTGTGTGTGTGTGTGTGTGTGCGTGTGCGTGTGTGTGCGCGCACGCACGTGTGTGTGTGTGTATTTGTGTGTGCCTGTGTGCCTACTGATACAATGCTTTAGTCAATGTCTGTGGTGATCGATGACCACGACGTTTTCGTCTCAGTGTCGGGAGAATCATTGTTCTGGAGGTAGGCGAGGAGAGGGAAGGTGGAACACGATGCCCAGGAGAATCATTGTCTGATGTAGATAGATTCCTTTCTGACCCTTGTCCTAACTGTGAAATGAATTGGGATGTCCTGTGGTGATCTGGACAAACTACTATCCTCACTACTAGAGTACATTGTTATGAAGTTCACTATGTTCTTTGCTTTTTTTCCTTTTCCTATTTTAACCCTTTGACACCTGCACCTTGTCCATCAGCACGCTGCATTGTCAACTATACTAGCAAAGCAAAAACTTCACCCTTTGACTCCCTCACCCTATCGACCAACTTCCTGATGGACGTGGTGGATAGGGTGAGGGAATCAAAGGGTTGGGTTTTGCAGTTGGTGGATAGAGTGCGTGAGTCAAAGGGTAACTAGCTAAAGGCGGGTTATATCGTTTCATCACCTTTTCGTGTGTTTTTTTTCCTAGTTTGTTAGAGATTTTTTATGCGTATGATACTGTTCCAATCTGCTCTGATTCATCTTGGCGATATTTGTACTATTTTAATTTTTTTTTCCTATTTCAGATTCTTTCCTGCAAATGATGAGAAACAGAATAATTCCAGGATGTTGACGACTGGAACACCCAGACAAATACTGCCTTTTTCACAGAAATCCTAGGCAAATAATCAGAGACCAACAAGAACAGTCTTAAAGGACTTACACTAAAAATGCTTCATGGTGTCTACAACATCTCATAATGGACACATGTCTTCACAAATGGTGCAACGGATAAAGCTACAAAGAATGGAGGCAGAGAACTCCTTGTCTGACACCGTAATGGAAAAACATAAGTTGGTTCATCCACAAAGGCAAGTTGTCTACCAACTACAGGGCAAAAGAGACACATGTACTGGAAGCAGCAAAAATTATACAAGTAGAAGTTATCCCAACATCCAGAATTATCTTATCAACAGGACTAAAAACATCCTTGAAAGAGAATCTAAGTCATCTACTGATAGTCTCACTAGATCTACCTTGAAATAACTACGAGAACTAGCTCGCATTGTGCCAGTAACGGTGCAATGGATTCCTGCCCTCTGTGGAATCTGGGATAACGAGCAAGCAAACTCTTGGCGAAGAAGCAGACTTCAAACAGTAGCAACACCCCATCTCCTTCAGAAAGAAGCCATCATAAAAAGAAATGTACATAGAAATAACAGAACTGATCCCATCCAGTACCTTCAGCAGGAATAACAAGCCACATTGCTGCCTGTCCCAATATACGTGCCAAATAGTGCTGTTCCACACGGATGGATGTCCATACCAGACAAGATCACAGTCTTAAGAGCACATCTGACAGTTCTGCTCACTGTTCAGAAAAAAACCCCAACTAATGAACAGTGGCCAAATGCAGGAACCCTGAATAAAAAACTTTGGGGGCAACAAAGAGGACACGATGAAACGCATGGCACCTTTAGTGCATATGAATTCGTCCCGAGCGCGGAGACGTCGTCTTGAGAAACTGAAACTGAAACAGATGAAAACCACACCCTCCATCAGACCATCAGACTGGCCATACTCAAACGTAAAAGAAAAAAAATCGCTTACTATACGAACTATCACCAATTTCCGGAGCCTTAAGGCATTTGGCAGGCCACCTCCTGTGGGACACAAGTATACGCTTGATAGTTGGTTGGGAAGGTTTGTTAGTACGTGATACAGTACCAAAGTGAGGTTACAATCGCCTGGGAAATAGGTATGTCATTAGTGAATGTCTGGATCGAATAAGGCTGGAGATTTGGGGAAGGGGGAGGGCGGAAGAAGGAGGGTGTTGGTAAAGGACAGGCTACGTCTGGAAATTTTTTGAGTGTCGGTAGAGTAAGTGTGAGGAATGCCGGAATAATTATTATTGATCAAGGTGTGTACGATCTTCATGAAAATGGGGTACTGTGATTATTGGATTAGACCTAGTAGAGTTATGATACATCACTGATTTCATTTCTGTACAGTCTTATTGACAAATAGTAATGGTAAGGCAACTGACCGGTCACCTTTTTTTTTCTGGCGACATGACATTTTCTTGATTCACACTAAAGAATCTATGTGCTGACGGAAGCAGAGTGCTTCAGGGTTGTGAAGAAGATAGCAAAGTAGGAAATGGTATTATATGACACTGATAGAAGTGCGTGTGAATTATATGTGAAGAATCATGATAATTGGGGGAGTAGAGTGCTGTGTCCGTGGGTGTCGTAGTTCAATCAAAGTCTGTAGTAATCGATGATTTCACAGAGTCTGGAGAGGTCAGGAACGATTGAACAATGCCCGAGGGTGTTATTGTCCCACGAAGAAAAATTGTTTAGATGGCCCAGGCTCCAGCAGTGAGATGGATGACGTTGCCAGCCGTAATCATGGTATTTGGGGAAAAATTGATTTAACAACCATTGCACTCACCACCAGAGGTAAAGTTCAGCACGGTGTAATAACATTCCCTTGTATTAGGATTTCTGCCAACATGGGCGGATTTTCTCAGACTGCTTTCCTGGAAAGCACATTCTGTCTGTCTGTCTGTCTATCTCGGTCTCTCTCTCTCTCTCTCTCTCTCTCTCCCTCTCTCACTCCCTCTCTCTTTCTGTGTGTGTGTGTGGTGTGTGTCTTTCTCTCTGTCTCTCTCTCTCCCTCTCTCTCTCTCTCTATCTGTCTTTCTGTCTGTCTCTCTCTCTCTCTGTCTTTCTCTCTGTCTGTCTGTTTGGCTCTCTCTCTCTCTCTTTGTTTTTCTCTGTCTTTCTCTCTGTCTTTCTGTCTGTCTGTCTCTCTCTATCTCAATCTCTCTCTCCCCCCTCTCTCTTTTTCTCTCTTAAAGGAGATAGTTTTCGCGTTTGATAGTGAGCGCGGTAACGTATCGCAAACCAACAACAGTGATGCAAGGAACTGCTATAGTTTACGGGTTAGATTTTCAGATGAGCTTGGTCAATGAAAATAACAAATGTTTCTAGTACATATAAAAGACAGATACGTAGAGCTATATGCGCGTATGACATGGTATCATATGTCACTGGTAGGTCCCTGTGTAAACTAAGTCTAAAAAATCAGGGTAACTGGAAGAGTTGAGTGTTGTACCATAGGTGTCATTGTTCACTTAATGTGTGTAGTGATCAATTGCCACACTAATTTTTGGTCTCAAAGTCTACAGAAATTCATGATTACTGGGGTGATCTGTGTGTTAGCGCGCACGCGCGAGCTTGTATATATATAAGAATAATGGAAATAATTTAACTATAGTGATAATAACAATCACTTGCACAGCGCCTCATGTCACAAGAGCCCTTTTCGTTCTATCATCTTCATCATTGTTGTTAAAGCCCAGTCAATTAGATTTTGTGGGGTAGGCACTCTGAGAACCTGGACACCAGACTGAGGAGGGAGTCTTTTTGGATGAACAAAATGAAAACCATATTTCCTCTGG
>CM060308.1:52338455-52353455 GCA_030674185.1 Monoplex corrugatus
AGAGAGAGAGAGAGAGAGAGAGAGATATTAAATACACTGAATCATTGAAACTTTTTAAAATGATAAATGATATCAAATCAAACATTTTCCCCAGTGGTACAGATATTAGCACATATACCATTGCTAATCTACTTGTACTAAAGCAATAGAAGTTAGGATATAAGAAAAAAAGTAAATAGGATATACAGAAATATATAATGGAGATACAAAGCAAGTAAATAAAAAACATACATCGATCATGAAATATGTAAAAGTGTATACACATATACCAATGCATGTATATGTATATGTAAATGTATACATACATGTATATGTATATGCATGTGTGTGTGTGTGTGTGTGAGGAGAGAGAGAGAGAGAGAGAGAGAGAGAGCGCCAGCGTGCAAACATGTGTGTGTTTAAGTTCACTGAAAAGAGAGCAAGAGGGAGAGAGAGGGGGGGAGGGAGAGAGAGAAAGAGAGAGAGAGAGAGAGACAGACAGACAGAAGAGACAGACAAAGACAGAGAAACACAAACACAGATATCGCGGGTTCGTCAACTTGTACAGAATGCACCGTTAATAAACAATTGGGGCGACGTAAACGACTGCTTGAACAGCTGGCACACGCGAAACTACATATGATCCCTTTGTGAAATGCATGTACACATACATACACACAAACACAATGAGACACATACACAATGAGACACACACACACACACACACACACACACACACACACAACACACACACCACTGGAGCATGTGTTGTGGCTTAGCAATAGAAATTCGGCTTTAGTAGAGTTGTACGCATTATGGCTATCAAGACTGCTTTAGGCCTAGTGTGTTACAACGCCGATACTGTGTACATAAACATCATGTCATTAATAACAACAGTTCGGTGCACAGCCCACTGTAAGACAAGCATATAATTATACAATTTGTATATCATGTATTAAAAAGTGGGAGTGTGGGTGTGGTGCGATGCGGTGAATTGGGGTCCAGTGAAAAGGTCATGTGCTGTACTCTTAAAAAAAAAAGAAGAAAAGAAGAAAAAAAGAAGAAAAAAAAAAAAAGAAAAAGAAAAAAAAGAAGAAAATGAAACGAAACAAAACAAACAAAAAAACTAAATGGAAAAAAGAAAGAAAGAAAGAAAGAAAGAAATAAAAGGCCTTCCATCTATATGCATGCAACTAGGTTTCATTTAAACAACAACAGTAACAACAACTCCAACAACATCCTGTTTAGTGAGCTGCCATTTGAAACAATTGCTTCCAAGGTCTGTCGGTTTGTCTGCTCCCCCCCCTTCTCTCTCTCTATCTCTCTCTCTCGTCCCACAGACACACACAGGCACACACATACACAGACACACACAGGCACACACATATACACACACATACAAACACACACACACACACACACACACACAGAAGAAGAGAGAGAGAGAGAGAGAGAGAGACACACACACACACACACACACACACACACACACACACACACACACACACACACACACATACAACTCTTTCTCTTTTTACTCTTTTCTCAAAGTAACAGCGGTCTGTTTGTTCGGCACCTGTTTAGAACATAAAACACGTCATTCTGTGTATGGGTAGAATGAATGAGCGATTGGGTGAAAGAGACAATCATGTGTATGTGTGTGCGTCTGTGTGTGTGTGTGTGTCTGTGTGTGTGTATCTTTAGACAGAGGCCTACGTGTGTGTGTGTGTGCGTGATTGTTCGTTATCTGCGTGTAAGCGATACATATGTGGGACTGTAGTATGTTTGTACGTTTGTGTACAGGGTTGACAGCAGGGGGGGGGGGGGGGATGAAATGATGTAATGGAATACGTTGTCCGGAGAAGATAAAGAGAAAGAGAGAAAGTTACGGAGCAGATTTAAAATACATCATAAACAGAACTTTTTATTTATCTTTTTTCTCTCTCTCTCTTTGACAGATCCACAACTCCGAGTGTCAGATCAGGACAGAAGACAGCGGCTAGTTTGAAGTCCTTACTAGCATCAGACAATGTGTATTCTATCTCCTCTCCTCTTCGCAAAACCCGCCATTGACTGGGTGCATGGAGCATGGAACTCAAGGAAAGGGAACCCAGAAGACTTAAGAACTTTCTGGTTCATATCTGGCTGACGACAGCTGCAATGATGAATAATACTCAAGATCTTCAGTTGATTGTGGCTGACATCAGCAGCTCTGCATGGAGCAATGATCTTATCACCTGTGTGAAAAAAAGTCAGGAACATATTGAGCGGGGAACATCAGGTGCCAGTATATTTATTTATTTATTTATTCATTTATTCATTTATTTATCTATTATTTATTTATTTTATAGGCCTACTGTTTGGATTTGAACCAGTGACCGCCCAATCAGTAGTCTGCAGTGTTAACCATTTCTCTACGTTGACTGCTCTTAGGGATAGTTTTATCGTTTAAATCTTATGTTACCCAGGGTGCTGCTATGACACTTATCGTATTATCCCTTCATGACCGACACAAAGTCTGGGCTAAAAATCGTAGGCAAGAGATCCACAAGGGAGAGAAGCGCCAGCTGAGTGCCCCGTAATAATTTCATGAGTTATCGGTGCTGTGCGAGTACGTCTTGCGCACAGACCCGGTCGTGCGCCTGAACGTGCGTGTGCTGAGTTCATGCATACATGTGTGTTCTTTGCCACCTTTGATCACCTTCGTTCTAATCAAACACACGGATCACCATCACATTCTTCATTTAGGCCTGAGACAGAATACACATTTATACAAAATGTTAAAATGACTATAAATCCATACAGTCCTTGCATTATAGTTGAGGCAGGAAAAAAAAAACACCTCATGATACACCATAAACTCTGGGGAGAACAGGACAGCAGAAGGTCCTCAGAGAAGAAACCCCCGTCAAGCAAGTGTTTCGGCTCTTAACTTCTGACACTCCTAAGGGGCTGGGCCACATCCAGGTCATGATACATCACGATACATCTCTCTCTCTCTCTCTCTCTCTCTCTCTCTCTCTTCTCTCTCTCTCTCTCTCACACACACACACACACACACAACAACAAAAGGAAAAAAAAACAGAAACAAAAACAAAAACTAGTAAAAGAAGTCCAATGACCCTAAACTGGAGCATAGGGAGGATACAGACATCATTACTGTCGAGTAAGCTGTTTGAGGGTGGATCCCAATCTTCTTTCTCGTCCTCACTGGACACGGTTAGGTAACCATTCACATCTCAGTGGGCTGGAGACCGCCAGACATCACATTGTTTCCCTAGACATGTTTGAGCCCGTGCGCTCAGGTTGG
Source organism: Monoplex corrugatus (assembly GCA_030674185.1). NCBI lineage: Eukaryota > Metazoa > Mollusca > Gastropoda > Littorinimorpha > Ranellidae > Monoplex > Monoplex corrugatus. Next base: position 52,341,745 of record CM060308.1, read on the forward strand.
CTGGTGAAAACTGCTACCTCGACGCCTACAAGGCCCTTCAGCTAAACAAGACAGCACTTTGGGATTTATGTGCAGTCATATGGAATCTTTTGTCATCACATGTCATATGTGGCTTTAGTACATGAAGAATTCATTCCGAGCGCGGAAACGTTATCTTGTTTAAAAAAAAAAAAAAAAAAACTATTCCCCTACAATGCAATGTAATTGACGATGACAATGACAAAAACAATGACAATGATACTTTATTTTCCAACAGCGAATTATTGAATAAAAGCCGTTTTCAAACTTGTCGTTTTTAATCTACGCATGTCAGATAAGTACTAACACTACTTGGGTGAAACGCAAATGGAACTATCCGAGTGCTATGAATTCCTCTTGAACTAACTCCATACTCCGGAAATGTTGGCTATCAGACATATAATGTCTACATTTTTCTCTCTCCTGCGCGCGCGCGCGCGCGCCGCACACACACACACACACACACACACCCCACATACACACACACAAAACACACACACACATCACACACACACCACACACACCCATACACTACACACCACACACACACATGTTTGAATTTATTCGTCAGTTTGTGCACATGTCATTACACACAAAACGATACTGACAAAACATGACACAAATATATACAACCTACAAGACAAATATGCCGGTTATCATTGGCCAAGAAAGACAAACGCGGCGATTAAATGTGTCAGCTGTGTCACATGATTAGCTCCCTTAGCTATCAGCCTTTGAGACGTTACAGATTCCGTTCTATCACAGCAATCCCTTTTTATTTAATGAAATGCTCGGTGAATTATGGAAGGCGAAGCGCGTGTGAGTTTACAATATGTTTGTTGGTTTCTACAAAAAATACAAGCAACATCAACAAAAGAGCGAATGTGAGCGTTTCAAATATAGCTACTACTTAGTGCAATTTAAAATCTGAGAAGTTGATTTTTAAAGTAATGTAAAAATGCCCATAACAATAACCGTGAAGTTGTGTGTGTGTGTTGTGTGTGTGTGTGTGTGTGTGTGTGTGTGTGTGTGTGTGTTGTGTGTGTGTGTGTGTGTGTGTGTGTGTGATATGTGTGCATATGAGTGTGACCATGGTAATATGTGTGTGAGTGTGTGTGTTGATGTGTGTGTGTGTGGTGTTGTGTGGTGTGTGTTGTTGTTGTGTGTTGTTGCATGTGAGTGTGACCATGGTAATATGTGTGTGTGCGTGCGTGAATGTGTGTGTGTGTGTGTGTTTGTGTGTGTGTGTGTGTGTGTGTGTGTGTGTGTGACCGACAACAGTGGGCACAAGAACAACAGCTGTCAAAGCTTATCGCTATGACCACACGCTTCCACAAGTAATAACACTTCCATATGTACAGGAAGCGTGAACTGGTAACGCCCTTCGCGACTGCAGCCTGAGTGACATTAAAAAGACCTTATGTCATAAATCAGTCGTGCAGTCTTTGTTGGGGTATAACACATGGCTTTTCATGTGTAAATCTTTTAGAAATGGCTGTAAGGAATTTAGGTTCGAAACCTTTACTTGATAGGGGATTTCTGCTATGAATGTAGGTGTGTGTGTGTGTGTGTGTGTGTGTGTGTGTGTGTGTGTGTGTGTGTGTTTTGTGTGTGTGCGTGGTGTGTGTGTGTGCGTGTGTGTGTGCGCGCGTGCGTATGTGTGTATGCGTGTGCGTGTGTGTGCTGCGTGTGTCCATGTGTGTGTGTAAGTGAGGAAGCTGGTGGATAGTGTGAGAGAGTCAAGGCTGAGAATGCAGGATGCTGGTGAACAGGGTGCGGGAGTCAAAAGGCAAAATAATGTCAGGGGCAAAAGGTGACGGGAGAGATAGTGAGGTGGAGTGTACAAGGAAATCCTTATCCAGTCTGTACACGCCCAAATTTGATGGAAGTCGATGTTTGTACATTACGACCTTGATACGATACCCAGTTAATGTTTTTCCTGACAACAGATGTTCAACACACAAAACGCCGATAGCAGAACACAGAATGATAATGTACATCAACCGAGAAAAGCTTGTTGGTGACTCAGTCACTCTACAGACTGTTGATATATAGGTTACATTACACTCCGCATTGTTTACATGACAACAGGTATAGATAATGCGCTTTGGTCACGTTCTGCTTGTCGCTTCTCTTTTTGTGTGTATTACATAAATCATTCTTGAATACCGCTATTTCCAAAGTCATTGAGAGAGAGAGAGAGAGAGAGAGGAGATGGAGAGTTGTATGTATGTGTGCGTACGTGCGTGCGTGCGTGTGTGTGTGCGTGCGTGCATGTGTGATGTGTGTGTGTGTGTGTGTGTGTGTGTGTGTGTATGATGTTGGCATATTATTTGTATGGTAAGTCATTAAAGTCCTTTGAGTTCTTGAGTTTTGAGCTTCGAATCTCTCTCTGTCTCTCTCTTCTGTCTCTCTCTCTGTCTCTCTCTTTGTCCTCTCTCTCTACATATAGGGATCAACATGTTTGCGAAAATCAACCAAAGCATAACATAACAGCCAACAAATGTTTGCATTTTTCAGAATTGTTTTTCAAAAGAGATTCATCACACTCCGACAATTCCATATGCGCTCCATCTAATTCCGCGAGATAACAGACCTTGAGTCCACTGCTCTAATCAAAAACAAACAAACAAACAAACAAAAAACAAACCAACAAAACAAAACAAAAAACCCAGCCAGCTTGTGTGAGAAAACAGTTATCCACTGTACAGAAACCTTTTAAGTGCAGACAAGGTTATATACTACAACGTATACTTATGCAGGAACTCTTGATGCTGTTAAATAAATCTGTGTGATTAACCTCTGTGTCGTGCAAGGCCACCGTGCGTCAAATTGTCGGGACGAGAGAGACAGAATATACTTCATTGGATAAACCCCTCGAGTCCTCGTCTTCCTCGTTGTTTTTGTTCGTATTTACGGAACGCCCAACCAACAAACCAACCAGCCTGAAACACACACACACAACCACACACACACACACACACACCACACACACACACACACATTAGCAGACCAAACGCCCAACCAACCAACCAGCCGAAACACACACACACACACACACCCTCCCCCCCCCCACACGCACACACATACACACACACACACACACACACACGCACATACACACACACACACACACACACACACACACACCACAAACACACGCACGCACCCCTCCCCCCCCCCCCACAAACACACACACATACAACACACACGCGCGCGCGCGCGCGCGCGCACGCACAGTGTTACACGCTTGTCACTGTAGCCGGTAGTAGGCTGGAAAATTAAAAAAATATGAACCAGAAAAACACGAAAATAAAATCAGAACGCGTATTTAATACAACAAGCAAGTCGCACTTGTTTTGAAAGATATATGGTTCAAATTGTCTTTAGCACAAAACTTAAAAAGTGTCACTCTAAAGATGGCTTCACCCCCCTGTTTTGCATGGCTCCACAGTTACCCTGTGGGCTCAAGCGAGAAGACTGGGGCCATGCAATCGATGGATCAGAATCCTGCTTTTTTAACTGGTGTGTCTTTATGGGTGTTGTTCAAATATTCTACCAGTCACCGAGGTGCAATGGTTAGAGTAACAGACTATCGACAGGAAAGTTGTGGGTTCAAATCCCCGTCCAGTCCTCAAAATCAATATGGCATTTTTTGGCCCAAACTGGCTCCCGCGCCCGCCCAGAGTTTAACGGGCTGTGGGGACAACTGGGACCACATGGTTGAGTTGCATCCACTGTACGGATGCGTCATTGAGGGTGTTGTTCAAATCTCCTGACCAGCACCAAAAGTGTCTGTATCTCTCAGGCCTGGTTATTTTGAGCATAGATGCAACTGCCTAAGTGCGAAGATCCTTAAGAAATAGAAGTTTTGACCAGCGTTGTGGGTGTATCAGCATACTAGAGTCTACTTCACACTGGAATATGTTATGACAGCCTTTGAGGTGCAGGCTGTCTCAAACAAAACAAAACAAAAAACAAAACAAAACAAAACAAAAAGGGCCTCTATTACATCATCATTGTCATCTTTGGATGTTTCCTGCCCGGGTACCTTCTACGTGGTAGATAAAGGGTCACCATTTTTGCAGACTTGTTAGTGTCTATTGCCTAAGCCCACTTATGTGTATACGCATGCAAAATATGAACTACGTACGTGAAAGATCCTGTAAGTTTTGCGAGTATCCGCTGGCTCATAGCCACACACACACACACACACACACACACACACACACACACACACACACACACACACACACAACACACACACACACACCACACACCCCGAACCCGAAGACGGAGTATGCATGCTGTGCAGTGATATATCGCCTGCACACAATATGGGCAAAACAACGTGTATACTTGTATTCAGGCATCCGAGAAAAATAAGATCGCTAAAAAACAAAACAAAAAAAACAATGAATAAATAAATAAATAAATAAATAAACATCATCATCATCATCATCATCATCAGGTGCCCTGCCGCATGGCGTTGGCGATCATGGACTTCCATCTGTCTCTATCTCTCGTTGCCCCTAGCATCTCCCCCACCCTCCTCGTCCCCAGCCACTCTGCAAGTCCGTCCAGCATTTTCTCCCTGGGTCTACCTGGTGCTCTCTTTCCCTCCAGCTTTCCCGTTGTGACCAGGTGCTTCAAATCCCCCTTCCTCATAAAATGGCCTATAAATGTTGCCTGTCTTTTCCTAATCTTCTTATGAGTGATCTACTTGTATCTGTCTCCATCAAGACTGTCTCGTTTGTTTTCTTTGCTGTCCATGGAACTCTCAACATTCTTCTTAGAAACCACATCTCGGCTGCCTCAATCTTGTTCTGGCTTTGCTTGCTGACTGTCCACGCCTCACATCCGTATAAATAAATAAACAAATAAATAAATAAATGAATAAACCAAACCAAACCAACCCAAACAACAAAAACAAAATCATCATCATCAACAACAACAACAACAACAAACTGTGATTCAAGTTGTGAACGTCATTTTGTCTCTGATTCTATAGTCCTTCGTGGCCTACTGTCACGGGTGTCCTCAATTTAAGTGTCCCCTCCCATTTCCTTGCCTGGGGTAACTTTTTGTCAAGGACTCACGCAGTGGGGGTTCACCGAGGTTTATCACTGAAAGGGCGTAGTGTCTATCTTCTGTGGCTGTTTACGCCCTGCTGTCCCGGTGACCTGAATTTGGTTGGTTTGCGCGTTTGTTTGCTTATTTGTTTTGTTTTGTTTCGTTTTGTTTTGTTTCGTTTTGTTTTGTTTTTGGTGTCTTCTGCCGCTTCTGTGCCTATGGTAATTTCATTCAAATTTCAGATTCGGTTTTGCACCAATCAAAGTGGTGAAATGATTACTGGAACAGAGATGTCTAATGGCTTCAAACCCCCATCCGTCCAAATAATCACTGTACGATTTTTCGGTCCCTCGACCGGCTCCTATCCAGAGCTGACCGCGCTATAGACTCGTTGGGAATACTGGAACCACGCAGTAGGTCTTATCCCATTTACCGTTGTGGTTCTGACAGTGTTGCTTAAATGTCATGACGAGCACTGCAGGTGCTGTATATCTTGAGCCTGGTCGACGCCGGGATGTATGATGTAAGTAAACGTAGAGTAATAATAGTAATGATACTATTACTACTACTACTTCTACTACCACCACCACCACCACCACCACTACTACTACTATCATTATTACAACAACTACTACCACTACTACTACTACCGCAGCTGCTGTTGCTACTGCTACTGCTGCTGCTGCTACGACTATTACAACTAATGATAATAATAATGACAGTAATGACATTTATATGGCGCTAAATCTAGTATTCCAAATCAAATCAAAGCGCACACTCTTATCAGTTATCATTCACGAAAACATTAATACAATGACAAAAACTCAAGGGCACAGAGCAGACAGCACACAGAGTACATCCCTTTCACGTAGTCTCAATCCAAAATGGAACTGCACAGCATTATCGCTATCATTTCCATTCTCATCAGCATAGCATTGTGGAAAAGAATTGTTCCAGATTATGTGGCCTTTCATGCCCAGCTCTCGTGCTGACGGTTTGGAGGTGTGTCGAGGAGCCGGAATGAGTGACGTATGGGTAGTGACACGACAGTGGTGGCAAAGATGGGACGACCAGAAAAATAAATAAATTGACAAATTAATAAGTACATAAGTAATAAACAATAAAAATATAATAAATAAAATAAACAAGAAAACAACCAACCAATAACATCAACAACAACAAAAGCAACAACAACAAAACAGCGACAAAAACAACAACAACAATTTTTTTTATCAGTGGGACTGTCAGTCGGACTGTGGTTTCCAAACCAGAGGAAAGGTCATTCTCTCTGGTTCCGTGGCAAAGTGATCGTCTTGTTGTCAGAGTTTAGTAGGAAGGATCTAAGGTAAGTCTGGGCGAAGTCCACCGAAGTGACCATGCAACACTGGAGGATCTCCTCTGTTGGGTGGTATCACGGCGATCTGATGTTGGTAGTTCATTAACCATTTGACTCCAGCACACTATCCTCCAACTGCAAAAAAATTAACCCTTTGATTCCCCTACCCTATCCATCAGCTTCCTGCAGGAAGCTGGTGGATAGGGTGATGGAGTCAAAGGGTGAAGCTATTGGATAGAGTAAGGGAGTCAAAGGGTTAAGTTTTTGCTTTGCTAACATGGTCGACAACGTAAGATGCTGAAAGGGAGACAAAGAATTTTTGCTTTGCTAACATGGTAGACAATGTAAGATGCTGATGGACAGGGTGCGTGAGTCAAAGGGTTAAGACTTGTGTATTTGCTCGCACTGTGACTGCGACAGAATGTGCTTGACTTTGTTAGTGAGTTGGAAAGCGTGTATGAGCGGCGTGAGAGTAATGCCACCGACACAGTGCCAACAACAGGAAAGAAAGAAGGAAATATATTATCAACTGTTGAAGAGACAGCGGAAGCTCATTCCAGTTGTATGGACCAGACACACAAAATGAACGGAGACCGTCCATGAAACATCTGTATCAAGCTATTTGTAAATACAAGTAGCGTCAGAAGCACAACGGGAAGGTCAGAACTAGTAGCGAAATGAAAAACATTTCACTAGAGATCCTTTCAGGCAGCGACAATGAATTATACAATCTTAACCGTATCTAGCACCAGACACAGAAAATGAAAGGAGACCGTCCATGAAACATGTGTCAGGCTATTTGTAAACAAGTAGCATCAGAAAGCCTGCTTGTCAAAGCCCAACTGAGATGGGTCGGCCATGTCATCCGCATGGAAGACCACCGAATGCCCAAACAACTGCTGTACGGCGAACTCACAAGTGGCAAAAGAAATCTCGGGAGGCCAAAAAAGCGTTTCAAGGACACGATAAAGGCAAACCTCCAGTTTGCACAGGTTACCCCCAAAGAACTCGAAAGAACTGCCACCGAAAGGAACGCCTGGCGCAGGGCCGTCCATCTTGCCAGCAGAAACAGTGATATCAACTACAGGGAGAGGCTGACTATCAGAAGAGAGAGGAGACATAATCCAACCACCCCAACCACGACATTCCAGTGTCCCCACTGCAACAGACATTGTACATCCAAGATCGGATTGCACAGCCACATGCGCGTCCACAGATGAGCTGCAGGATTTCATCGTCATCTTCGGCAACGAAGGACTACCATCACAGCATCAGAAGCACAACGACGGAGAGGTCAGACTAGTCAGCGAAATGAAACATGTTTCACTGGAGATCCTTTTAGGCTACGACAATAAATTATATAATCTTAACCCTATCTAGCACGAGTCTTAGTGCTGTAAGCGCGTCATTAACCTTTTGTGGCGTGGCTTGGCCTCCATGCGTCAAAAAGCCGGGCCGAGGAGGGACGGGGTAGGGGAGAGGGGGAGGGGATGGAGAGGGGAGGGTGCGAGGGGAGAGACAGGCATGATTAATTTGATGCCTCCGTAAGGTCGTTGGTTTCTTATGTAGTTAGCGTCTTCGTGGAACGCCCAAGCAAAGACCTTGGACCAAGGTTTTACTTTCATGCATCAACACAAGAATGCATAGGTAAGCGCGCGTGTATACAAATGTACACATACAAGGATTCACGTATGCATGCATACATACGCACTCACAGACAAACAGAGACAGAAAGACAGAGACAGACAGAGAGGCAGTCAGAGAGCGAAAACACGCGTGTATGCGCATCAAAGCGTTTGTCACAGTGGTTGAAAACAGAAAGGTCATGATTATGTTTTAACAAGCATTATTTGAAGCTTTTGTCTATTTGGACTACAACTCAAAACGAACATTAAAAATTCCTTACATGCTGTGTGTGTGTGTGTGTGTGTGTGTGTGTGTGTGTGTGTGTGTGTGTGTGTGTGTGTGTGTGTGTGTGTGTGTGTGTGTGTGTGTGTGTTTTTGTTTGTTTGTTTGTGGGATTTTTGTTTTGTTTTGTTTTTTGCTCTCTTGTCAGAAATGTTACAATTGGAGTTCGGACAGTTTTTTTCACAAGGGATTCATTGCACACGGACAATTTCATAAGCACTCTACTGAAATCTGCCGCCATGTACGTAACAGAGTCCATACGTACTGTTGTGGTCTTAAAATAAGAAGGCCATCGGAAAGTATGAAAAACTGACGCCACCAGAATGACTGAAGCATTAAGATGGACAGCGACCACGCCAATTCTGGTGTTGTAGTTTAAGCTGGAGGGAAAATGAGAACACCAGGTAGACCCAGGGAGAAAATACTGGACGGACTTGCAGGGTGGCTGAGGACAGATAGGGTGGGAAATGTACTTGCAGCAACAAGGGATAGATTCGTATGGAGGGTCGTGATCGCCAACACCATGCGGCAGGGCACATGATGATGATGAGTTTAAGCTCCCGTCCTGAATGTGAAATGTCCGCTTTTGATCCCTGATTAAATTCCTGCCCCCCCCCCCCCCCCCAAAAAAAAATCCCCTTCCCCATCCCACTCTTCTGGACATTGAGTTATGGTCTGGATCTAGTTTTTCGGATGAGACATTAAACTGACATCCATTTTTTTTGCACAGCATGCTTTTGCACACAACAAAGGGTTTTCACCAGAAAATTCAGGAGCAAAATCCACCGTCACTGGAAAACAAAATTACCAACACAGACAGAAAAAAGTGGCGCTTCACTGCGACGACGTATGTTCTCGTGGAAAGCAGCTTGCATTAAAAACAGAAAATCCAGATACTCATGAAAATAGAATGCAAATGTGCATTCAATTAACGGAACAAGACAAGCGCAACTGTTTGGTCAACAGGCCTTTGTCAAGCGTACACACACACACAAAAAGAAAAAAAATTCACACACAAAAAAGACCCCCCCCAAAAAAACAAAAACAAAAACAAAAACAAAACAAAAAAAACACCAACCAACTAACCAACCAACGAAACAAAAAACAGTTCACCAGACTCAGAACAAAAACATCAGATCAGACAACTTTTCTGACGCTTCGTTGAGATGGGGAACATAAAACCTGAAGACTGTTATTGTTATTTTCATTTAAAACCCAGCCGACTGCGTAGAGCCATATCGGGGCTATAAACATTTCAATGCACCCACAATACTTCAACGGGGACAAAAAAATGAAAAAAAGGAAATGAAAATTTAGTATACATATCAATGCATTTGCGCACATAATCTAAGGAGATGCCCCTGGCGTTGACCACTCCGTCCAATTTATCACACAAAGGATTTTAAAACCATACCTGAATGTGAATTTGAATATAACTAAGGACTCTAAAACATAAAACAGGCCTAAATTACACAAAACTGCTTTCGCATCTCATTTTCCTAGAGCTAAAAATGTACTTAATACATGTACCTAGTTATCAGTCCTAAGAGAGAGTACGTAAGATTTTATCGAACACATATACAGGTGAACGGACCAGCAAGGCAGAAAATTATAGGAAGAAATGACAGAAAGCAAGGGAACAGGACAGAAACAAAGAGAGTGACAGAAAAGACGAAATTTCTAGCACAGAATTTCCAGACGGTGGGGATACTATTTATACTGAAAGACCCCCTGGCATCCTCACTAGAGGGAAGACCTGAAAATAACAGAAAATCCAAACAACACAATACGACACAACACACTTCGACACAAGAGAATCCCCTCGCCAGCCCCCTTCCTCCAAATACGCACTACAATCGTCGAGTCAATAGAAGTAGTCTAACGATAGTGACTCATTGGATTCCCAATCCGCTTTACGTAAACTTGGATCTGTCGCATTCCATTAACGCTGCATTAAACTCGAAACCTGTAACCACTATTCGGAACTGTCACTGATCCGTAAACATACGTCTACTTATGCCGTACATCTTCATGTTTATTTTATCAGTGCATACAAAACAACCTGACGGGGACTATAGTAAAGTGGGTTAGACGTTGGACTTCTAACTGGGAGGTCTGGGTTCCATCCTGCCCTGGTATCTCCCGCCTGATAGGTAAAGGGTGGACTTTTTCCCCATCTTCCAAGTCAACATATGTGCAGATCTGTTCGTATCTAAACCCCTTTTCGTGTGTATACTCACGATAAATGTCAAATATACACATTTAAGATCCTGTAAATCATGTCAGTGTCCCGTGGCTTGTTTCCGGAAACATGAAAAATCCCAGAATGAACGGCCACCATAGAAGGAATATATGCAGACTGTGCAGCAGTATACCGCCTGCACAGTATGTGCAAAAATAACGTGCACGCATAACCGCATCCGAGAAAAATCGACATTTCAAAACAACAACAAAAATATATACCGACCCACCTTCTCTCTCATTCCCCCTCCTCTCTCTCTCTCTCTGTTATCAAAATAATGTTTCTACACGTAATGCACACTGCTTGTATGAGGGTTTGGAATATATAACATTAACACTATACAACATAATTTATTGCTAAGTACGAACAATAAAGAATTTTGTTTGGTGTCACCAAGTTTACTCCAGAGACTAATAATTACACCATGTTTGCTTATCCTTTTAAGTATATTAATCTGAAATGAACATTAAAAATGTTCATTCTTGTACAGATTCTGACAAGAGTAGTGACTCTCTCTGGTTCCCATTTAAAGTGTTCGCTGTTCAGTCATGCAGGCAACATTCTCCCTGTCTGACGTTGTATTGAGATGTAATGGCACCGATGATTGCCATTCTGTTTTTTTAAATACTTTTAGTGTTTATAAACATGTTTACAACTACTGATATTCCGGCTCTGCATAACTCCAATGTTTTCATTTCGTTATAATACATTTGTGCAGGCCCTCCATGAGTAAAGTTGGGTGTCGTTATTAACGTGATGTAAGCACTGATATGACTCTAGAAGTCGGTTGGTTATAGACAATATGAACCTGAACCTGAACCTGAACCTGAACCTGAACCCTTCAAGAGTGAGGGCCGGGTGTGAACAAGCATTTTCATGCTTATACCATGTCTTCGTTAATATTTTTGGGGGAGTTCTTTTTCTTGTTCTTTGTCGTGCACTTCCCCATCCCTTCTACCAGTATCTTTATCTTCAGGTAATAAGTGTCTGATAATGCTCAAAATAAGTGTCTGATAATGCTCTAGCTTTTTTAATAATCCATCACGTAATTGATGATAACATCGATAAGAGATAAATACAGAGAACACGCAGCTTCCTATTATCTTTCGCAGTTTCGTTTTTTGTGAATTTAGT
>CM060308.1:52355955-52360955 GCA_030674185.1 Monoplex corrugatus
GGCACACAAGTGAACGCGGAAAGATCGGAGGATAGGGGCACAAACAGGCTATTGTTTAGAAACACAGGAGTTTTGTGGCGTCTCCTGATGCTTCTCAGACGATTTGGAGTGGTGAGGAGCTAGTTTAGCTGTGCGAGTGACGCGGAGCTTTCAGTGGACGAACCCGACTGCGCGCATCGTTCCGTTGAGTCGGTGACCTAGTTCTCTTGCTCGGCTGGCGGCTTTTTCGCCAAGCCCACTTCGCATATACCACACGAGCTGGCCTACTGTGTGTAGCCTACTCATCTAGATGCGTGTAGATTTGCAGTATGTTTCTTTTCCTCTGAAAAGTTCTTTCTCAAGAAAGTCACTGTAAAATTAACGTAGACACACAAATTTCGAGATTGCCCACCGATCGTGTGTTAGTTTTACAGCACCATTACTGAGTCTGTCTGCGTTTTGTTGTAAGCAAGTTTTCATGTGAAATCACTGCAACACTATAAGACTGACTAGGCCTACCAGTTTTTTTCGCTTCTTCTTCCACGATGTACGGAGCTGTGGAATGCGGGTTTTGGAAGTGTGTGTTTTCGTCTCGCCAACTCGAGCGTGTGCGGTAGGCCTAGTACTGATTCCTACCTAACCAAGCGTACTCAGTCTGTGTCTCAGCCTTCTGTGACTAACCAAAGTGCCGGGTGCATTTGTTATTGCAACACCCTTACCCCCTACCCCTCCGCCCCCGGGAGTTATATTTAGCTGCCACCCCCCTTTATGTGGCAGATGATAGAGGGATGATAAATAACTAGATCTTCCTTCTGTACCCAGACATTCTACCAGTACCATCATCTGACCCAAGTCATTCTTATTCATCGTCTGACCAGAGAGAATACTACAAGTACTAGATCTACAAGGCCTAGTGTTGCAAGTCTGTCTGGTCTTACAGACTAGACTCTACAACGTTGAAATTGAAGTGAAAGCCTACCTGGTGTGAAAACGTTCAGATTCTACCAGTACCATTTCCAGACAAACTATTCCTCAAATTTGTCTACAAGGTGACTGGTGCTCTGACTCTCACTACAAAGTGAGGTAACCCACTCGAAGTGAACTTCGTATACTACAGAGTAAACTTCGTATACTATAGAGTGACCTTTGTATACTAAGCGTCAACTTTGTGTACTACTAAGTGAAATAGGTTTTTACCCAAAGTGAACTTGTTACTATGGCGTTTATCGGAGACGCAGGTCGTGTGGATGGGTCATGGGAGCTGACCATCTATGTGACGGACCTTCAGGAGGAGTGCAGACTGCGAGTGAAAGGCGATCTGCATATTGGTGGAGTGATGCTTAACCTCGTTCAGTCCCTTGGTAAGTAGCAATTTGTTTCGTATTGGTAACTAGATCTAGATGTATTGCAGCGACATGGGATAGATTCGTATGGAGGCCATGGTCGCCAACGCCATGCGGCAAGGTACATGATGATGATGGCGGTAACTAGTCTACTTGTATGGATGTACATAAGAAAAAAAAACTTAAGTCACTACAACCTCCCTCCCCTGCCATCTCAAGGCAATGGACAACGACTCTGTTGCCTCGTTTTCCTACCACCTCTGATTTATATGACTTAAAGGCGTAGAGGTTGGGCTCTGACCTCCCAGTTTGGTAGCATTGGGGGGGGGGGGGGTTAAACCTAGCTCTCAAGAATTAAATACGAGCAGATTTCAGTCAGCCCCGCTGTGAATGTTTACCTTAATTAACCTGTTCAGGATTGGAGAAGAAGCTAGGGAGATGACTGAACCGGTTCTGCCTTCAAAAGACAGTTTGTAGACGGTAGGTAGCGTAAGACTACTCTTCGATCGTGTCTGTGTGTGTGTGTGTGTGTGTGTGAGGAGAGGAGAGAGAGAGAGAGAGAGAGAGAGAGAGGACGGGCAGAGAGAGAGGGGTAGGAGAGTTTCATATATTGCTAGATAGCTTTCCAATGACGTTATTAAGGTAAGCCTGTGTAAATTTGCTTGCGTCTCGGCAAACTGTGTGCTTTTATGCGCTTCTTCGTAACCTCATTGCCCTTTTTTCACTTCAAACTCTGTTCGTCAGTAGCGTAGGTTTGTGGAGCCGAAAATAGGCCTATAGGTTTGAAACAGAGGGATCAGTATATTCTGAATATGTTTGTCTGACTGTTTCTGCCTTTGACTGTTTCTGCCTTTTATCTGTTTATCGATCCATCCATCCGTCTGTCGGTTTATTTATCTTTATCTGTCTGTCCACCCATCCATCAGTTCATCCAGCCATCTTTCGGTCTATCTAGAATCTATTTATCTGTCAGTCGTACTAATATGTGTCTGTCTGTTCATTTATCCATCAGTGTATCTATATATATGACTGTGTGTCTATTAATCAGTGAATCTATATTACATAGGCCTTTTCATCAATCTGTTCATCCATCCATCTATCTTATCTATTTATCTGCCCATATTCATCTGTTTGTCTATCCATCATTGTATCAATCTTATATTTTTTTTTCTATTTGCCTGTCTCTCTCTGTCTATATGTGTGCGTATATATGTATAGATGTATATATAGCCTATATCAAACTGTCTGACTGATTATCTGTTTAACTGGCAGGCTGCGTGTCTGACTGTCTAACGGACTGACTGACTGTCTGTTTGATCGAATCAGGTACTGTCTGTTAGTCTATAAGCTCAATATGACCTCGTGATATGTAGCTGGGATGTAACTATTCGTTAACAATATGAATGACTCTCTGTTTATGCCAGGTTGAATCAGGGTCGATACATTTGATCAAGATGTCTGTCTACATGCCTGTCTGTTCGTGTGTCTTTCTCTGTGTGTGTGTGTGTGTGTGTGTGTGTGTGTGTGTGTGTGTGTGCGTGCGTGCGTGTATGTGTGTGTGTGCGTGCGTGTGTCTGTGTGTGTGTGTCCCGTGTATGTGTGTGTGTGTGTTGTGTGTGTGTGTGTGTGTGTGTGTGTGTGTGTGTGTGTGTGTGTGTGTGTGTGTATCACAGATTGTCTAAAGACATCATCGCCACCTCTTGACCACAGTGCGATCAGTCACTGCGTTTTTATAGGTGACATTACTCTGCCACAGATCCTTTTAACACTGTAACATTTCTAAAATCTGTCCGTCGAGTCTTGGTCTGTTCCTCCCTTCCCTTTCCCACCCCACCTCTATCCCCGGCTCCCCTGGCTCACCTCCACTCTCAATACCTGTCTTCTCATCGTTCTCTGTCCGTCTTTCTTTTACAGAAGGAAGACGCATGCTGATAGCACTGTGCACTAGATGCACAAGGGTACAGAGATGCTCTACACTCAGAGAGAGAGAGAGGAAGGGAGGGAGGGGGAGAGACAGGGAGTGAGTGAGAGAGAGAGAGAGAGAGAGAGAGAGAGCATTTTTATTCGCGAGGGTGGTGGAATAAGTACATTATCCCTGTTTTACTAAAGAGAGAGAGAGAGAGAGAGAGAGAGAGAGAGAGAGAGAGAGAGAGAGAGAGAGGAGAGAGAGAGAGAGAGCATTTTTATTCGCGAGAGTGGTGGCAGAAGTACATTATCCCTGTTTTACAGGAGAAAGAGAGGAAAAAGAAAAGAAAAAAAAAGAGAGAGAGAGAGAGAGGGAGAGAATGTTTATGCGATTGACAATTTGGTTTATTTCCAGGGTTTTATTGTGATGTTGCTTGTCTTTTCCTTGTCCCGACAAGGGTCAAACAATTAAAAAGATTTGATTGTTGAGAGTGTAAAGAACGACGCTGTGATTGTACTATTTTAGTTATCTAGGTTGTTCTTAGGGATTGTGAGAAATCTATAGATGCAATGCAATATAATACAACATAACACAGTAATACAGTGCTATACAATGCAATACAATACAATTCAATGCAACACAATACAATAAAGTACAAGTACTACAACAGCAATACAATAATAATGAAATTGATCTTATTCTTTGATTATCGCAATTCGGAAAGTTTGGAAAATTCAGACTGCATCTACTTGGCTCGAAACACATACTCAAACGCACGGACGCACATACACACGCACACACACACACACACACACACACACACACACACACACACACAACATACACACACACACACACACACACACACACACACACACACTCACGCACACACACATATAGATACACACACACATACACACACGCACATCAATCATGATTAATTAAGAATGGACAGAGACGGCCAGCAGTAAGAGAGTTACTGAAGAGAATCTATAGAACTGTTTCAATGAAGAGTCTCACGCACTATCTTGATTATTTTATAAACGAAGACATTACCATAATTTTGGGGAACGAAGCCTCAGCAGCAGACACTGTCTTAGCCAGTGTCTCCCACCCTTGTCCCTCATGGCTAAGTCTTCGAAACCTGAATTGATTTGAAAGGTCTCCTTTTTTGCTTTAAGCGTATTGTGTGTTTTACCAGCATTATATCAGACATGAACTATATTATATGTGTGGAATTTACATAATCGCTTGATAAATTTGATATAGAGCTTACTAATTGAAGCGTAAACTTCTAAGAGAAGAAGGCTATGTAATTTTACACGTGCGCGCTCACATAACGCACGTATGATGTATATGCTTACGTTAACATACACGCACGCACGCACGCACGCGCGCGTACACACACACACACACGCACGATCACACATAAGCACGTACGCACACACACATCTACATACACACACACTTTTTCATTCACTCTCTCTCTCTCTCTCTCTCTCTCTCTTTCACACACACACACACACACACACACACACACACACACACACACACACACACACACCATACACACGTATGTACACATACGTATACAGAAACACACACACACACACACACACACACACACACACACACACACACACACAACACACAACACACACACACACACACACACCTTGAGGTTAAAATCGTGTTCATATTTGTACCTACTACTAATGCGCGTCGTGTGTACCTACAGCTTGTTTGTACACAATTACCCTGCCTGATTCACC
>CM060308.1:52365955-52380955 GCA_030674185.1 Monoplex corrugatus
GGCAAGGTCTTGAAATGGGGAAGAGGCTGGGGGGTCATATGAAACACTAAGCTGGTACCACTAGAATGATAGAAACATTAAGGTAGGCAGCAAACAGACCAGTCTTTTAATGTTTCGGGCTGGGACAGGTCTCGACGTATCAGATCTAGAGTCCACGGTTGTATCAAAAGAACCAACTGGTCCGCGTGAAGTATACATTAGTACACCTTCTCGTCCGACAAGTCACTTACTTCAGTCAATAGAGTGACTTATCTCTGTCACACAAACGCATACGCGAAGGACTGATATTTCAGTGATTCCTGGCCCCCTATAAAAACCTTTTATTTGGCGTAATGTCAAACAGTGAGAATAATCAAAAATTTCGCTTCTGACTTGAGAATTACAATCACCACAGTGGTAGGGGGGGCAAGTTTGCAGGCGAAATACTGAATCGTTGTAATTGGAAGCTGCTAGTTCCCCACGGACCTAATAAATCGAGCAGTTGGTTGTGTACCGTATTGTACCGTATTCGTTTAGTGAAGTTTCAGTTTTTGCTGATGTGCACAGTAGTTGGAAGATTCTAGTTTCCATCTAGGCCTACCTAAACAGCGCCTGATGGATGAAGGGTGGAGATTTTTTCATAGCTACCAGGTCAACATGACTGCACACCTGTTAACGCCAAAACTCCCTTCAAGTGTGCACTCAGAACATCAAGTATGCACGTTAACGATCCTGTAAGTCATGTCAATGCCCGGTTGCTCACGGAAACATGAAAACAACCAGCATGCACGTCCGCCAAAGATGCAGATTGTGCAACAACATAGTGGAATGTGGTCAGCTTGCCCAACAAGTTGAGCTCTCCCTGCTTCTTTAACCATATGATTCCCGCACCATGTCCACCGCCATCCTGCATTGTCAACCGTGCTAGCAAAGCAAAAACTTAACTCTCTGATTCCCTCATCCTGTCCACCAGCTTCCTGCAGGAAGCAGATGGATAGGTTGAGGAAATCAAAGAGTTAAGTTTTAGCAGTTGGCGGATAGAGTGCGGGAGCCAAAAGGTTAATTAAAAAATTATGAGTATGTCACTAATGACTATGTGTTCTGCGTAGTGAGTCCAAATGAGTTTGAAGAACAACGCTAAACGACACCGACTTGTATTCCGCATTTCTCTGCATTCGTTTCCCCACCGCCGAACACATTCGTTTAACGTAATGTTTGCTGTCACACTCTTCTTATAACATTTACTTGTCCACTGGTGTCGGGTATCAAGATTGCCTTGGGTACACACACACCCACTCTCGCTGTCAGTGTGTGTGTGGTGTGTGTGTGTGTGTGTGTGTGTGTGTGTGTGTGTGTGTGTGTGTGTGTGTGTGTGTGTGTGTGTGTGTGTGTGTGTGTGTGTGTGAGTGTGTGTGTGTGTGTTTGTGTGTAGGCGCGAACGTGTGTGAAAAATTGTGTGTATGTGTTTACGTGAGTGTGAGCGCGTGCACGCCTTTTTGTGAGACTGTATGTGTGTATGTGTGTGCTTGTGTTGTGTGTGTTGTGTGTGTGTGTGTGTGTGTGTGTGTGTGTGTGTGTGTGTGTGTGTGTGTGTGTGTGTGTGTGTATGTGTGTGTGTGTGTGTGTTGTGTGTGTGTGAGAGCGCGCTTGCCTGCCTGCACAGAGGGAGAGGGAGGAAGAGAGAGAAAATGGTGTACACGCCCGCAATCACAGTATGTGATGTGTTTCATAGCATGCTGGCATTGATATGTTATTTTTCTTCTTTTTTCAAGTTATACTTTCCATAGGTTACTGACATATCAGCAGTGATAGAAATAATTCTACGCATGATGTTTACCATCTGCAAGTCTCGAGTGGCTATGGAGTGACACCATCATTTGTCTGACTGTGAGCCATAGAGCAGCCTATTGTGACTGTGAAGGCCAGCAGACTTGAGTCAACGCTATTGTTTGTTGCACTTGGCACATAGAATCAGGATGAACAACGAGTCCTGTCTGTGTGCATGTCGCTTGCTCTTTCTGAGAGACCCGTTTGCGTTGGAATTTCTTTACTGTGTAGAGGACCTTTCACCGGCTTTATAGGAGGAAATGACTTCCTTCGACGTGTCAGTGGCCATGTTTAGGTTGTCGATTGATCCTGTTTCTGAATAGGACTTTGTTTTTAGTGATTGATCCTGTTTCTGAATAGGACTTTGTTTTTAGTTTCATAATTGAAGTAGACATTTAAAGTACAGTTACAGATTTTTAATGCCAGTTATTGAGTTAATAAAGTTTCAGTCGTATGAGTAATAAACTATCTCGACAAAACGAATTAAATACGGGAAATAAAAAGTAAGTAAGTAAGTGACTAAGTGAGTGAGTAAATAAGTAAATAAGTAAGTAAGTAAGTAAGTAAAGTAAGTAAGTGAGCGAGCGAGCGAGTAAGTAAGTAAGTAAGTAAGTAAACGGATAAATGAACAAAATTATTTATTTGATTAATTAAACAAACAAATAAATAAATAAATAAATACAACTTGCAGCAGAATGTTTGGTAGTTTTATGATTTTCGCGAGCTCTCATTCTCATCTCCGGATTTTCTATGGTCCGTAAAACATGCACACGCATTTCATGGAAAGGATCGTTAGCATGGCACGGCTGCTTCGTCAAACTATTTAAATCTCTACACACACCCTCATCTCGTTTACTGTTCGGCCACAAAATAGGCGGTAATCTACGACAGGGTTAAAATTATGACACAATTATATAATTATAAACCACGATGTAAAACATAAAAATACTATGGGATGGGTACTTGTTGGTCACAGTTTCAAACTCCAGCCATCTCATTCGAAAAGCGTTCACACCACAACCCAACATTCCAGTTTTTTTTTTGTTTTTTTTGTCTTTTTTTTTTCTTGTGTGTTCAGCACAAAACCCCCCGACAGGAGAGAGTTCAAGACCGGAACGTTGGAAAGTCGCCCAAATACAAAAGAAGCCTTCAACTTGCACACAAGCGCGGTCCACGTTCGCTTTCGCGTTCTTGGCGACTATCCAAGTCAGCTAGCTCTAGGAAGCCACACACAAGACCCCCCACCCCCCTCCTTTCTGTTGAATTTAATTCAAGCGTTATTTAGTCGTTTGTGTAGGAGGAATACGTAAACTGTCGCTGAAAAGGGATCGAGCAGGAAGGAATGAGAGGAGGGGGAAGAAAATCCAGAACGATATTATTGGAATCGGGCAAGGGTGACAGGTAGGCGTGTAAGGAACGAAATGAAAGGGGAGAGAGAGAGAGAGAGAAGAGAGAGAGAGGAGAGAAGAGAGAGAGAGAGAGAGAGAGAGATAGAGTGGATGGTTTATTCATATACATATAGCCATAGCGAGAGAGAGAGACAGAGACATAAAGACAGAGAGAGGAAGAGAGAAAGAGGGAGAGAGAGAGAGGGAGAGAGATGATGGATGGTTTATTCATATACATACACTGTATAGCCATAGCAATAGAGAAAGAGAGACAGACAGCCAGCCAGCCAGACAGACAGGCAGACAGACAAAGACTTAAAGACAGCCTGACAGAGAGAAGAGAGAGTGAGAGAGAGAGAGAGAGATGATGGATGGTTTATTCATACACATATAGCCATAGCGAAAGAGAGAGAGAGAGAGAGAGAGAGAGAGAGAGAGGAGAGAGAGAGATGATGGATGGTTTATTCATATGACATAATTATAGCAATAGCAGAGGAGAAGAGAGAGAGAGAGAGAGAGAAGAGAGGGAGAGAGAGGAGAGTGAGTGAGAGAGAGGAGAGTGATAATGATGATGGATGTTTTTTTTCACACGAAACAGAGAGAGACAGAGAGAAACAGAGATGATGATGATGATCAAGATGATGATGATGGATGGTTTATTCATATACATATAGGCCAGACAGAGAGACTGACAGAGAGAGAGAGAGAGAGAGAGAGAGAGAGAGAGAGAGAGAGAGAGAGAGAGAGAGAGAGAGAGAGAGAGAGATGAGGGTTGGGGCGAGGACAAATACAGAAAAAAAATCATAATCTATAGGGACAAAAACGTGAGTTAGAAGTAGAGGGAGGCTATGACTTAAAAGATCTATTATCTCTTTTGCCCTGATTGTGAGGGTGTAGGGCTGAGTGGGTGTCAGAGAGAATTCTAAGGCAAGAGAGTTGGCTACAAATTTAGATCTAATAATCTTTTACCCTGGGTGCGGAGCGGATAAGGGTCGGAAGGAATTGTGAGGGAGGGGGTGGGTACGGATTTGGATGAATATCTTCGGCCTACCTGTGTCTTGTCCAGTTGACTGGTTACGTGTAGGTGATGTGTCGCTGCTGTAAATTGGTTGGTATGGAAATTGTCCGCCAGCCTGTCGGCCTCCCTGTCTTTGGAATGTGGCTTTGGGACATCCTGGTGGACACTGACCCCCCACTGTTCCTCGGGTCTGTCCACTTAAGTTTCCTGTCGTACACACACACACACACACACACATACGCACGCACGCATGTATACATCCGTCTAAAAGCAAATACGTGAATAGACAATAGAAGAAATAAGGAACGATCAGGTATACACACACGCACACATAAACACACACACAAACACACACACTCGCAAAATACATACATACATGCAGAGAGAGAGAGAGAGAGAGAGAGAGAGAGAGAGAGAGAGAGAGAGAGAGAGAGAGAGAGAGAGAGAGAGAGAGAGATTGAATATTAGAAATCAGCTGCCTTAACATAAATACAAAGTATCTCATTTGTTTCACATTCTCTCTCTCTCTCTCTCTCTCTCTCTCTCTCTCTCTCTCTCTCTCTCTCTCTCTTTTGTGTTGTGTGTGTGTGTGTGTGTGTGTGTGTGTGTTAGGTGAGTGAGAGAGAGAGAGAGAGGAGAGAGAGAGAGAGAGAGAGAGAGAGAGAGAGAGAGAATCAATTATTATTTCTGAAAGTAATAGGATTTAGAGTTCTGTTTTTATTCAGGTCTTACCTCACTTGGACAGTTCCATATGCCCCGTCTCATTCCTCTATCTGCCATCCGGCATACTCCTTCAGCCTGCACAAAACATTATTCACTGGCAAAATCTTGAAATGGAAGGATGGATAGGGTAACAGAACCTATGAGAACCTATGATGTCAGAATGATCGGATTATTAACCCTTTGACTCCCTCGGCCTATCCACTAGCATCCTGCTTTGTCAATCATCATCATGACAGCACAGCAAAAATCTAACCCTCTGACTCCTTCACCCTATCCATCAGCTTCCTGTGCCAAAAACTTAACCCTTTGTCTTCCTCATCCTATCCATCAGCTTCCTGTGCCAAAAATTTAACCCTTTGTCTTTCTCACCCTATCCATCAGCTTCCTGCACAGGAAACTTGTGCATAGGGTTAGGGAGTCTAAGGGTTAAAGTTTTGCTGGTGGTGGATAGGGTGTGGGAGTCAAAGAGTTAATATGGGCAGCAAACAGGCCAGTTTTCAGGCCGGAATTAAACTGGGGTCATGAGATCTTGAATCCACAGCTCTGTTACAAGAGCCAGGCAAGCCACTTTAAAGGAACAGGAAAATACAGGATATTTTGATTTTCATTTACCACCGACCTCGCCCTATTAGTGATACATTAAGAAACAATGTTTTTTAAGGACAGCGTTTTCACCCTATTTTATAAGGAAGGAAGGAAGTGTTCGTTTTAGCCTTCGGATTTTCCATCACCAAAAAATACATTTATTGTCAGTATAACATAAAAGTCGTACTGATTTTCCGATTTTTTTTCGGGATGCCTGTAGCACGTTGTTTTGCCTACTTAGTGCAGGCGGTATGATGCTACACAGCCTGCCTTAGTTCATCTCCGGCGGGCGTGCTTGCTAGGTGTTTTCATATTTCCTTAAACCTTGGACACCGACACGACTTACAGGATCTTTAACGTGCGCATTTGTTATTAGGCGTACGTATGCACACGAAAGCGGTTTAGACATAAACAGGTTTGTACACTTATTGACCGGGGAGACCATAAAAGTCTCCACCTTTTTTTTTCTTCCCACAAGCGTGAGGTCTCTCGGAAGGATCGAACCCAGACACTACGATTGGAAGCCCAGCGTCTTACCCAGTTTACTGTAGCACCTGTCATGAATAACTTTGACGAGCCAGTTTACCTTGCAAACATTAATTGTGAAGAAGAAGAAGAAGAAGAAGAAGAAGATGATGAAAAAGAAGAAGAAAAAGAAGAAGAAAAAGAAGAAGAAGAAGAAGAAGAAGAAGCAGATGAAAAAGAAGAAGAAAAAGAAGAAGAAAAAGAAGAAGAAGAAAAACACGAAGAGAATTAGATAAAATGAAAAGAATTTGAGGACTTGAGTGTAGGGTATTTACCCATTGATTCCCACCTGGCGATCCCATTCAGCTCCGCTTCCTGAGCTGGTGGGTGAGGGATGAAAGGACCAATTTTAAGAGAACCCGTGGTAAACGTGAAGAAGTTAAAGGAGTAAGTGTTTGCTTTGTTACCATGGCTGATAGTCTAATGCTCAAAGTGTGTGGATAGAGTGAGGGAGTGAAAGGGTAATAAAGTATTTGCATTGTATCATATATGGCTGATGGTCTAATGCTCAAAGTGTGTGGATAGAGTGAGGGAGTGAAAGGGTAATAAAGTATTTGCATTGTATCATATATGGCTGATAGTCTCATGCTCAAAGTGTGTGGATAGAGTGAGGGAGTGAAAGGGTAATAAAGTATTTGCATTGCTATCATGGCTGATAGCATAGTTTGCTGGTGGATAGGGTGAGGGAGTCAAAAGTGTTAGTCGGACGCTGTCTGAAGGCTTCTATGATAGTAGGACTCTTTCACCTGGAGGGAATGAACGCGAGGAGAGGTGAGGTGGGGGTCATTCCAGTGCTTGTGCTGCATCGAGCGCACGCAGAGTGGCAATAACCAGATTTATCTACTTTTCACAATTACTTAGTCCTTAATACAAGTGTGGCCTAGTGGTTACAACACCTGCCTAGGTCACGAGAACACCGAATTCGAATCACGGATTGAACAAGGATTCCCCCCTTTTCGTCCAGTTGCTAGACTTTGCAGGGGATGAGAAGGTAATTCGAGGTCCCATATGCATCGTGCGCTCAGCACATGTTAACGATCCCAAGGCAACAGAGGAAATGTCCCCGGCAAATTTTGTATGAAAATCAGCATTGATAGATAAACAGAACTGCACTTATACAGAAAAAAGGAGGCGCTAAGGCGCTACACTGCGGTGATACGCATTCCCTAGGGAGAGTAGCCAAAATTACACATGGTAAATCTATTGTGAGGAAGAAAAACAAATACCAATTAATAGTACATTGGAGAGAAAAAACCGATAGTAGTAAAAGTTTGAATAAGAAGCTGGTAGCATCATTGGCAGGAATGATGGAATGGTTACCATAGTATCCTAGTAAACAGTAATTATAAACTTTACGAGCGTTCATTATGTCATCGTATCAGTTGATTTGACAGTCTTGGATCTATCTGTTCGAGTACTTTGTTCAGAAGTCTCAACAACTCGGTTGAAACCTTGAGCATAAAGCATAAGGAACTAATGATAAAATATAGTGGCGACATGTGCCAAGTCAGCATCCGGCCGAGTTTCATTTGAAATTCATACACTCGCGAATTATGATTACGTTTTTTTTTTAATATCTTGAATTTATTTTTAAAATTTCAAGATTTCAACATTAAAAATTTGTTGAGGAAGAAAAAAAAAAAAAGATTTGTTTCGCATTATCATTCTGATTGATTTTGAACGGTTTAGGCTGGGGTGGGGATAGGAAAAAGGGGGGGGGGGGGCAATATGCGGAAAATTGCCACAAAAATATCGTCCTTCATTGCACCTCTCTGGTACGGGTCCTTGACAAGCTAGCATTGCAAATCAAAATACAGTAACACACCAGTATGGCTGTCTTATGTAAAATAGACAAAGGTTTACTTGTGTGGCAACCATGTGGCTGTCCATTACCTATACAACGAGGTCACTGACCGACTGGCTAAGACTGCCGCATACAAATGCCACATGCTTCTATTCTTTACTCAGCACTCGAAAGTGTAATGGTATGTAAAGGACCTCCACTAGCAAGACTAGAACGACCAAATTGACAGTATTGTTGTATGTGTTCAAAAATGAGAGAAACCAGATTGAAAATTATTCATCTTGTCCGGGCGTATATGTATATTTTTTGTTTTGCTTTGTTTGTTTTTTGTTTTGCGTGTGTGAGTGTGTGCGTGTGCGTGTGTGTGTGTTTTTGAACGATTTGACCGTGAACATGTTTTTAGTTATCTTCTCGTAGTGTTTGGAGACTGTGGTCAGCAGTGGGTTACTGTTGATTAAATGAATGCATCGTGCCTCATATATATTTGTTCTGATTCTTGCCACCTGAAAACTCAAGAAGCTGTACAGTGTGTGCTGGAAGCCAAGCCATTCAGAATCATTTATCTTAACATGTTTGTTGCTGAAGTTTTTCAGCAACACATCAACACTATTCTTTCTTCGCGTGAACACATTTATACTCCTAACGCTTACGTCAGAAAACTGTTCTTCGCTCTTAGACAACGACTACATTTTTTTTTGAGTTCCTAGAAGTAAAGACTACTATGCAGCGCTAGAGCCAACGGCATCGTCTCAACGCTAGGTGTGTTTTGGCAAAGTGGGATGAGATTTAAATTTGCTACCATCTCATGGTATCATCATCAGCTAGAAACGGAACCATGACTCATTTCTAGAGATTTGAAAGCGTGGGCAAGAAAGCTGCTTAGGTAAACAGATTTACAACCGCTCTGTGTTTATGTCCTCAAGTGCGAATGACTTCTTCCCCTGTATAAACCATTACCATCCCTGCAAGTATGTCGACAGAGAGAGAGAGAGAGAGAGAGAGAGAGAGAGAGAGAAGAGAGAGAAGAGAGAGAGAGAGATTATAATGATGATGATGGATGGTTTATATCCAAAGAGAGAGAGAGAGAGAGAGAGAGAGAGAGAGAATTGAATAACGATGTCTTTTACTAAATCAGTAACAAATAGGGATCAGTAATACTGATCAAAATGATAAATGATTAGTGTGACTGTATAGTCAATTTACTGACCCATCGAATCATTTCGCATGATTACAGTCGCATTTTAAGCGTTTTAACTTTAATAATGTTACGGGTGTTAAAATAGGTCGTGGATTCATCGTAACCAGCATTTATGTATTTATTAGTTTATTTACATACTTACTTATTTGTTTATTGATTTATTCATATATCTGTTTGTATTTTTTAACTTAATATTTCCAGTCTTTATTGAAATTAAAAATAAACTTACACTTGCCTTGTAAAACACTCTGTCACAGGTGAAACGTTTCTTATATTTGAAATAATGTAGTTTACATAGGCTACACCATACATTTCATGAAAGCCCAGGATTTTTTTTCTATTCTGTTCGAAGGCCAGTGCAACAAGGCTGTTTAAATGAATCCGATTTGTACCGCTGCTTGAATCAGGCTTAGGGTGTACGCTACAACGCAGGCCTACTTCAACAACACTTCGCTTTTCCCAACCCACTGAACGCATGCCACTAGATCTATCTTGTTTATTTCAAAAACATTTCGCTTTTCTCAATCCATTGAACGAATGCCACTAGTGACTAGATCTAGATCTTATTTGTTTGTTTCGAAAACACTTCGCTTTTCCCAACCCATTGACCGAATAGCACTAGATCTATCTTGTTTCAGTTTTTGCTGCAAGTTAACCGACATTCGCAAAGGACATAAAAAGATTACCTTGAGACACTGAAGTTGTGACTATATATCATCCACTCGGAGATTACATGATTTTTTTTTCTGGCGCAGATCGCCGACCTTCCATCAACAATAGGCGATGTCGTCTGCTGACATTTACATCACAAGAGCTCTTATCTCCCTTGCCGCTGCACTTCCTGCCTAGATTTTTCAGTGTGCACGATGTGCACAGCCAGTGTATGGCATGCCAGATGTGGTGCAAAAAGGTTTCTGTGTCAACTCGACAATTGTTTCTCATACACCGTGGGTACAGTTCCTGCTGTATAGGGTGTGTGGATCTGGGCGTGTTTTATAAATTGTGTTCGAATGAAAAAGAAAAAAAATCTATGTAATATGAACAAAACAAACACAGACTTCAGATTTTGTACACTGAAATACGTAAAACTTTCTAACATGCAGTCCTGTTCCCATTAGCATAATTTTTTTTATAACTCTCGACATCGTCGCCTTATTTTATTCATCCCACTTCAACCTTTCTTTCACTAAAGTCAGAGAGAGAGAAAGAGAACTCTGTGTGTGTGTGTGTGTGTGTGTGTTTATCTCCTCAGTCCTGTTCAACGATGTCAAATTGCCACGTCTTTGATTGTACAGGGAAGAGATAGGAAGGAGCTTGAACTAAACGAATTTTTCTCAGATTGTACTACAGTACTAACACTGACTGTACATAAATACCTTGCATTCTGTACCGACATTAACATCACTTTATTGTCTCAACCAGACTGGCCTTTTGCCCTGAGAGTAGAGGAGTGTATCCTACACATTCAGGCTTTCGCGCGCGCGCGCGCGCACACACCACACACACACACACACACACACACACACACACTCTCTCTCTCTCTCTCACACAGCCACACACACTGTCTCTTTCTCTCCCCTGTCTGTGTCTGTCTTCTCTCTCTCTCTCTCCCCTTTCTCTCTCCCCTTTCTCTCTCCCTCTGTCTCTTTCTCTCTCTCGAACATGCACATACAAGCATGCAGACACACACACACACACGCACACGCACACACACATGCACAACACACAACACACACACCTCTCTCTCTCTCTCTCTCGCTCTCAGTCTGCTGTCTGTCTGTCCCTCTCTCTTCTCTCTCTCTCTCTCTCTCTCTCTCTCTCTCTCTCTCTCTCTCTCTCTCACACACACCCCTCTCTGTGTGTCTCCTCTCTCTCCATTCTCACAGTCGTATCCATCAGTTGACGCATGTGGTGGTAAAGTGGATCAGCGTCCAGTCGGAGAATCATGGGTTTGATCAGTGTTCAATGTTGGCCGTTGCACTCTTTGACACCACCACCTCCCTCCAGACCAATCTGTCATGACTTTTGTGGACATTTTCTTGAATATTCAGGCCACTGTTGTTGGTTATGTTCTCGATGTGTGAGATTGGTTGTCTGCCTTTCTTCCTTTTTACGACTGTTTTTCCTTGAAAAATTGTTGCCATGAGGTCCGTGTTCTTGCTGCGTGACACATGGTCAATGTATTTTAGTCTTCTCTTGTTGATGCCTGCTAGTAGTTTTCTGGTGGTATCAAGTTCTTCCAGAACACTTTCATTTGTTCTTCTGTCTGTCCATTTGACACGTAGTAGTCTCCGATAAAACCACATCTCTGCTGCCTCAATTCTTCTGCAATCGGCTTTTCTCAAGAGTCCAGGGTTCGCAGCCTTAAATTATGACTGGCCAGATCAAACATTTTAAAAGTCTGATTTTCAAGGCCATTTGGTATGTCTCTTGTCTTTCCAGATGTTGTTGAGTTGGACCATGTTTTGCTTAATACACGTTTGCGAGGAAAACCAGAACGCTCAAATAATCTATCAGTCGGCAGGGAGTTAATGAAACTACGTGCAGACTTAACCCTTTGACTACCGCACACTACCCATCAACTGCAAAAACTTAACCCTTTGACTCCCTCACCCTATCCACCAGCTTCCTGCGGGAAGCTGGTAGATAGGGTCAGGGAGTCAAAGGATTAAGTTTTTGCTTTGCCAGCATGGTTGACAATACAGGATGCTGGTGGACAGGGTGCAGGAGTCAATGCTTTAAGGCTTGTGCCATGATCACCATACACATGTCACCTATGACGTTAGTGCATATTGGAATTCGTTCAGAGCGCGGAGACGTCGTCTTGAGAAACTGAAACTGAAACTGACGAGGTGGTGAAAGGGTGATCCCATTCTGCTGGTTTTGTGGTCAGCTGTGAGAAGGGCAGTCAGTTGGAATGGAATGCTCCTTTCAGGTCACTCGGTTGTCCTGCTGTCTTGTCACCCGCACTGAAAACCAGGCAATGGACAGATCTGCACTGTCCCTCCAGGATAAATTTTAGCATGCTAGTCGACCAAGGGGTGTGCTGTTAATTTTGTGTCAGTTGTGTAAAGGACCGGCCCCGTGTTCGAGAGGGAAAAAGAGTGGTGCTCATCCATCTGTCTTGACTGGTTGTTAGTGGTGTGTGTGTGTGTGTGTGTGTGTGTGTGTGTGTGTGTGTGTGTGTGTGTGTGTGTGTGTGTGTGTGTGTGTGTGTGTGTGTGTGTGTGTTGTGTGGTGTGTTGTGTTGTGCTGTGCTGTGCTGTGCTGTGCTGTGTGTGTGTGTGTGTGTGTGTGTGTGTGTGTGTGTGTGTGTGTGTGTGTGTGTGTGTGTGTGTGTGTTGTGTGTGTGTGTGTGTGTGTGTGTGTGTGTCGTGTGTGTGTGTGGTTTTCGTTCGTTCTTATTTCTTTTAATGTCTATTCATGTATGTGCTTTTAGATGAGTGTGTGTGTGTGCGTGTGTGTGTGTGTGTTTGTGCGTGTGTGTGTGTGTGTGTTTATGTGTGTGTGTGTGTTTGTGCGTGCGTGTGCGTGTGCGTGCGCGTGTGTGCGTGTTAGCGCGTGTGTGTTTTCGTGGGGAAAATGGAACCTATGAAACACTAAGCTGACACCACCAAAATGTTCAAACACGGAACATGAAGTTAAGCAGCGAGCAGGCCAGTTTTTGGTTGTTGCAGGCTGGGATTGAACTCGAGACTTCATATCTTTCTTTCACAGTTCTGTCAAAAGAGTCTACCAGCCCGATACTGTTGAGAGATGAAACAAGAGTAAAATAATGAATGACGCCAGTATCTGTACTTTCCTTGAAAAAGCACTCTGAACTGTTACGCGTATTTCAAAGAGAGTTATGTTTTACTGATGTGTACCTGCACAGCTGGTTTTGTCCCTCCTAGCTGCTGACCATTCATTTTTGGATACCGTAAAGTTTGGGCTATAAGCCGCGACTTTTTTCCCCCAGCTTTAAACCTTGCGGCTTATAAAACGATGCAGCTTATTTGCGGATTTTTCCCAATTCCAGGAGCGTCAAGTTTTCGTATATTCTTAGCTTCTCTTTAACTCACCAAAATCGTGTTTACCGTTCATGAATTTTTCGGTGAGCTCCATGTTAAAGTGTTAACTGTTCACGTTAAAGAGTTAATTGTTAGTAAACTGTTCACGTTTTTAAATCAAATCTGCATACATTGAAGCATTTGGATCTGTATTCAGATCTGCTCTGCTCAAGTGTACACCCTCATCATGCCGAAAACGCAACATAATGCCTACGAAGCAGCCTTCAAGTTGAAGGCGATCGACCTGGCCATTGAAAAAGTGTGGCTTATAAACCAGTGCAGTTTATGTGTGAATAAAGTTAAGATTTTTCTATAATTTAGTGGGTGCGCCTTATATACCGGTGCGCCCAACAGCCCGAACTTTACGGTAATCATATGACCAGTATTTGCTTATGTGTGCATTAATGAAGGCTTCCATTTTCACAGCGCACATACTGAGGAGAAGCCCTAGAAATTTAAGCCTGTTTCACGCGGAATTTTTTTCTGAACATGTCGACGTATACTTGTGTGTGTAGTTTTTCTTTCTTTTTAACTTTAACAAAAGTGAGAGCATTTCGTATCAACCGGAGTGTGTGTGTGTATGTGTATGTGTATGTGTGTGTGTGTGTGTGTGTGTGTGTGTGTGTGTGTGTGTTTGTTTGTGTGTGTGTGTGTGTGTTTGTTTGTGTTGTGTGTGTGTGTGTGTGTGTGTGTGTGTGTGTGTGTGTG
Source organism: Monoplex corrugatus (assembly GCA_030674185.1). Lineage (NCBI taxonomy): Eukaryota > Metazoa > Mollusca > Gastropoda > Littorinimorpha > Ranellidae > Monoplex > Monoplex corrugatus. Next base: position 52,379,760 of record CM060308.1, read on the forward strand.
TGTCTGTGTCTGTGTTTGTGTGTGTTTGTTTGTGTGTGTGTGTGTGTGTGTGTGTGTGTGTGTGTGTGTGTGTGTGTGTGTGTGTGTGTTTTCGTTCGTTGTTTCTTTTAACGTCTATTCACATATGTGCTTTTGGACGAAAAAAGTAAATAAGTAATAAATGAATGAATAGACAAGATAAGATGAAGAGGTATCTATGGGATGGAAGAATCTACGAAATCATAAAGGCACGTGTGTGTGTGTGTGTGTGTGTGTGTGTGTGTGTGTGTGTGTGTGTGTGTGTGTGTGTGTGTGTGTGTGTGGGTGTGTGTGTGGTGTGTGTCGTGTGTGTGGTGTGTATGTGTGTGTGTGTGTGTGTGTTCGTGTTCGTGTAGAGGGAGTGGTGGGTATGGTGGTGACGGCTGTGTCTGTATGTGAACAAACTTTTTCCAGCAAAATGTTGTCAGTTTTAATAAGCAAACATACAAACAAACAAATAGTTGACTGAAGAATTGATAGAATAACTGACAAATAAGCAAATATACGAGACAAACACTTATGCAGATGGGTGAAAAAGTAGAACAAACCGGGAGCTGTCAGTTAAATACATATGATATTACATATATTGTATATCATATTATGAGCTGAATGAACCACCACCAACGTGATCAACACAGAACACGAAAATGAGCTGTATGATGGCTCTGTCTGTTTGATTACACAATGGATGCGCCCTATTGAGGACTCACAGTTGGATGTGGAACGGCGTCGGGTGTGGCTGAACAAACCGAAAATGGAGAGGCTGTGCTTGGCACAGCTGCCGCACGGGAAGGTTGATGGCTGTGGCTGAATGGTCGATGCCGCGGCTTTCCTTCTCTCTTCTATCTAACCATAGTCGAGTTCGTTTCTCCTCTGCTGTGGTGATGCCTGCACGCAGAAGACTACGTCGGGAACAACTGTTTGTATCTTTCTCTTCCCAAGTATCCACATTGATGTCTCATCATATACCCTGCCACATGGCGTTGGCAGTCATGGCTCTCCATATGAATCTGTCCCTTGTCGCTGCAAATACGTCCCCCACCCTCTCTTTGTGCTTCATGATAAGAGACAAAAACACAAAGCATTTGGTCCTCGTCAGTCCAACATCCTTTGCTTCTCCATGCGGTTGATGTGGAGGATCATGTGATCCAGAATCTTTTTTATATCCCTCATGAAGA
>CM060308.1:52385955-52388455 GCA_030674185.1 Monoplex corrugatus
CTCCCTCAAACACACCTCATGGCTGTGAGTCATTGCTGTTTAGGATCAGCTGTTGTTTTTACAGATTTTTTGTTTTTGCCCGATCCTCCTATCTTGAATGTAAAACAGACACACATACATGTGCGGGTGCACACGCACTCACGCGCACAGCACGTAGCTTACATATCGTAATTCGTCTAATATCACTTATAGTGAAAAGACGTTAAATCAAAGAACAAACACGTACTGTAATTGTTATAATTATACTGAAAATGTTCATGGAAAAAGCCCCCCCAAAGATTGTGTCAATCGTCATATTTTGCTCAGCTTGGAACAAGAAGCAGTTAAAGCGATACGTGTATTTCAGTTGATTTTTTGTAACTTTTTCACGTGCAGGTTAATCTTGAACTACCGGTAGTCTCTTTTCTGGGTGTTTTTTTTTTTTTTTCGAACGTTTTAGCGTTGGTATTGAAAGAATTGTCAGCTTTCTTGTCTCTGTTGTACTTTCATTTCTGAGATAGATGGCTTTTATTGTGGTCAGTTTAAGGGAGATAGATAAAGACAGACAGACAGACAGAAAAAGACAGACAGACAGTTGGATAGATACGTAGATAGATATATATAGATAGATAGATAGATACATAGATACATAGATAGTTAGATAGTTAGATAGATAGATAAGATAGAGAGAGAGAGAGAGAGAGAGAGAGAGAGAGAGAGAGAGAGAGAGAGAGAGATAAAAAAAAAACCCAACACATCTAGGAAATTCAAGCCAAACTAACCAAACCAAGCTAAAACAAACAAAAGCAAAAAAAAAAAAAAAAAAAATTAAAACACACACACACGAAAACAAACAAAAAACAAAAAAACCCACTTCAACATAACACACACACACCACACACACACACACACACACACACACACACACACACACACACACACACACACACACACACACACACACACACACACACACCACACACACACACACACACACACACACACACACACACATACATTGTAGATGTTCACCGCTTTTTACCCCTTAAAACATGTATGCATCCACGACCGCATGTGCGTGCACATATTTGCACACGGCATACATTATTCCTATTCATATGTCACAAGGAAACAAATGAAATATTGTGTGTGGTTTATTGCCAGGTACTCAGCTGAAGATCAATACACTTGTAGTGTGTTCATGTCTGACACCGCCCTGTCTGTCTCCTTCATATGATGCATTCACACAAGCGTGTATATAAGCAAACGCATGTGCAATGCACATGGCATACAGCTACCCTTCAGATATAGCTGCACATTCTGACTCATCCATTTGTTCAAAATCAGGTGTGCCATTGTTGTGTGTGTGTGTGTGTGTGTGTGTGTGTGTGTGTGTGTGTGTGTGTGTGTGTGTGTGTGGTGTGTGTGTGTGTGTGGTGTGTGTGTGTGTGCGTGTGTGTGTGTGTGTGTGTGGTGTGTATGTGTGGTGTGTGTGTGTGAGTGTGTGTGTGTGTAGTGTGTGTGTGTGTTTGTTGTTGTTGTGTGTGTGTGTGTGTGTGTGTGTGTGGTGTGTGTGTGTGTGTGTGTGTTGTGTGTGTGTGTGTGATTTTCTTTTTAAAGTCTGACTCTGCCCACTGCCCTTCCTGTCCCTTTCATTTCATGCTCCCTAACAGACATGTGTTTGTGCCAACAGAGGTGCGTACACCTTCATTACTTACATATCCTTTAAACATTACATGACATTCTGATTCATTGCATAGTTATTGGGTTTGAAACTGGGATGTGCTTCCAACAGTGCTTTAACTGACCTTGCATTACTGGGTTTGAAACTGGATGTGCTCAACAGTAAACTGATCTTGCATTACTGGGTTTGAAACTGGGATGTGCTTCCAAAGACAGTGTTTACTATTTAACATACTGACCTTGCATTATGGGTTTGAAACTGGATGTGCTTCCAAAGTGTTTAAACTGATCTTGCATTAATGGGTTTGAAACTGGATGTGCTTCAACAGTGTTTTAAACTGATCTGCATATGTTGAACGATGTCTTCCCAAATTAAACGATCTTGCATTAATGAGTTTGAAACTGGGATTGCTTCCAACAGTGTTAAACTGATCTGCATAATGGTTTGAATGGATGTGTCAATAACTGACCTTTCAACTTCTCTTACTTAACTTATCATAATTGATCTCTTGTGGTGAAGGAGAAGAATGGCAGAATGGTTCAGACGTTCACCTGCCAATAACTAAACACAAAGTTCTAGGGTTCGTTCCCAGTGAGATCTCAACTTTTCTCCTCGGTTTGACCGGAAATCAAATGATCATCTAGTCTTTCGGAGGGGGGCGAATAACGAGTCGGACCCGTGTGCCTTCTCTCCTGCGCTTGCTGAAGATCCCAGGGCAGTTGAAAATCGCGAAGAGCAGGGTGTTTGCTTGGCTTCCCTGGTATAAAACATTGGAGAGATAGGTTGATTTCCTAGGTCCCTACCCTTGCAGGCCAATTAGCCTTCTTGCCTTTTTGA
>CM060308.1:52400955-52405955 GCA_030674185.1 Monoplex corrugatus
TGTCAACTAAGCTCTGTACAGCAGACTCCTTAAAGAACCTCATCTGAAAAGGTCCTCCAGACTAACTTCCAAATCTTTACGAAAGATCAATAGATTGTCTTTTTGTATGATCATACGTACGAGACAGATGTTTTAAATGCATTTCAGACTTGAAGGGCTGCTCTTGTGTTTGGTTTTTAACTTGTCTTTTTATTTTATTTTTTTCATTAAACTTGGAGTTGTTGGACGTAGTGTTTGCCCGGAAGTGGCTTTTAGTGGTCGGCTCCCTACCCCCCGCTCCTCCTCCCTGCCCCGTGGGGATACTTGGGGCTCTTTCATTGTAAATAGTATCCCCACTTCTGGAAATTCTGTGCTGGAGATTTCCTCTTTTCTGTCACTCTCTTTGATTCTGCCTTGTTCCTTTGCTTTCTGTCATTTCTTCCTATCATTTTCTGCCTTACTGGTCCATTCACCTGTATGTGTTCGATAAAGTCTTACGTACACTTTCTTGGGATTGATAATTGGGTACATGTATTAACTGCAGTTTTGGCTCTAGGAAATGAGATATGCGGAAGCAATGTTAGGTAATTCAGGCCGGTTTTTATATGTTTTAGTGTCCTTAGTTATGCTTGAATTTATTGTTTAGGAATGTTTTTTTTTAAATCCCCTGTGCGATAAATTGGACGGAGTGGTCAACGCCAGGGGCATTTCCTTAGATTATGTGCACGAATGCATTGGTATGTGTTCTTAATTTTCTTTTTCCTTTTTTTTCATTTTGAAGTATTGTGTATGTTTTGAAACAGTTATAACCCTGATATGGCTGTACGCAGTCGGCTGGGTTTTAGACAGAAATATCAGTAACAATCAGTGGTAGGCTGGGCTACAAGCAACTTGAACTGAACTGAATCGGACTGTGTCTATAATTATGTCTGTTAGGTATCAGACACCCGGAAGAGCTGTCACTGTTACGAAAGCTTGACAGAGACGACCTGAAACGGGTGGCCAAGGAAGTGACCAAGCAGAAGAAGAAGAAGGAATCTGGAGAGTCCACCCCGGGTCCGCTCAGTGCTAATGGCACCCTCAACTCTTCCTCGGGTAGCATCGACGGGAGGCTCAGCCCTTACCCCAGTCGCAGCCCACAAGGACCTTCGCCCACTGTGAGTACTTTTTGTTTGTTTGTTTGTTTGATTGAATTTGCTTGTTTGTTTTTAATATGAGTGGTGTGTTTGTCTTGTTTCGTCTGTCTGTGAACCAGAAGAGCATAAAAACAGATTAAGAACGCGTATTTTGAAATAACGAAACAAAACAGGTGCAAATTTTCGGCCATCTGGACTTTTTCAAGTGTCTTTAAAAGACAATAGGGAATAAATGCACAACACTTAACCCTTTGACTCCCGCACCCTGTCCATCAGTAGCCTGCATTGTCAACCCATGCTAGGAAAGCAAAAACAACCTCTGACTCCCTCATCCTGTCCACCAGCTTCCTGCAGGGAACTGGTGGATAGGGTGAGGGTGAGGGAGTCGAAGGGTTAAGGTATTGCAGTTGGTGGATAGGGTGAGGGAGTCAAAGGGTTAATACCCCCACCCCACCCCCAAAAAATGACAATAGGCAGCCTAAATTTAGCCTTGAGCAGGACAGAGTTGCAGATTTTGTGGGTCTGTGGCTGGCGAAATGAAAAGACTGATGTTGTTGTTGGCAGCAGTGGTGGCGCAATGGTCATGTTAGTCACCGCACCACAAACCACCTTAATTGTTGCATCGCTAAAAAACAGCAACAATCCAGATATTTATATATACATCTACATACCTTTATCTATCCATCTTTCTGTCCATCTCTGTGTGTCTGTGTGTCTGTGTGTCTGTCTGTCTGTTTGTGTGTGTGTGTGTCTTTGTCTGATATCTGTATCTATCTGTGTATCCGTCTATCTATCTATGTATCTGTCTATGTATCTATCCATCTATATATCTATCTGTCTATCTATTTATCTATCTATCTATCTGTCTGTCTGTCTGTCTATCTATCTATCTATCCATCCATCTATCTATCTATCTATCTATCTATCTATCTATCTATCTATCTATCTATCTATCTATCTATCTATATCTATCTGTCTGTCTGTCTGTCTGTGTATGTATGTATGTAATTAGTATGTATGTATGAATGCGTGTATGTATGTATGTATCTGTCTATCTATCTGTCTGTCTGTCTGTCTATAAATCTATACAGCCATGGAGATAAAAGCTCATAATCTATAACCAACGTCACCCTTTCTTTTTACAGAGTACCCCAACCGTAGCGGCGGGACCTCCCTGTCCATCTCCGCCTACAACACCCTGAACGGTACCCTGTCACCCGGTTCCTCCCCAGTCTGTCGTTTGAGAGCAGTCTGGAGACGTCCTTGGCCAACAGCCCACCCGTACCCAGCAAGGAGGCCTTCCAGTACCTCTTCCGGCCCAAGAACTTTGCCGAGAAAGCTCGCATCAACTGCGCGTAAGTGTTCATGTTATTAGGAACCAGATGGTATTCAGTATCTGTTGTAAAATCTCTTTGAGCACAAGATGTGCTTTTTTGAAAGTTAACCCCAGCGCGTGACGTCATAATGCAAAGTAAAGGTCGTGTGTTCAACCCTCGGGCCGTAGGTTGACTCCCGCACCCTGTCCACCAGCATCCCGCATTGTCAACCATGCTAGCAAAGTAAAAACTTAACCCTTTGACTCCCACATCCTGTCCACCAGCATCCCGGTTTGTCAACCGTGCTAGCAAAGCAAAAACTTAACCCTTTTGACTCCCGCACCCTGTCCACCAGCATCCTGCACTGTCAACCGCGCTAGCAAAGCAAAAACTTAACCCACTTAACCCTTTGACTCCCTCACCCTATCCACCAGCTTCCTGCTGGAAGCTGGTGGATAGGTTGAGGGAGTCAAAGGGTTAAGTTTTTGGAGTTGGTGGACAGGGTGTGGGAATCAAAGTGTTAATTAATAGAGCCGTGGACGTAAGGTCTGAAGTCTCAAGTTCAGTCCCAGCCAGCAACATCAAAAACTGCCCTGTTGGCTGCCCATCTTAGTGTTTCCATCATTCTACTGGTGTCAGCTTAGCGTTTCATAGGTCCCTCCCCCCCCCCTCCCCTGTGCCCATTTCAAAGCCCTACCATGGCGTAGGGTTTTAGACTTCAGGACCTGGCCAGCTTATGGGTTTATGTGCGGGCTTAAGGCTTGTGCCGTGATCACTCTGGATCTTCTCCATCACATGACACCTGTGACGTTAGTGCATATGGAATTCGTTCCGAGCGCGGAGACGTCATCTTGAGAAATTGAAACTGAAACTGAAACTGAAACTTTGTGCAGGCTGAGAGAATCTTCCAGATAATTGCTGGCAAATTTAAGGTGGAACGCATATGGAATTGTACGCGCGCTTTGAATCCTTTTTGAACTGGACTCTAAACGGCCAACTTATTTGTGACAAACAAATCAATCCAACCCACTTCTTATCAGAACGCTAGGTAGGATCTCAGGATCTGGCCAGCTTATGAATTTGTGTGCAGGCTTAAAGCTTGTGCCATGATCATTTGGGTCTTCTCCACCACATGGCACCTGTGGCGTCAGTGCATGTGGAATTCATTCCGCGCGGAGACCTTAGATTTCATCATCATCATCATCATCATCATCATCATCATCATCATGATCATGTGCCATGTCGCATGGCGTTGGCGATCATGGCCCTCCACACTGATCTGTCCTTTGTCGCTGCAAGTGTACCTCCCACCCTTTCCGTCCCACCCATTCTTCAAAATTCTGCATTTTCTCCCTGGGTCTGCCTGGTGTTCTTTTCCCCCTCTAGCTTTCCTCTGTAGTGGCTGGGTGCTCAGAATTGTTTTTGTCACATAAAATGTCCTATTAATGTTGCCTGACTCTTCCTGATCTTCTTGATTAGCGTTCTTTTTGTGTTTGCTTCTTTCAGGACTGTCTCGTGTGTATTCTTTGCTGTCCATGGAACTCTTTAACATTCTTCTTAGAAACTACGGTAGCTTTAGAAACATGAAACTGACACAGAGGTGGGGGTGTTTGTTCCCAGATGGCTGGATTCATCACGATCTCTGTACGAGCAAGGTGTTCAGGAAAACAACTTCATCATCCTGAAGTTCAAGTTCTTCAACTTCTACGACCTGAACATGAAGGTAAGGGCTGGATGTTGTGTCACTAGTATGTCTATAATGTTGAAATAGATATGTATGTTTGTGTGTGTGCTTGTGTGTGTATGTGTGTGTGTGTCTGTGTGTGTGTGCGTGTCTGTGTGTCTGTGTGCGTGTCTGTGTGTCTGTGTGCGTGTCTGTGTGTCTGTGTGCGTGTCTGTGTGTATGTGTGTGTCTGTGTATGTGTGTTTGTGTGTGTGTGTGTGTGTGTGTGTGTGTGTGTGTGTGTGTGTGTGTGTGTGTGTGTGCTGTGTGTGTTTGTACGTTAATCTGTTTGTTTGTGGTTGAGTGTTAGTATGTATGCCTACTTGTGTGTGTATATGTGTATGTGCGCGTATGTGTTTGTGAGTGTGTGTTTGTATGTTAATCTATTTATTTGTGGTGGAGTGTTTGTATGTATAAATGCTTGTGTGTGTGTTTATGTGTGTGTGTCTGTGTACGTGCTCGCGCGCAAAGACACATTCACTCTTTTGGTGTGTGTGTATGTGTGTGTGTGTGTGTGTGTGTGTGTGTGTGTGTGTGTGTGAGAGAGAGGAGAGAGAGAGAGAGAGAGAGAGAGAGAGAGAGAGAGAGAGAGAGAGATAGACACCACACGCGTCGTGCGCAAATCTTTCTCTTTTGAATTGTAAGTCTCTCTCTCTCTCTCTCCCTTTCTCTTTCTCTTTCTCGCTCACTCACTCTCCTATTCCAAAACTTGTGCTTGTGTGTGCATGTGCGTGTGTGTACGTGCTCTGGCATGCATGCTTGCATGCGTTCATGAGTACACTTTGTGTGTATGACCGAGAGAGAGATAGAGAGGGGGAGGGAGGGAGGGAGAGAAAGACAGAGAGA
>CM060308.1:52410955-52413455 GCA_030674185.1 Monoplex corrugatus
GAGAGAGAGAGAGAGAGAGAGAGAGAGTTATTTTCCAAAGTAGATGCTATTAGCTGAAAGCCATTTTTCGAACTTGCCGTCGCTAATCTAGCCCATTTCGGCCGAAACCGTAAAGTACTGGGAGAAAAACAAACAGTAGTATTGAGAAAGAGAGACGGGCGTACAGACAGAGAAACAGACAGACAGACAGACAGATATACATACATACATACATACATACATACATACATACATACATACATACATACATACATACATACATACATTCATTCATTACATACATTACATACATACAGACAGACATACAGACGGACAGACATATTGTCCTAGCTAATTCTATGGGTGTTTTTACTCGAACAGTTTCTCTCTCAGCGTGATGCTGTTTCTGGCGATGAGTAATCCGTCAGTTATTCCAGCCACCTTCCCACCCCATTCCGAGAAATGGGTAAGGCCCACAGTGCAATAATATCCAGGTACGCGACTGAGTCGACGTCATAAAGCAAAGCCTGTGGCAGGGGCGAGGGGGGAGGGGGGGGGGAGGGAGGGGAAGGGAGAGGGGGGTTAGGAGAGGGAGTGAGAGAGATAGCGGCACTGACACTGACACTGGTTTGTTTTGTTTGTGAAGGCCACCGACACATACGGACTCCATGTTAACATTATAATACATGTTTTCTTACAAACATACATACATTCATTCATACATACATACATACATACATACATACATACATGCATGCATACATACTTACATACATACATACATACATACATACATACATGCACACATACAGACGCATATACATGTACATACATACATACATACATTCATTCATACATACATACATACAGACGCATATACATACATACATATATACATACATTTGTACGTACGTACGTACATGCGTACATACACACACATACATACATGCATGCATGCATGCATGCATACATACATACATACTACATACGTACGTACGTACATACATGCGTACGTACGTACATACATACACACACATACATACCTACATACATACATACATACATATATACGTACGTACGTACTCGTACGTACGTACATACATACATACACACATACATGCATACATACATACATATGATACATACATACATACATATATACACATACATACGTACATAATACATACATACATACATACATACACATACATACATACGTACATAATACATACATACATACATACACATGCATACGTACATAATACATACATACATACATACACATACATACATACATACATACACATACATACGTACATAATACATACATACATACATACATACATACATACATACATACATACATACATACATACATACACATACATACACATACATACGTACATAATACATAATACATACATACATACATACACATACATACGTACATAATACATACATACATACATACATACATACATACATACATACTTTCTTTCACTATCATCTTCTTCTTATTCTTACCCGCCCTTACTCCGATAAAAGTCATTGTGATACCGCTTTGAAGAACTGTTCACCCGATTCCTCTAGCTCTGTCGGTTATGTACCAAAAGCCTGGGTCTCTACAAATGGGTTCTTTGTTAGTCCATTTTGTCTGTGTGTGTGTGTGTGTGTGTGTGTGTGTGTGTGTGTGTGTGTGTGTGGTTGTGTGTGTGTTGTGTGTGTGATGCGTGTGTGTGTGTGTGTGTGTGTGTGTGTGTGTGTGTGTGTGTGTGTGTGTGTGTGTTCGTATTTTTTTAACGTCTATTCGCCTATATGCCTTTTGATAAGTTTGTGTGTGGTGTGTGTGTGCGCGCATGTGTGTTTGTGTATGTATGTATGTATGTATGTATGTTATGTATGTATGTATGTATGTCGTACTGTAATGTAGTTGCTTGTTTATTTTTTCTATCATATATTACCGTCTATTCACATATGTGCCTTCAGATAAAGTATATGTGTTTGTTGATTGTGTGTGTGTGTGTGTGTGTGTGTGTGTGTGTGTGTGTGTGTGTGTGTGTGTGTTGTGTGTGTGTGAATGTGTGTGTGTGTGTGTGTGTGTGTGTTGCACTTGCTTGCTTGCTTGCTTGCGTGCGTGTATGTATGTATGTGAGTGTCTGAGCATGTGCAATCGCGCGCTCGCGCTCGCGCTGGCTGTTTAAATGCAAGTTTGTTTCTCTTCTGCTTCTGGCGTTGGCGAATTCTTACAGCTGTCTGTGTTGGCGGCTGTCGGAAGCTTTTGGCTGTTCTTGCTGTATACTGAGCTGGTTGGTTAGGTAACGTCTCACTTGCTGCTGTAAGTGATCCGGCCATGTAGGTTTTTGTTGTTATTTTTTTTGGATGTCTTTGAGTTTATTTTCGTCTCTTGGTGTTCCTTGATCGTCTGCTATTCTGGTGTGTGTGTTGTGGCTATTGGTCTTTGTTTGTTTGTGTTTCTTGTTGGTTTTGTTGCTTTTTGGGGGGGGGGGGGGGTACTCGTTTT
>CM060308.1:52420955-52433455 GCA_030674185.1 Monoplex corrugatus
CTGATTTGGCTAAGTTGACAATGAAGCCTCATTCACGAAAGGGTCAAAGTGCTGTATTTGAGTACGTTTGTGTATAAAGACTGTATTTGAGTACGTTTGTGTATAAAGACTGTATTTGAGTACGTTTGTGTATAAAGACTGTATTTGAGTACGGTTATATATAAAGACTGTATTTGAGTACGTTTGTGTATAAAGACTGTATTTGAGTACGTTTGTGTATAAAGACTGGCCTCACGGTGAAGACTTAAGGGAAACACTTGACCAACCTCGTCCGGTGACACACGACACTGTGCAGTGTGTGTGTGTGTGTGTGTGTGTGTGTGTGTGTGTGTGTGTGTGTGTGTGTGTGTGTGTGTGTGTGTGTGTCTCTCTCTCTCTCTATGTATGTGTGTGTGTGTGTCTGTGTGTGTGTGTGTGTGTCTATCGTGTTACTATGTGTGTGGTGTTTGTGCGTGCGTGTGTGTATGTGTGTGTGTGTGTGTGTGTGTGTGTACGTGCGTGTGTGTATGTGTGCATATGTGTGTGTATGTGTGTGTGTGTGTGTGCGTGTGTGTGTGTGTGTGTGCATGTGTGTGTGTGTGTGTGCATGTGTGTGTGTGTGTATGTGTGTGTTCGTTCGTTCGTTCCTTGATTTAACGTCTTTTCACTATAAGTGATATTAGACGGTGTGTGTGTGTGTATGTGTCTCTGTTTGTGCAGTATGTGTGTGTTCGTTCGTGTGTTTGTAGATATATATATATATATGTGTGTGTGTGTGTGTGTCTCCCTGTGTGTGTGTGTGTGTGTGTGTGTGTGCGTATATGTGTGTATGTGTGTGTATTTATGAGTGTTTCTCTCTGTCTGTCTCTCTCTGTCTATCTGTGTGCTAGCGTGCGTGTGTGTGCGTGTGTGTGTGTGTGTGTGTGTGTGTGTATCGCGCGCGCGCGAGCGTGCGTGTGTGTGTGTGTGTGTGTGTGTGTGTGTAGGTGCGTGCGTGTATGTATGTATGTGTACGTGTGTGTATGTCCGCTATGAGAGGGGGGAAATGGGACAGGAAACCCGAGTTTCCTATACCGTTTGATGTTGATGATGTTAGCAGTACAGCCATACTTGCCTTTGGACCCATACAGGGCTCCTACTGCGCAGTCTCTGTGCTTGGATCATAGTGTCCCTTTATGCGTAGTCTGTGTATTCAGTCCAGGCCTGTTTGGACTTCACAGTTTGTTGGAGAGGAATTCCTCACGTTCGAACAGTTCCATACGCGCTTCTCCCAAATATACTTACAATTATGTGTCAGACTCCTTCGAAAACTCTGTCAGGGTCATGAAAATGGGGAGTAGAACAGGACCTGTGTTATCTTCAAAGAGGCAAGCACCAAAAAAAAAAAAAAAAAAAAAAAAAGGAGCATTAATGAAGAAGATTAGGAAAAAAAAAAAAAGACAAGCAGCATTTATAGGACATTTTATGAAGCAAGAGAAATTTGAGCAACTTAATCACACCAGGAAAGCTGGAAGGAAAAAAAAAGAGCGCCAGGTAGATTCAGGGAGAAAACATTGGGACGGGTTTGCGGAGTGGGTGAGGACAGAAAGGGTGGGAGATACACTTGCAGCGACAAAAGATACATTCATATGGAGAGCCATGATCGCCAGCACCATGCAGCAAGGCACATGATGATGATGATGATGATGATGATGATGATGATGATGATGATGATGGTGATGATATGATGATGATGGTGATGGTGATGGTGATGATGATGATGGTGATGATGATGGTGGTGGTGGTGGTGATGACGATGATGATGATGTCAATCCATGATAATTCCATCGTGCAAGAATTGCAACTGCGCAGACAAAAGTGTAAGGTATTTACGTCCCCATAATCCACAAACTACATATAATAGTTATGGAAGACCAGTCGTTGATATGTTATCAGAGGGTCGTCCAGTATAAAACTCAGGCACTGTATGTTGCACATTTACAGCTCAGTCTCACTTTGCCTTGGAGCGGAGTTAAGGGAGAACAAGGAGAAGGAGGACGAGGAGGAAGAGAAGAAGAAGAAAGAACAAGAACAAGAAGAACAAGAACAAGAAGAACAAGAACAAGAAGCAAGAACAAGAACAAGAAGAAGACCAGAACGAAGAAGAACAAGAAGAACAATAGCTAACCAAGACAAATTCTGTTCCCTAGCTAACCAAAGTAAATTTTGTGCCTTAGCTTATCAAGGCAGACGACCATTCATTCTGTGCCCTAGCTATAACCATGGCAAATTCTATGCCCTGGCTAACGAAGGCAATTCTGTGTCCTAGCTAATCAAGGCAGATTCTGTGCCATAGCTAACCCAGTAACCCAGGCAGATTTTGTGCCATAGCTAACCAAAGCAAATTCTATGCCATAGCTAACCAAGACAGATTTTGTGCCATAGCTAACCCAGGCAGATTTTGTGCCATAGCTAACCAAAGCAAATTCTATGCCATAGCTAACCAAGACAGATTTTTGCCATAGCTAACCCAGGCAGATTTTGTGCCATAGCTAACCAAAGCAAATTCTATGCCATAGCTAACCAAGACACATTCTGTGCCCTAGCAATATCCGTGGCAAATTCTGTGCTGTAGCTAACCAAGGCAGACGATCATCCACACGCTTGTTTTACCTCATTGTTCAGGAAACTCATCTGTGGAGCGTAGCCAACAAATGGCGTTACCATTCAGCTATTTCTGATGCCAGAACTTGCCTTCTACCTCCCTTCCCCACCCAAACAAAAACAAATTGGAAAAAAAAAGACCTTGGCAAGTCTGATATGCTCTATTATCTGCCATCTATTTTTTTTTTTTGCAGCATCATGATAAGGTGGTATTTAAATTTCAGTGTGTGACACATTGCCAATATGAATCAAAGTTAACTGCCAGCAAGGTGGTATTTAAATTTCAGTGTGTGACACATTGCCAATATGAATCAAAGTTAACTGCCAGCAAGGTGGTATTTAAATTTCAGTGTGTGACACATTGCCAATATGAATCAAAGTTAACTGCCAGCAAGGTGGTATTTAAATTTCAGTGTGTGACACATTGCCAATATGAATCAAAGTTAACTGCCAGCTTTTCAGCGAGTTGTTTGCAGTTTGGAGTTTGATCAAGAGGGATTCATCACAGTCGGGCAGTTCCACATGTGCTCCATCTAAATCTTTCAGCAATTATATGTCATTTTCCCTGAGCAAACCCCTATGCGTGGGCAAAGTCTTGAAATGGGAAAAAGGGGGGAGAGAGAGAGACTTACGAAACACAAAGCTGACACCACTAGAATAATGGAAACATTGATATATAGGCAACAAATAGGCCAGTGTGTTGGTGTGTGTATGTATGTATGTATGTGTGTGTGTGTGTGTGTGTGTGTGTGTGTGTGTGTGTGTGTGTGTGTGTGTGTGTGTCTCAGTGCGCGCAAGCACATATGAGTGATGTGTGTGTGTGTGTTTTGTTGTGTGTGTGTGCTGTATCTGTGTGTGTGGACCCAGCGTGCGCACGCACGTGTGCTTGTGTGCTTGTGTGTGTGTGTTCTGTGTGTGTGTGTGTGTGTGTGTGTGTGTGTGTGTGTGTGTGTGTGTGTGTGTGTGTGTGTGTGTGTGTGTGTGTTACGGGATGGGACTGAATTTGAGATGTCCAGATCTTGAGTCCAGCAATATGAAACTAGAAATACGGGGAAAATGGAAAGAAAACGCGTATTTAGTTCATAAAAAAGACAGGCGCAAACGTTTTGGCCAGATGGCCTTTGTCAAGCACCGCACGCACGCAGCACACACACACACACACACACACACACACACACACACCACACACACACACACACACACACCACACACACACACGCGCAGCCGCCGCCGCCGCACGAAACTAGAACAACAAAACAACACACAAACCCCACCACACAACATCCACAAGATGGCCCGCACGCCTCGCGCGCCTGCGAAACTTAAGAGCAACAAACAAAATTCGACAACTCCCTTGATTGTTTTTGCCAGCTAGGACAAAGTGTCATTTCCAAAGATTATTGTGTCTCCGTCTACTTCACTTCGTATCGCCACTTGGATTTGTGTCACTTCAATTATATGCTTGTATCAGTTGGTCACAGCAGCTACATATTATTTCATTCTCCCCCCCCCCCCCTGTTCTTCCCCCCTGCCTCAGCCTACCAAGGCAGACGACAACAGAACAGAGAACAACATTTTGGCTGTAATCCAGACCTTCTAAGGGAAATCAAAAACTATGACAGAATTGCTTACTTAGGCAGACAATAAACATTCTAGGGAGAGTAAAAAAAAAAACTATGACAGAAAATATTAACAGTAAATGTTAAGGACAACTATGCACACACATATACACACACAGGCATACACGTACTCATACGCACAGACACAGACACAAACATAGACTTACACACTCACACACACACACACACACACACACACACACACACACACACTTACACGCACGTACGCACGCACACACACACACACACACACACTACACACACCACCACACACACACACACACACACACACACACACACACACACACACAAAACACACACACACGAGAGACAGACAGGCACAGAGAGAGAGAGAGAGGAGGGGGTTGGAGAGCACATGGCGAGAGTTATTCAGAGATACAAGCCATAACCATATAAACCATATAAACAAACACGTTCTGTCAGTTTTTCTCACTGACGCAAAACAGTTGGCCATGTAAAATCCAAACCTCGCACGGGGGGGTGGTGGGTGGGGGTGGGGGGGGTGGAGGGGGGAATTCACTTACGTTGGGTAGTAGAAAGTTTTATTCAGCGTATGACAACGAAATGTCTGGCTCGCTTGAAATTTATAACAACAGGCATCTACCCTGCTGAGTTAAACACAAGCCCACAGAGCTTGGCAAGAACGTAATGGCAGACCCGCAGAGATAAACACAAAGCTATCACAATGAATGTTTTGGCTGGCTGAGATAAATACAAAAAACTGTTGCAACAAATGTTTGGGCTGCTGAGGGAAGTAGGCCTTTTAAACTGCTGTATCAAGAAACAGCCTGCTGAGGTAAGTGAATACTGGAAGCATTGAAATCTCACATAAACACCTAGCAGCGTGCAAGAGATACCTGCAGGTGGAGCCGGTCGCTAGCTATTATCGTTGAAAATGTGTCATACGCTGAAGTTTAAACTGCGGCTTTATCCAACTGCTGCATATAAAATTTGGCAGATAATGTATCAAAACAACATTGCCTTAAAAAAAAAAAAAGAAAGAAAATTGTTCTGGAGGTTCGAAGTGGCTGAATGGATAAGACGTTTGTTTGGCTACACTCCATAGATGAGTTTCCTTGAACATTGATGTCAAGCATAGCGTGGATGGCCGAATGTTTGCCCCATTATTGGTTTGTTAAAAACTGAGCGACTCGATAGATTCGGGTATATCGTCTTCTCGCTAACATACTGATGGAACGTTTTAAAAATGTGAGTGTGTGTGTGTTTGCATGCTTCTCTGTGTTTGTGTGTGTATATGTGTGTGCGTACGTGTGCTTGTGTATGTGTGTGGTGCGTGTGTGTGTGTGTTTGTGTGTGCATGTGTTTGTATATGTGCGATTGTGTGTTTGTGTGTGTGCGCGCGTGTATATGTGAGTGCGTGTGTGTGTGAGTAAGAGAGAGAGACGCAGAGAGAGAGAGAGAGAGAGAGAGAGAGAGAGAGAGAGAGAGAGAGAGAGAGAGAGAGAGAGAGAGAGAGAAGTACGATGAACAGTCCTCGTCTGTGTTTCAGTTAGATAAACAACCCTCTTGTGCATGTCTGTTTTCAGTATGATGCAGTGCGGATCAACCAGATCTACGAGCAGGCCAAATGGGCCCTCATCTCAGAGGAGATTGACTGCACAGAGGAGGAGATGATGGTCTTCGCAGCTTTGCAGGTCAGGGTTGCTCAGTTGTATGTCAATACTATTTTACACGCAAAGTCAGAACGAGATTGAGGCAACGGAAATGTATGTTGGTTTCTAAGAAGAATGTGGAGAGTTCCATAGACAGCAAAGAAAACAAACGAGACGGTCTTGAAAGAGGCGGACTACAAGAGGAACATTAATAAAGAGGATCAGAAAAAGACAACGCTTATAGGACATTTTATGAGGCAAAAGAAATTAGAGCACTTAGTCACAGCAGAAAAGCTGGAGGGAAAGAGAACACCAGGTAGACATTATGGAGAAAATATTGGACGAACTTGCAGAGTAGCTGAGGACAGAGAGGATGGGAGATGTACTTGCAGCAACAAGGGACAGATTCGTATGGAGGGCCGTGATGGCCAAGGCTTATGATGATGATGATTGTTTTACAATCTTGTGGTAGCTGTGTAGATATTTCAACCAGAAACAGCTCTCGAAAACGGAACGAGAAAGTGTAATTGATTAACGAAATAAGACAGGCGAACATTTTCGGCCAACTGGCCTTTGTCAGGCGTAACAAAAGATAACAGCGGGGGTAGGAGTTTTTCTCAGATCCGCGGGTTTCGGAGGCAGAAAGAATCATTTTCCTCGGATAACATGGGCCCACATCCAACTTCTATTTTACAAAGTGTATGAGTACAATTTGTGATATAAGATGTGCTTGTATAGAAAACAAATAGTGCAGAAAATACCTTTTTAAGCAATATGAATATCTGATTTGGTGCCTCAAATGCGCTAGATCGCAGTTTTTAACCTCTTGAAATTTTTATCCCGGGAAATATGCTCATGGACTCCCCTAGATTTCTTCTTTGTTTTTGTTTTCAGCAAGTCGGCCCTTGCAACAAAGAAACTTGTTCACCAGATTTAGGACAAAGTATAATTCTCCGCCCATGGAATTTTTCTTATGTTTTGTTGAGCAGGAGAAGATATTTCTTAAAGGTGTGGGTGTGTATGTGTGCGCGTTTGTTGTGTGTGTGGGTGTGTGTATGTGTCGGTGTGTGTCTGTGTTTGCGTATGAGTGTGTGTAAGTGTGTGTGTGGGTGTCTGTGTGTGTGTTTGTATCTGTGTGTGTTTTAAAATTCAGACGGACGTGCTTCCGTTTAATTAATTTTGCATTCATGAGATTACTATGATGCTTTCTTGTTCAGAGTTTGCCAGGGTTTAGATGAAGTAATGGTGATGTGAATTATTCGTATAAAGGTCCCGTAATACGTTTGTCCTTGAACACACGCTGTGTACATACACTCTCGGACAATATATATTTTCAATTGCGCATTCAGAGAGCTCAGCAACACATTCACATTATGCAAGCAAAACCTTGAACACACAAACGTGCAGACACACATAGACACGTACACTCATATCTAAACACACATAAACACACACACACACACACACACACACACACACACCACTCAGTCACACACACACACTCCACACACACACACTCACACACACACACACACTCACACACACAAACACAAACAAATACACACATGCTCACGCACAAACACGGAAACACAACACACACACCGCCGCGCACCGCACACGCACACGCAAACACACACACACAAAACACACACAACACACACACACCACACACACACACACACACACACACACACACACACACACACACACACACACACACACACACACACACACACACACACACACACACACACACACACACACACACACACACACACACACACACGAATTCGTCCTACAAACAGCCACGCACGACAAACAGTGAACCGAAACCACATTCTCTCATTTTTAAACATTCAGATAACCTGATATCATTGTATATGCATATACATATATCTATCACATCAAAACAGAAGTATGTCAACTGGTTCTGTTAAACAGTTCCAGTATCTATCACATCAAAACAGAAGTATGTCAATTGGTTCTGTTAAACAGTTCCAGTATCTATCACATCAAAGCAGAAGTATGTCAATTGGTTCTGTTAAACAGTTCCAGTATCTATCACATCAAAACAGAAGTATGTCAATTGGTTCTGTTAAACAGTTCCAGTATCTATCACATCAAAACAGAAGTATGTCAATTGGTTCTGTTAACAGTTCCAGTATCTATCACATCAAAACAGAAGAATGTCAATTGGTTCTGTTAAACAGTTCCAGTATCTATCACATCAAAACAGAAGAATGTCAATTGGTTCTGTCAAACAGTTCCAATATCTATCACATCAAAACAGAAGCATGTCAACTGGTTCTGTCAAACAGTTCCAATATCTATCACATCAAAACAGAAGCATGTCAACTGGTTCTGTCAAACAGTTCCAGTATCTATCACATCAAAACAGAAGTATGTCAACTGGTTCTGTTAAACAGTTCCAGTATCTATCACATCAAAACAGAAGCATGTCAACTGGTTCTGTTAAACAGTTCCAGGCACAGCTGCAGACCAACATGCCCCAGAACGATGGCGTGGACGGCAATGGGCCTGGGCCTCTGCCTGTGGAACAGGACGAGGTAGGGGCAGCTCTGGCGGACCTGCAGAGTTCCCTTGAAGGTACCTCCATATCCACAAGCGGAGACATCACGCACATACCTGAGCTCGCTGACTACGTGAAATTTTTCAAGTAAGGTTTTTTTGTTTTTTTTTAGGTTGTTTGTGAACTTAGAACACATTTATTTGACGTGAGAATCCAAGATAAGAGTTATAAGACGTAGAGGAACAAAGAGTAATAAGTTGACATATCAGTCAAAGAATTTTACATTTACTGATTTCACTTTTTCACATTATCACCACCATCATCACCACCATTGTCATCACCACCACTGTCATCACCACCATCATCGTCGTTATCATCATCGTCGTCGTCGTCGTCATCATCATCATCATCATCGTCGTCGTCGTCGTCGTCATCATCATCATCATCATCGTCGTCGTCGTCGTCGTCATCATCATCATTGTCAACGGGAGTACAAATGTATGAGTGAATCATTTTTGGTGGATGGTGTCGTTCTATGGTGACTATGAATATAATCTTAGAACTATGAATGTCTGTAAATTCTAGAAATCAAGTGATATGTAGTGGATAACGATCGATTGATTCAGTTGTTAACAGGTGCCTTTTCACAGAGAAAACTGTCCATCCGTTATCCGAAAGGGCAAAGGCGTTCTTTGTTAGGCCAGATTATAATTTTTAACACACACACACACACACACACACACACACACACACACACACACACACACACACACACACACACACACACACACACCACACACACACACACACACACACACACACACACACACATATGTATATATATATATGTATATATACACTTCAAATTTACAAGACAAAAACAAAGCATTGAGTATTTTCTCTATATTTCGCCCTGGCCTTCCTCAGGGTAACATTTTGATGTATATATTGTATATAGTATAGATATAGATATATAGATATATAATGTGTAACATCGTAGTAATCTCTTGAATTCAATGGACTGTATTTTCTTGGCTGGGTTGTAGAATGAATTAAACTGAAACCTGTGCCATTCCTCATTTCCTCACTTGTAGAAGTATATTTAAGAAGCCTCCTAACTCTCACGTTTTCTTATTCTTTGAGATGTGAGATACGTAGGCTTCAGATGAGAGTCAAACCTTCAAAACAGTCTGTGAGAGACGGTGTTACAATATGTACAGAGAATGGACAGGTAACAGGAGAACAAAAGAAATGTTTGTAAGAAAACATTATAAATGTAAATCAGAAAAAAACTATGTATTTTACTTTGGTCTACTAATTATTACTTGATGATGAGGGTGATTTTAATGAGAATGAGGATGATTGGTGGTAGTGGTGGTAATGATGATGATGAAAGAGTTAATGGTAATAATGGTGATGATGATTACAGATGGTGGTTGTCGTGATGATGATATGAAAGCGCTTATGATGATAGTGATGACAATGATGATACGTACAGATAGTGATGTTTAGAGTAGTGGTGGTGGTGGTGGTGGTGGTGACAGTGGCAGTGGAGTTGTGATGATGATGATGATGATAATGACAGACCCAAGAAGCTGACCCTGAAGAGCTACAAGACTTACTGGGCAACCTTCAAGGACACGCACCTGGCATTTTACCGCAATCAGGAAGAGTCAGCAGGACCCCCGGTCACCAAGATCAGTGTCAGAGGTAAGGAGATGGCATGCACATTTCTGGGCATATCAATACTTTAATGGAAACGATATGCATACTTTTGGGCATATCAATACTTTAATGGAAACGATATGCATACTTTTGGGCATAGCAACACTTTCATGGAAACGGTATGCACATTTCTGGGCATATGAATACTTTCATGGAAACGACGTGCACATTTCCGGACTTATCAATACTTTAATGAAAACCATAAGCACCACACGCACATTTCTGGATATATCAATACTTTCATGGAAATGACATGCACATTTCTTAGCTTATCACTTCTTTCATGGAACCCAGAAACACCCGAAAGCATCATGAGTTCTGGCTCTGCTTTTTCCCCTAGGATCATTTTATTTCACTAAGATTATGTAAGTTTGTTTGCTTGTCTGTGATTATTTACCATGTTTTCACAAAGATTTTGTAAATTTATTTGTTTGTCTGTGATTATTTGTCAATTTTTTCACTAAGATTTTGTAAGTTTGTTTGTTTGTCTGTGATTATTTGTCTTTTTTTTTTCACAAAGATTTTGTAAGTTTGTTTTGTCTGTGATTATTTGTCTTTTTTTTTCACTAAGATTTTGTAAGTTTGTTGTTTGTCTGTGATTATTTATCATTTTTTTCACTGAGATTTTGTTTGTCTGTGATTATTTGTCTTTGTTTTCCACTAGATTTTGTAAGTTTGTTTATTTGTCGTGTTTATTTATCTTTTTTTTTTCACTAAGGTTTTGTAAGTTTGTTTGTCTGTGATTATTTATCATTTTTGCCACTAAGATTTTGTAAGTTTGTTTTTTTGTCTATGATCATTTGTCTTTTTTTTTCTCTAAGATTTTGTAAGTTTGCTTGTTTGTCTGTGATCATTTATCATTTTTTTCTCTGAGATTTTGTAAGGTTGTTTGTTTGTGATTATTTTGTGTGCTTTTTTTTCTTTTACTGGTAACCAGAAACAGATAAGAATAGAATCAGAACGCATCTTTAACCCTTTGACTCCTGCCTCCTATCCACCACCGGCGAAAGTGTAACCCTTTGACTTCCTTAGGAAGTTGGTGGATAGGATGAAGCTTCTGAGGGTTAAGCTTCTGCTTTGCTGTCATGGTTGACAAAGCACGGTGCTAGAGGATAGGTTGAGGGAGTCAAAGAGTTAATACACAAAGAAAAGAAGCGCAAATTTCTGGTAAACCTGGCCGTTATGAAATGTACACAAAAAAAAACAAAGAACAACAACAACAAATTAATACTCAAAACGTAGAGAAAAAACAGCAAGATTTTCCAGGTGATTCCTTGAGCAAGAGAAAATGACTTTCTTTGTTTATATTTGCAAACTTTTGTTTTGTTTGTCTGAGTATTTTCATGATATGTTTTTATTTTTCATATTGATAAACAAGGACCAAAGAGTTTCGATAAAGTCTTACATTCTTATTCTTTATGGTTGTTCCACTTACCTGCCTCTAATGTGTGCGTGTCTTTTCTAACTGTGTGCATGTCTGTGTTTTCAGGCTGTGAGATACACCCTGACGTGAATCTGGCTACCAAGAAATACGGCATCAAACTGTTTGTTCCTGACAGTGACACCACTGATGGCATGAGTGAAATCTACCTGAGGTTTGAAACGGTCAGTGAATAGGATTTTACATTAGGCGAATACTTTTACCAGTCTGGACACGTTGCTAAGTCTCTGTACAAGTCTTATGTATACTTTGTGGTTGATGGTCGTAATGTCTTCATTTTGTTTTGTTTTGTGTTATCAGCTGTTGTTGTTGTTGTTGATGAACTGATTATGCTTTTTACCAGTTTTGTTATGCCTGTTTCTATTGCCTTTTGAAGTGCAACGAACATGTATTCGGCATGAATTATTCACACTATACAAGTACAGATGGCATTATTATTATTATCATTAGTAGTTGTAGTAGTAGTACTAGTACTAGTAGTATTATGATACAATTAGGAGAAGTACTTTTTGTGGGCTGTGAGATGGTTCTATGAACAAATTCTTTCTCCCATCGCTTGAGTTCGCAAGGCACCGGAACAAGGGAAATAATCTAAGTCGAGTGTGCAGTGTTATGGCCGAAAGTTCTCCAGAGTTGAAAAAGGCAGTTATGATTTTGATAATAAAAATATTATATGTAGCAAGACATATCAATTTTTAATGTTACTTTGTTTGGTATCCTGTTCATATTTGCGTACATGTATACTTTCACTTTAATCAGCAGAACTGAAGGGAGACCATTACACTGTTGATGATTTTTGGATATTATTAGAACATTTTGCCTAGTCTATCAAAAACACAGACTTCCACGATTTTTTTTGTAAAATGGTTACTTTCACGCACACACACACACAATTGCACGCGTGCTCGCTGTGTGGTGTGTGTGTGTGT
>CM060308.1:52443455-52450955 GCA_030674185.1 Monoplex corrugatus
TTTTGTTTATCTGTTGTTGTCGTTATTATTGTTGGGTTTTGTTTAGGTTGTTTTGTTTTTTTAGTTGCTGTGAGTTTTGTTTATCTGTTGTTGTCGTTGCTGTTGTTGGGTTTTGTTTATGTTGTTTTGTTTTTTAGTTATTGTCAGTTTTGTTTTCCTTTTATTCAAATCAAATTTTCAGTTTTGTTGAATGTTATTCTGTTACTGTTATATGTAAGACATTTGATCATTGAAGTATATATGACTTAATGTTAAATGCTTATATCTTTCTTCATGTTCCATGACATAATACATATATATAACTATTTCATGATAATAGCGGATGGTTATCAGGTGTGTACGTTCAAATCTTTGTTCTTTTTTCAGTAGAGTTGTTGAGGACCAGAATCAAATGTATTGTTCCCGCCTCGACAAAGTTTTAATACGTAAATCGTCTTTGTTCCAAAGAAAGTGTAACTATTTTGTAAGATAAGTTGATCTTTTACCTCTTTCTGTCTTTATCTTTATCTGTTTCTATAACTATGGTGCTATGTTATTTTTGTACGTAATAAATGCGCAGACTGCTTTTTATAAAACTGACGAGTGGAAGCATGTGTTTATATTTCACATTCTTTAACCCTTTGACTCCTGCAGCCTGTCCAACATCATCCTTCTTTGTCAACCATACTGGAAGAGCAAAAACTTAACCCTTTGACTCCCTCACCCTATCCACCAGCTTCCTGCAGGAAGCTGGTGGATAGGGTGAGGGAGTCAAAGGGTTAAGTTTTTGCAGTTGGTAGATAGGGTGCAGGTGGCAAAGGGTTAAACTACTCTGCTCGTTCTTTTCAGAGTATTTTTTGTTTGTTTTGTTTTTGGTTAATCTCAGTGTCTGCCTGTATTTTTTTCTGTTATTAGTTATATTTTGATATGTTATTATCTCTATGTTTCTTGATTTGTCTGTCTTGCGTATTTTGTTTTCTGTTTCTGGTTGTCCGATTGTTTGTCTTCTCTGTCGATCTGTCTCTGTCTGTATCTGTCCGCTTGTCTGTGTCCGTTTCCGTTCACTCGTACGCATGCGCTTTGTGTGTGTGTGTGTGCGTGTGTGTATGTATGTATATATATATATATATATATATATATATATATATATATATATATATGTGTGTGTGTGTGTGTGTGTGTGTGTGTGTGTGTGTGTGTGTGTGTGTGTGTGTGTGTGTGTGTGAACATCGATGTGAGAATTCCATTTCCTTCTATGAAAAAAGGATTAGGTATAGGATATTATTGATGATGGGGAAAAAGCTTTTCACGAGATGTTAGTAAAAGAAGTAGTGAAGGCACGGTTTGTGAGCTGGTAGTATTCCTTAAAACCGAGCAGAAACAGAAGCACTCATGGAAGTAGCCTCCTGATGACACATGTTATCAAGTGGTATTCTTCTCCAGGCCCTGGAGGATGACAAGCTCCCCTTCTTGACAAAGGCCTTCCAGAAAATCAGAGGAATCAGAAGAATAATCCTCCAGTGGATCCCTGCTCACTGTGGGATACCAGGACAAGAGACTGTCGATGAGCTAGCAAAAAGAGGAGCTCACAGGAGCACCAACCGACAACAGCGTCAGCTACAACGAAAAGAGAAGCTTCCTCAAATCACTCCTACCACAGACAGAAAGGGGAGACTACCAACCTTCCGACCAGAGTACATGTACAACAAGCGTTCCTGATGAGACACCGCACCGCCACAACGGTCTCAACGTCCATGTGAGCCACAAGTTCATACTTACGCCTTCACCTGCCTACCCCCGTGGGGATGCTGGGGGCTCTTCCAGTATAAATAGTATCCCCTCCTTCTGGAAATTGTGTGCTAGAAACTTACTCTTTTCTGTCACACTCTTTGTTTCTCTGCCTTGTTCGTTTGCTTTCTGTCATTTTTTCCTATCATTTTCTGCCTTGCTGGTCCATTCACGTGTATGTGTTCGATAAAGTCTTACATACGTTTTCTTAGGATTGATAATTGGGTACATGTATTAAGTGCATTTTTGGCTCTAGGGAGGTGAGATATGCGGAAGCAATTTTAGGTAATTTATTCCCGTTTGATATGTTTTGGTGTCCTTAGGTATTCTTAGATTTGTATTCTGGTTTGTTTTTTTTAAATCCCCTGTGCGATAAATTGGACAGAGAGCCAGGGGCATGTCCTTAGAGTATATGCACGAATGCATTGATTGATATGTGTACCTAATTTTCTTCTTTCTTTTTTCCTGTTGAAGTTTTGTATGTTTTGAAGCGGTTATATCCCTGATATGGCTCTACGCAGTCGGCTGGGCTTTAAACAACAATCAGAATCACAAAACCTAACTGCCTGTTCGGTCAAGAGAACCAGACAGCTGAACACATTGCAACGATGTCGCCTGCTAACAACCTGTCAGTGTGCTCAGCCCTATCGGTATATTTCGTTGAAAACAGCATACACAACTACATTTACGAAATATGCAGCTTGACGTTTTAACATACTGCTTTGGAAGACCATAAATGTGCATACAACGGAAATAAAGAGATCACGATTAACTTACAAATGCGCTTATTTAAAATTCCTTGGTACAATTTGACCTCTTTAACCCGACCTACTTTTGGTTTCGTCTGCTTTTGCAGCGAACGGTGATACTTTTTTTTTGCACCCCGAACAAATTAGTCAAAGCCATTTCATCATTTCAGTAGACAGTCCTACTTCAGTCTAATGTGCATTAAAGAAAATATCTGTTTTAATTAATTCTATATGAACAAGTTTGTGATGTTTCTAAAACGGAAGGTATGTACATAAATAATTTTTGCATGGCGATATGCGCTGGCTGTCCACCAGTGCCAGTGTGATAAGATACATATAATAGACCCAGTTTCCAGTGCTAAGTGCTCTTGGGTAGGAGTTGTTAGTCGGGATGTGTGGAATGGAAAACGCCTGCTTCCATACCGATAGGGCTGATGTATCCGATAGGGCTGATGTGTCCGATAGGGCTATAGTGTACCGATAGGGCTGAGTGTTCCGATAGGGCTGAGTGTACCCATAGGGCTGAGTGTACCCATAGGGCTGAGTGTTCCGATAGGGCTGAGTGTACCCATAGGGCTGAGTGTACCCATAGGCTGAGTGTACGATAGGGCTGGTGTTCCGATAGGGCTGAGTGTACCCATAGGGCTGAGTGTACCCATAGGGCTGAGTGATACCCATAGGGCTGAGTGTTCCGATAGGGCTGAGTGTACCGATAGGTGGTGACAGGCGGGTACCGATAGGGCTGAGTGTTACCATAGGGCTGAGTGTTCCGATAGGGCTGAGTGTACCCATAGGGCTGAGTGTTCCGATAGGGCTGAGTGTACCAACTATTACGTAGGGCTGAGTGTACCCATAGGGCTGAGTTTTACCGATAGGGCTGAGTGCACCCATAGGGCTGAGTGTACCCATAGGGCTGAGTGTACCCATAGGGCTGAGTGTACCCATAGGACTGAGTGCACCCATAGGGCTGAGTGTACCCATAGGGCTCAGTGTACCCATAGGGCTGTGTATACCGACAGGACGTTAACACTCGCCTCTATCAAGTGGAATGACAGTAGAGCATGGCTGACTCATTCCTCTGAGGACCAAGCCCCAAAACAGCTGGCAAGAACTGGAAAAGAACGGCCATGTTCATCACCAGAGGGTGACCTGACCACGTAGGCGGCGAACAAAAGAAGAAACAGGAGGAATGGGGGGGGGGGGGGATCTTGAAACAGTAAGATGACACCACCAGAATGATGGAAACTTAAGATGGGCAGCAAACAGGCCAATGTTTAATGTTGCGGGCTGGGACTGAACTCAAGATATCAGATCCTGAGTCCACGTCTCTATCAAAAGAACCAACCAACCCGTTTGCAAAAACCAAACCAAACCAAACCATAACCAACCAGACCAGACCAGACCAACAACAAACCAAACCAAACCAAACCAAACCAAACCAAGCAACCAACAACAGTACACTACACTACACTACTACTACACTACCTACCCAGCCACACGCACCTACACTACAACTACACTACACTACTACACTACACTCACACTACACTACAGCTAGACACTACGCCACACCACGCCACGCTACACTACACTACACTACACTACACTACTACACTACACTACACTACACGACACTACGCCACACCACGCACGCCTACACTACACTACACACACTACACTACACTACACTACACTACACTACACTACACTACACTACACCACACCACACACTACACTACACACACCTACACTACACTACACTACGCTCAACGCTACACTACACTACACTACACACACCACCCACACTACACTACACTACACTACACTACCACGCTACACCTACACCACACCACACACACTACACTACACTACACCACACCACACTACACTACACTACATAACAACCACACCACACACACACTACACTACAACGTCACACACTACACACACACACATCAACTACAACGCTATACACTACACACCACGCACACTACACTAACACACACTAGATACAATACATACACTATACAATACACACACTACAATACACACACAACACACGTACAATACAGTACGGCACATACAACACAACACGATCGGGACAATACAATACAATACAATACAATACAATCACAATACCGACAAAACACAGACGGCAACATACAATACACACAACACGATCGGGACAATACAATACAATACAATACAATACAACACAAACCGTTACAATACAGTACGGCAGCATACAACACAACACAGATCGGGACAATACAATACAATACAATACAATACAATACAAACACATACAATACATAAACCCGGTACACATATAGTACAGCAGCATACAACACAAAACAGATCGGCGACAAATACAATACAATTTCATATACATATACAATACAATACAAATTCAAAGCGCTGCACTGCAATGCAATACAATACAATTATTCTAATTTACAAACCAGATTTGTACTGAGTCATATTATTTGCACTTGTCAAGAATCCCTAGGGTAAATGAAAGGCGTGCGTTTATGTGTGTGTATGTGTGTGTGTGTGCTTGATTGCGTGTGTTTATGTGAGTATGTGGGTAAGGAGGGACGGAGGGAGAGACACATACAGAAAGAGATGCAGGCAACAGAGAGAGAGAGAGAGACAGAGGGAGACAGAGAGACAGAGACAGAGAGACAGAAACAGAGACAGAAATAGAGAGACTTTTTTCTTCTTCTTCTTTTCATACCATTGTTATCTTCTTCCTTCTTTTCTTCTTCTTCTTCTTCTTCTTTCTTCTTCTTTCTTCTTCTTCTTCTTCTTCTTCTTCTTCTTCTCTTCTTCTTTTCTTCTTCTTCTTCTTCTTCTTCTTCTTCTTCTTCTTCTTCTTCTTCTTCTTCTCTCATTCTTCTTCTTCTTCTTTCTTCTTCTTCTTCTTCTTCTTCTTCTTCTTCTTCTTCTTCTTCTTCTTCTTCTTTCTTCTTCTTCTTCTTCCTCTTAATCATCATCATCATCATCATCATCATCATCATCATCATCATCATCTCATCTCTTCTTCTTCTTCTATTCTTCTTCTTCTTCATTTACTTCTTCTTCTTCTTCTTCATTCTTCTTCTTCTTCTTCACTGTAGAGAGAGTTCTTCAAAATCTCGAAAGGAATGCGTCAGCTGTTGGTCTCAAAATCAACCACGGTAAAACGAAAGTCATGCACGTCGGCCACGACACTATTCCCCGTCGAATCTTTTTCCAGTCCGGCGAGGTGGTTCAGACATGCGAGCAGTTCAGTTACCTTGGAATTGACACCTCGTCTACAACTTCAGTGGTAGACGAACGATTCGCCAAAGCATGGGCAGCGATGAACAAATTGAAGCCGATTTTCAGCTCGAAGGCCGATGACCAAATCAAGATTAGACTTTTCAAGGCTGCAGTAGAGAACATCGTATGCTACGGTCTCGAGTCCATACCTCTGACCGAAACTCTCTCGAAGTTGATCGACTCTTTTCATCGGCGTATGATCCGCTCGGCACTCGGCATCTACTGGCCAGAGAAAATCTCCACCAAGGCGCTCTACTCTCGGACTAAGCTCTCACCCTTGAGCAAGACGCTTCGAAGACGCCGACTGAGACTGATCGGGCACAGCCTTCGAATGCAGACAACGTGTCCCACTCCCTGGGTGACATATTGTCTGCCAACCTCAGCGACCGTGTCAACCTTCGACGTGGACAAGGCAGAACCCTGACTCTGAAGGCTGATGTTACGAATGATCTTGACTTGGCGTTTCCCCAGCAATTGTCATGAACATGAACAGCATCCAATTTTCACAGTTGATTGGTTCGCTCTAATTTACTGAGCGTTAAATATATTATATATATATATATATATTTTATATATATATATATATATATATATATATATATATTCTTCTTCTTCTTCTTCTTCTTTTCCTTCTTCTCTCCTCCTCCTCCTTCTTCTTCTCCCTCATCTGCGAGAGGAGTCATTGGGGCGCCGAGCTTAAGAACTGTTCTCTCTGACCATTTTACAATGTTGCCAGTTCATCGTTGTTTCTGGCTTCCCCTCGCGTCTCCCTCCCTTATGAGTTTCCTGGAGAATTGATTTAGCAAGGCCACTGGATCTTGTTACATGACGATACCAATGACAAATATAACACTTTATTTCCAACGGTAGACTTTGCCACTGAAAAACATTTTTCGAACTTGTTGCTAATCTATATATCTTTCCAGGCTTACAAAATGCAGAAGAATAAAAGCATTTATAATTCAATAATATAAGATATAATACAGAAGAAAATCAAAGTGAGACCAGCGGTTTTTATCTATCTATCTATCTATCTATCTATCTATCTATCTATCTATCTATCTATCTATCTATCTATCTATCTATCTATCTATCTATCTTCTATCTATCTGTCTATCTATCTATCTTCTATCTATCTATCTATGTATCTATCTATCTAGTCTGTCTATCTATCTATCTGTTATTAATTTCTATCTATCTATCTATCTAATTATCTATCTGTCTGTCTATATATATATATATATATATATATATATATATATATTATAATCTATATATTATTATATCTATATCTGTATGTAATATATTATATATATTTTTATTTGTTTTGTTTTTATTTAATTATTCAATTATTTATTTATTTATCTATTTTTATGAGAGATGAATGAAAACACGCAAGGGAGAAAAAAAGTAATTAATTTGGGCGCCCGTGTGTTTGTGTGTGTATGTGTGTGTGTGTGTATGTGTGTGCTTGCGTTCGCGCGCGCGCGCTGTGTCGTGTGTGTGTTTATTAAAGAGAGAGAGAGAGAGAGCTTGACCACACTTCCGTTCCTCGTTTCTCTGTGCCTTTCGATGCAGACTCTGGAACCAGTCTTCGGGCAATTCCACCTCGTCTTTCTTCATTGCCTATGCTTTTAATCTGAATTAAATTCATTGCCGTAATGTTCCAGCACAATTAATC
>CM060308.1:52455955-52458455 GCA_030674185.1 Monoplex corrugatus
GCCTTGTTGCTGATCTTCATTTTTCCCGCCCTCCACCCCGCAAAACGTACATTCAAGCCAGACACCTTTCTGCAGTGGACATGACTGTCTTTGAGGCTGACCTTCAGTCTCTCTTATCTGCTTCCCCGCCAACCACACCTGATGACCTCAACTCCCTTCTCCTTGGGCTCCTGGATCGGTTCGCTCCTGCCTGTGGCCGCCTTGTTTCCAAGAGGCCACCATCACCTTGGTTCTCCTCCATTGGGCCTCAGCTGCAAGCGGCCAAGTGTGAAAGGCGCAGAGCCGAGAGACAGTGGCTCAAGTCTAGTCTGACTGTTCATAAGCAAATTTTTCAAACTGCCAACAAAATTGTCAATAGCCTCGTAGATGCCTCTAAATCAGCCTATTACAATGCTAAAATTCTTGCCTGTTCCACTTCCAAACAACTGTATAATATAACTAATACTCTTCTTGGCAAAACTGGCTCTTCTCCTCTTCCATCTCACCTGCCACCTTCTGATCTTCCACAGGCTTTCTCTGACTATTTTTTCAACAAGATTGCTAACCTCAGGCTTTCTCTCGATTCCACGACGAACACTCATGCTACATTTCCTGAACCCCCTTTCTCTGGAATCCCCCTTACTTTCTTCCAACCCGTTTCTGAGGACTTTATTAAGAAAATCATCATGAAATCTGGCATTAAAACCTGTGAACTCGACCCATTGCCAGTTTCTTTTCTCACCCATTGTCTCGATACTCTTCTCCCTCACATCACCAATATCATTAACCATTCCCTCTCAACTGGCTCCTTTCCTTCTTCTTTCAAGTCAGCAATTGTAAGACCTCTTCTAAAAAAGACGACTCTTGACCCTGAGAATTTGAAAAACTATAGACCTGTGTCAAATCTTCCTTTTCTTTCCAAGGTCTTAGAGAAAGTTGTTCTTGACCAGCTGTTAAACCACCTTCATTCCAATAACCTTGTCTATTCCCTTCAGTCTGCTTACCGTTCTGGACATAGTACCGAAACTGCTCTTCTCAAAATCTGCAACGACTTATTGACTACTCTCGACTCTAACAACGTATCACTTTTGACTCTCTTGGACCTATCTGCTGCCTTTGACACTATTGACCACTCTATCCTTCTCTCCCGTCTACATCACTCTTTTGGGCTCCATGATACTGTCTTGAACTGGTTTCATTCTTACATCACCAATCGTCTGCAAGTAGTTTCTGTCAATGGTCTTTCTTCTAATCCTTCCTGTCTGAC
Organism: Monoplex corrugatus; assembly: GCA_030674185.1. Taxonomy (NCBI): domain Eukaryota; kingdom Metazoa; phylum Mollusca; class Gastropoda; order Littorinimorpha; family Ranellidae; genus Monoplex; species Monoplex corrugatus. The sequence goes on from CM060308.1 coordinate 52,457,202, forward strand.
TTACGGAGTGCCACAAGGATCTGTTCTGGGCCCCCTACTTTTCATTCTCTACACCTACCCTGTCTCCTCTATTGTCCAAGAACACCTGCTTCAGCATCATTCTTTCTCGGATGACAATCAGCTGTATGTCTCTGGGCCTCTCCCTGACCTTCCCATCATGATCCAGAAAACCCAATCTTGTGTAGCTGACCTGAAGGATTGGATGACTGATAACAAACTGAAATTAAATGAAGAGAAATCCGAATTGATCTTGATCACCCCACCCAAACTCCAAAATCACCCCTCTCTTCCAACCTCTGTCACACTTGTTGACTCATCTATCCCTCTCTCCCATTTTGCCCATAACCTTGGTGTAACTCTTGATCAAACCCTGTCCTTCCACCAGCATGTGAGCAACGTCTGTCGGACTTGTTTTCTTGAACTCCGCCGAATTGCTTCTATCCGCCACCTCCTCTCAGAAGACACGACAAAGGCTCTTGTCTGTGCATTTGTTCTATCCCGTCTCGATTACTGTAATGCTCTTTTTTCTGGTTCCCCCTCTCATCTCATTAACAAACTTCAGAAAGTTCAAAATCATGCTGCCCGTCTCATCTTCCGCTCTTCAAAATTTAACCATGTTACGCCATTGCTCTGTTCTCTCCACTGGCTCCCTGTTCAGCAAAGAATATCCTACAAGATTGCCTGCCTCTGCTTCAAATCTATTGAGTCTTCCTGTCCTGAGTATCTCACCCATCTGTTACATCTCTACACGCCATCTCGAGCTTTGCGGTCCTCATCTGATACCCGTCTCTATAGTATCCCCATAGTCCGCACTAAAAGGTTTGGGCAGCGTTCCTTTTCCTATCAAGCTCCAACCATCTGGAATCAGTTACCTCGCTCTCTTAGATACTCACCCTCTCTGTCCACATTCAAACGCTCCCTCAAAACTCACCTGTTTCCCAAAACTGGTAATCTCTGCCCCCTTCCACCCATGTAATGTAATGGTGACATTATAGTGTCTTAGTGTCAATGTGTCATTGTATTTTCATGTCATGCTGTGTGTGTGTTTGTGTGTGTGTGTGTGTGTTTGTGTGTGTGTGGGTGCTTCTGTGGGCGTGTGTGTGTGTGCTTGTGATTCTGGTTATATGTTTTGCCATTGTAAACGCCTAGGGCATTAATTTGATTAGGCGTACTAAATGTTCATAATAATAATAATAATAATAATATGATACAGATTTTGAGTCAACAAAAAGAACTATTTTGAAAGGCACGGGT
>CM060308.1:52460955-52473455 GCA_030674185.1 Monoplex corrugatus
GAGTGGAGTTGAATGGCTGCACAAAGTTGGTTAAAGCCACGTTTGCATACACCTTGGTCGTGTTAGTTGTCAAAGCATTTTATTATACTGATCAAGAGATAAACGTTTTTCCATTGCGATAAACAGAAACAAAATGAAATTAAGAAAACTTTATGTACATAAATGAAAGATGCTTTCAAGATTTATCGAAAGAGGGAAAGAATGGTGATTCTATCGGAGCCAACCCAGTCACGACTGAAAATCCCAACAGACCTTGAGTATCAGACATGGAATTCTCGTGTGTGTGGAAGTAGATTCTCTACCAACGCGGCGTGAAGATCCACAGGATGAAAAAAGACTGCGCGAAAATTCTGATGAACAAACAGCTGCACACTACACCAGCAGATGAGATGTCGAAAAACCAAGGCCAGAAATCAAGCCACAGGGCCAAGGACATCCATGCTGATGATTCAGATGAGGAATCTGTACAGGCTCTTGATGCAAAACGCCAGAAACTGGCAAAATAATAACTAAAGTGTGCAGGAATATAATGACTGATATATGCAGGAATGCAATGACCGAAGTGTGCAGGAATAATAACAGCTGAAGTATTCAAGAACAATGACTGAAATATGTGGGGATATAATGACTGAAGTAGGCAGGAGTATAATGACTGAAACAGGAACATGATGACTGAAATAAACAGGAATATAATAATTGAAGTAAACAGAAATATAATGACTGAAATAAACAGGAATATAATAACTGAAGTAAACAGAAATATAATGACTGAAATAGACAGGAATACAATGACTGAAGTAATCGGGAATACAATGATTGAAATATCCTGGAATATAATCACTGAAATATACAGGAATTTAATGACTGAAACATGAGAAACAAAATGAATGAAATATGCAAGGACATAATGACTACAGCATGCAGGAATCTAGTGACTTAAATGTGACGAACATATGACTAAGATATGCCCAACGTAATGACTGAGATAATCAACATAATGACTGAAATATGGAGTGAAATAATGACCGAAATATGCAGAATTACAATGAATGGAAACATATGATGATTTGATAGCACATAATAACTGCACACAATGATTATGCGTCGACAAAAAATGAAAAAAGCTGCACTTTGGGCTCACATTGGTAATACATTACACAATCGCATTGACATCTCACTTGCATACAAACACACACTGGCTATCATCAAGCAGGAAGTAAACAAAATTAATACTTACGCGGCGGACTTAACGCAAACTACGCATGATTACAAGGGAAATAATTGCGTATCGTGTGTAGCTTCTTTAGTCAAATACATGAACAACGACGACGACGACGATAACAAGAACAACAACAACAACAACAACAACAACAACAACAACAACAACAACAGCAAATACAAAACCACTCAAACAGGATGATTGTTGATATAGTATCTGGTATTGTTACATATTTTTTAGGGCAGATTTAACCGAAAATATGTGATTGTGTTGGGATGACAGATATTTTCCTGTTCCATTTCCTATGCCACATTGACCCTTTGTGGGGAAGGGAGGGGGGCTACTTACTATAGCCAAGTACCAGCTGGTGGAGGGAAATGTTAGTCATCATGGTTTACTTATATACACAGTGACCCCACTGACATGACCATTCCAAGTTCCAGGTTCCTGACCTCACGTTGGAATTCATAAATGATACGTTGAAACACCACACTGGCTAAACAGCCGAGGAAAGCTTTCTGGTATACATTCATATCTACAGACAGAGAATAGAGACAGACAAGCACGCACGCATGCGTGTACGCAGGCACACACACATACACACACACACACACACACACACACACACACACACACACACACACACACACATATGCATATACACATACGTACATATAGAGACAGGGAGACAGACAGACAGACAGACACACACACACACACACACACACACACACACACACACACACACACACATACACCGCCCACGCTCATACATTCACACATACCCACGCACACGCACATACATCCGTATACAGCATGGAGACAGACATATATACACAGATACACACACATGCATAAACACACATACGAACACACACATATACATACATACAGCATGGAGACAGACATCCACACACATGTATACGCTCACGCGCGCGAGCGCTCGTACATACACAGCATGGAGACAGGCCTAGGCATTCACACACATATACACGCTCGCGTGTGCGAGCGCTCGTACATATACAGCATGAAGACAGGCACTCACACACACACACACACACACACACACCACACACACACACACACACACACACACACACACACACACACACACACAACACACACACACACCACACACACACAAACACACACACACACTAATAAACACACACACACATACAAACAAACACAGACAAACACACACACACACACATACACACACACACACACACACACACACACACACACACACACACACACACACATACATGCACACACACCCACATACACACAAACACACACGTTTTTAAATTCTAAAGGATTCTTTTTAATGCTTGTTACCACATTCGTGTATCTACCAGAAGGAAGGGAGATAGCTGCCTGCGGTCACGCATGTTTTAACTCCTTAATTCCCTCATCTCTATCAACCAGCTTACTGTAGGAACAAAAAAAAAAAAAGAAAAAAAAAAAAAAAAAGTTATCAACACAATTCTCTTCTGGCTCAGTCTGTCTTTTTACCACAGATGTCAGAAACACGACAGGTGTGTACACACTAGACAGCACGAAGTATCTGAGTTCGAAACTGTTTGACCAGTCCAGGTATGTGAACACTAAGGTGGGTATGATGATATAAGGGAAAAGTAATCATTGATAATAGGGAAAAAGTAATCATCTCGCACAGTATGCGTCCTTCTTTGTTTGTTTGTTTGATAATGACAAATCATATCTGTCACTGCAGAACCCCCTCTCAAAGTGAGAGGTATACAGAGTTACGCGGAGTGGTTGTTGATACCTTCGATAGAGTCATGGATTCAAGATCTGATATCTCGAGTTTAAATCCCAGCCCGATACATTAAAACAAAAAAAAGGCCTGTTTGTTTACTGCACTTGTTAACGTTTCCATCGTTCTGGTGGTGTCACTTTGCTATTTCATAGGTCCCTCTCTTCCCCCCTTCCCCTTCCCCCCATCCCCGTCCCCCGTTTTTTGTTGTTTTTTGTTGTTGTTTTTTTTACATTTCAAGACCTCTAGAGTTTTGAGCAGGCTTGGGGAGTCTGCCAGATAATTGCTGGAAGATTGGGGTGGAGCGCATATGAGTTTGTCCGAGTGCAATGAATCCCTCTTGAACAAACTGGAAACTCCAACCCCCATACTTACATGATGATGGCAATTTTTGGAGTACATTTCCACGGACTTGAAGAAATACATATTTAACCCTTTGACTCCATCACCATCCCCATCAGCATCCTGCATTGTCCCAAACATGCTGGCAAAGCAAAAACTTAACCCTTGGTCTCCCTCACCCTGTCCATCAGCTTCCTGCAAGGGTTGGGTTTTTTAGCAGTTGGTGGATAGGGGTGCGGGAATGAAAGGGTTAATATAGGTATCAGAATTCTGAACACGAATGACACTCCTGGTTGTATTTCTGTACAGACAGCAGCACACGAAGATTCGTTTGTTTCTTTGTACCTTGTTTCTTTTCCGTACCTCCAACATGCTGATGACTAGGACCCTGTGTGGGGTCAGGATCAGTACTCACAGGGTTCTGAAAATGATTTAGAGAACAGTGGCTGTTCACGTAGTTCACGGATCCATGGCTTTGGATATTCACGGTGGCCACTTCTGGATTCTTAGATGGTGGTATAGTAGTGTCATCGTAACAGCACAAACATTTCTTTAGTTCTCTGCGGAAGCGAGCCCCGCTGAGGCAGTAGAGATAAAAGTTGATGGCGCTGTTAGTGTACATCAGCATGTTGACGATGGCCCAGGCCAAAGCCATCCGCGCCTGACCGCGAAGCTCTCCCTTCACGATCATCTTCACGTACTGCTCCAGGATGTTATAGACACAGATCGGCGTGGTCGTGACGAAGAAGATGACGCTGAGCGTCACCAGCATCACCGTCATGGAGGACGTCCTTTTCTGCCTCTGGGACATCGCCTGAGAACGGCTGGAACTTAGGTAGCTGGCGGCACGCACAGATAACGACACTTTCCACAAGATGAGGCAGTTGCCTACCAGCACCACAGTAAAGGGGATGAGGGAGGAAAGAGTGAGGTCTGCCCACGACCACACGCCGTCGAAGAAGTAGTGGTATTTGGAATCAGATATGTAGCAATCTGTATCAGTGCCATTGTTGATCACCAGCACTTCCAGCCCGTAGAGCAGATGACAGCTGATCAGCAGGGACGTGCTGATGGTGACGACGATGATGACGATGGCTTTGCCCCTGCTGCAGAGTAAGGAGACACGGTGAGGCTGCCACACAGACAGAGTCCTCTCCATGGTCATGAAACTCAGCGTCCAGGCAGACAGGATGGTGAAGGAGTAGACGATCCACGCGTGGACTTTGCACACCACAGGATGGGTGGTCCGCACGTCCAGGTGGAAGACGTTGATGAGCCAGCCACGTAGGAGCCCAGTGTAGAGGAGGCAGGTGTCAGACAGCGCCAGGGCCGTCAGGTAGACAGGCATGGCGGATCGCTTCATGTTCATCCGGCGGAGAATCAGCACGGTCATTGCGTTACCGAATGTTCCGAACGCAAAGAGGATTGGCGGGCAGTATTTCCAAACTGCCACTGAGGCCTGGTACTCAGAAAAGGATTCCATGTCTGGAGTTATGCATTCCAATTGAGTTTCTTCACCATCGCTTTCATTTCCTACACTGGTGTCTTTACTGACATGAAAACTTACCCTTGTTTATTTCCTACGTTTTATTTATTTATTTATTCATTTGCTTTTTGACACATTCACTTCTTCATTACTGTCTTTATCAATTCATTATTCATCCAATAAATTTTGCCTCCATGGAATATATCATGTGAATGAATTTCGTTTTCTGCTTCTCTGTCTTGATAGATATGGTCATGAAAATCTCACGTTAAATAGAATGAATTTCGTTTTCTGCTTCTCTGGTCTTGATAGATATGGTCATGAAAATCTCACGGTTAAATAGTCTAGTATTCGTGCTCCAAGCTCTCTAAATTATACGATAATGTTTCTTGTCAGAACGAATTTGTTTTATGTCTACATGTATCGCATTACAAACTTTTTCACACTATAGATCATTGTTGCAGGGTATTTACTTAGCTGCCAAATCATCCACAAAGAAATCGTTTATGAATGCACATTTTTTTCAGAGATTTCATTGATCTGATTGACATAAGTAACATAACAACTACTGTAAGTTTTGTCTGTAGTCGACATCACATTTGCTGTGGCGTATGAGTATTTAGCACTGCACAGACTGTCTGTTTTCATCATAAGGAAGAAAAATGGTAAGTAAGTGGTGCAAATATTTTTGAAAACATATCAACTTTCTTTTATTCTTGATCTGTAAATATTGTTAAAACTTAAACAGCCTCCTCGCGTTTTTTATTTTAAAATTTAAAGCACGTATGTTCTTGTGGTTTGTTTTATGTTAACGATAGCCGCACAATCCCCTTGTAGCGAACTAATGAAATGATACACAGTTCATTTCACACACGGAGTCACACCCATCAGATCCAGGCATCAAGAATTTCTGTAAGCAGGAAACACTGCTCGTATTGTATTCTATTAAAGATGATCCTTCCTTCTCACCCGGGCACACCTTATTCCACATAAACACCTATCTCGTAACGCCCAAACTTGCAGACCACTAATTCCTTGGGTGCTTCCACGAAGATCACAATCCAGAGAAAGGTTATACACTTAGATGCTTTAAACCAGATCACATTCTGAAGGCAAACCTTATGCTGACACCATTGAGTTGTATGACAATCACATGCCTGCCATTCACATCACAGTCTGAAGGGAGAGAGCTGCCTTAGTTGACTAGACAGCTGATGTACGGTTTTCAGTCGCGAAGATTTGTCTCAGTAGACATGGCCATCATACACTCTGTGTCCAAAAGCTGGTGCTGATCTGGTCAGTCTCTACAATGCTGACTTCATCAAGACATCGTCAAGGACTTCTGAAACAGAAAAAAAAGTGAGCATTTACTAAAAATAAAAAACAAGAAGCATAAGAAAACATTTATGATCTGAAAATCTCAAAACATTTATAACATGAAAATTTCAAAGTGTTTTCTGATTTCTGTAGATGCCTTCGTAATATAGTTATTTGAACCCATACAATCCCAGTACCGAGTGAGGAATACTTTTCTTTGAATAAACGTTACCCAGTTTTAGTCACTGTCACCCAACATGCAAATCCAACATAAAAATACCCATTGCCTTTTGTCGAAGGATTTTTGCAACATTTTGCACATGCTGACGAGTTCAAAACAAGTGCAACTTCTATTCTGACATCATATTTGCCTCCCCTCTCGCCAGTTCTTACCATTACTCACTAACACATTTTGATTTCATTTTAGTCCTTTTCTCCCACTAGACGAAGCAACAGGAAAGATTAGTCTTTTTTACCTAATTTTTGTATTTGGTGCTTATTCGTTTGTGATCTTACGTTTACGCTTGACAAAAGCAAGTTAGCCGAAAATTTACACCTGTCTTGTCTGGTAGTATCAAATACGCGTTCTGATTCTATTTTCGTGTTTTTCTGATGCTGACAACTTATTTTCAACACCACCGTCATGCAAGAACGTAAAGTAGGAGCAAGGAACGTAACTCGCTCAATATCAAGGGACTTTTTTCTGCTTCTACACCGTTTTAGTGGCCACATAGTCTGAGGCAAATGTCCACAATGCTACGATGATGCATGACGACAGGGATAATAAATATTGGAGATAGAAGCTGATATCCTAGGTCCCTCCCCTTGAAAGCCAGTTAGCCTATTTGCCTTTCTGAAGTCTTGGTAGAAAAATGGGTGGCGCTGCATTGCGGCGACGCGCTCTCAAAGGGGAGAGCAGCCTGAGTTTCACATGGTAAATCCATTGTGACAAAAGAAGTGAATATGAATAACCATGATAGTATGGACTTCCATTCTGGATTAAGACTGCGTGCTAGGGCTGTACTGTAAACCCTATGCAGTGGCGAGAGTATGAAATGGAGAAGAAAACAGTTTCAGTTTCAATTTGTCAAGGTGACGTCTCCGCGCTCGGAATGAATTACATATGCTCTAACGTCACAGGTGCCATGACTGTGGTGGAGAAGATCCAGAATGATCACGGCACAAGCAGCCTTAAGCCTACACATAAAGCCATGAACTGGCCAGGTCCTGAGATCCTACCTAGATAGTTCCTTAACCCTGGGGTCGTAGGAGAGTGAGGTGGCGCCCATTCCCTCTACTTGGCTTCAAAGTCATCTTCATATTCACACTTTTTAACCAAGACTTCAGAAAGGTAAGAAGGCTAATTGGTCTTCAAGGGGTGGGACCTGGAAAATCAGCCTATCCCTCCAATGTTTTATACCAAGGCAGCCGGGCAATGCCCTGCACTTCACGATTTTCAACTGCCGTGGGATCTTTAGCGTGTGCAGCCAGTTGCACTTTAAGTCTACTTTCATAATATATCCTTGTCGTAACCAGTCCGGAGAACGACATCAACAGTGGTAGAAAATTTAAACAAAACTTCAGTGATGCCTCTGTGGAAGTGGATGAGACGCGACTGTGTGGTTCCTGTGCTCCCAAGGAGCCCATACCACTCTCAACTTTGAGTAAGAACCAGTCAGTATGAACAATCCTTCAACGATTTTGTCAGAACTATTGGGATTCGAACCGCCAACCTCCCAGTCGTTTGTCTGTTTCCCTTACCACTGTTCGACTACAGTGAGCAAAGGATTTGACTGTATGTGAAGATGACTGCTTTGTAATTATTCCTGCTCCGTACTGTGTTTTTATTATTATTTTCCACCACCACCACCACCATCATCATCAGGTGCCTTGCCGCATGGCATTGGCGATTATGGACTTCCATCTGTCTCTATCACTTGCTGCCTCAAGCATCTCTTCCACCCTCCTTGTCCCCAGCCATTCTGCAAGTCCGTCTAGCATCTTCTCCCTGGGTCTACCCGGTGCTCTCTTTCCCTCCAGATTTCCCGTTGTGACCAGGTGTTCTAATTCCCCTTTCCTCATAAAATGGTCTATAAATGTTGCTTGTCTTTTCCTAATCTTCCTTATGAATGATCTACTTGTGTCTGCCTCCATCAAGACTGTCTCGTTTGTTTTCTTTGCTGTCCATGGAACTCTCAACATTCTTCTTAGAAACCACATATCGGCTGCCTTTACGTCCCTCTAATAATAGCTCCATGACCCACACAAGGCGCTGCGGATGTGAGATAACCACTAACATGGATGGAACGAGAGAAAGCTAAATTAGGGTCATCATGAGAGCTGAGCATAAAGAATAACAGAATCTGAGGCAATATGTACAGTGCTTTGATGACAGGAGATGACCAGATTGGAGTTCTTGTCAAGAGGGATTTATCGTACTCGGACAATTCCATATGCGCTCCACCCAAATCTGCCAGCAATTAAGTACGTAGCAGACTCTTTGAGACTGCACAAAACCCTTCACGCTAGCAAAGTCTTGCAAAAAAAAAATATATATATATATATATGTATATATACATATATGAGTGTGAATCACGTCGGTCCTGTCAGAATCACTGTGGTCCAGCGTAGAACTGAAAGTGTTAACGGGCTCCTTGCAAAGACTGTGGAAAGTTTCATCCACTTCGTGAATGCGTTGTTGAGGTGTTGTTTGGACGACCTCACCAACAACATTAAATTGTCTATTTTACCGTTTAACTGATTCTCAGTCTTTTGAAGCATTTTATTATTGCGTGTGTTCTCTGTCTCTCTCTCTCTGTCTCTGTCTGTCTGTCTGTCTGTCTCTGCTGTCTGTCTCTGTCTGAATGTGTGTCTGTCTGTCTGTGTGTGTGTCTCTCTCTCACTCACTCACATTCCTCTCTCTATCTCTCCTCTGTCTCTCTGTCTGTCTCTGTCTGTCTGTCTCTCCCTCACTCTCTCTCTCTCTCTCTCTCTCTCTCTCTCTCACCCCTCTCTCTCAAACCCACAACCCATGTTCCCAGTCATCGACCCAATACGCTGAACGCTATGCATGGTAACAGATGTGCATGTGCCTTTACGTAAACAACAGATTCGCTAATGCTTCTGACAATATCACAAGGAACCAAAGAGACTATACTCTGTGGTCCAAGCTCTCACTGTAAAACAGGGACGGTAGTGATATCGCTGTCTGAAGACACCGGGTAGACCAGGGAGAAGATACTAGACGGACTTGCAGAGTGGCTGAAGACAAGGAGGGTGGAAGAGATGCTTGAGGCAACAAGAGATAGAAACAGTTGGAAGTCCATAATCGCCAACGCCATGCGGCAAGGCACCTGATGATGATGATGATGAAGACAATGGCCGCCGAGATGCCACGGCTTCGTTCGAGCGAGCAACCATTTAACCCTTTGACTTCCGCACCCCTATCTACCAACCACAAACACTTAACCCTTTGTCTCCCTCACCCAACCCACCAGTTTCCTTATAGGAAGCTGGTGGATTGGGTGAGGGAGTTAAAGGGTTAAGTTTTTGCTTTGCTAGCATGGTTGATAGTGCAGGATGCTGGTGGACAGGGTACGGGAGTCAAAGGGTTAAGGAGACCAGAAGAGTGTCTGGGCACAAACTGAAGGAGTTCTTGGCCCCCGCCACAATTTAATTACACCTTCAGCGTTGCAAGCCACAAGTTAGCAGGAACGATAACTGTGTGCTTCATTCGCATCATCAATCGTCTCCCTTCGTGAGTCTGTCTCGTGTTGCCGATCTGCGATGAAATCTGGAGAACTCGATTTATAAAGAAATCGCGCTGCTTACAGAGCAGAAGCATTGTTGCTTTCTATAACAACATTATACTACAGATAACGAAGAGTCTTGGCTGTAGAATCATATAGAACATCGGTACAGTGAGACACACTGAAAGAAAAAAGAATATGGATAAATACAAGTCTCATTTGCAGATAGACAGACAGACGGACGGACAGACTGACAGACCGATAGATAGATAGAGAGATGGATAGATAGATAGACAGATAGATGGATAGATAGATAGATAGATAGACAGACAGACAGACAGAAGATAGATAGATAGATAGATAGATAGACAGATAGATAGATAGATAGATATATACATAGATAGATAGATAGATGGAAGCACTTCTTCTTCTCTCTCTTTCTCTCTCTTTCTCTGTCTACCCCTTCCCCTCTCTCTGTTTCTGATGTGTTACTGTCATAAATGGGTTGTGTTTTTTTTAAATAAGGGCCTTCAGAGATTATGGTAAGTAAAACGCCAAAATGTCAAAAGGTGTCAAAGCGCCTCTCTCTTTCTGTGTTTCTATCTGTCTCCCTCCCTCTTTCTTTAACCCTTTCTCTCTCAGATCATTCTCTCTCCGTCTATGAATCTTTCTTTCTTACATCGTCATACCACACCACCATCATTTCCACCACCACCATCACTTCCACCACCACCACTATTATCACCAGAAGCACCAGCAAAATTAACAGCACCACCACAAACACCACCACCATCTGTAATATCACTATCAACATTAATGAGCAATCTTAGGCCATCACACTTAGCACTGCAGCCTCATTGATGTTCCCGCGAAGCTGATCCTACCTGACAGATAAAAGCATCGTTTTTGTTGGCGAATGCAGCTATACAGGGTAGATGCAGCGGGCAAAAAGGGCTGGCCTAAACTTGAGCGCCAAGAAAACAAAAATGCTACATATCAAAGGCAAAGATGCTGAAAACAATCAGTGCATATTAATCAACAAAGTTCCTTAAGAAAATGTTAAGGATGTCAAATATCTTGGTTCTGAAAAACTGATGATGGAATCTGCTCCAAAGACATTAAAATAAGGATTAAAATGGCAAAGAAGAAAATTGGCCAACTCAACAACATCTGGCAAGACAGAGGCATACCAAATGGCTGAAAGTTAGACGTTTAAAATATTTGACTGGCCGGTCATAATCTATGGCTGCGAAGCCTGGACTCTGACAAAAACTGATTTCAGAAGAATCGAGGTAGTAGAGATGTGGTTTTATCGGAGACTGCTACGTGTCAAATGGACAAATAGAACTATTGAAAGTATCCTCGAAGAACTTGATACCATCCAAAAAAACTACTAGCAGACATCAACAAGAGAAGACTAAAATACATTGGCCATGTGTGTCACGCAGCAAGAACACGGACCTCATGCAACCACCTTTCAAGGAAAAACAGTGGCAAAAAGGAAGAAAGGCAGACTTCCAATCTCATACATCGAGAACATAACAAACATCAGTGGCCTAAGTAGTCAAGAGATTGTCCGGCCTGGAGGGAGATGGTGGTGTCCAGGTGTAAGCAGCGGCCAACACCGAACCCAGTGACGCCTACAGGTGAGACATGTAAGAATGCAGTTTGATACCCAGATTTGCTATGTTCTGTTTGGAAAAAACGATACTCACGGAGTTTTACTGGATTGCTGGAGAGTGAATGTTACAATCCTCTCCAGGACTTTTCTCAAGCTGCGTTTTTCTTTTTAAAATAGTCATTATGCTTGAAATGCCAAGCATATTACAGACGAGTCTTCATAGCAAGTGAACATTGTATAGTCAACAAAGTCAAGGCTTGCGACTAATACACTCTCTACACTTATGCTTGGTCTCAGGAGAAAATTGAAACGTTGCCTCACAAACCAACAAAACTTCGTGTGAGCGTCATTCTCTCAGTGTCTGGAGTACCATTCCTGGTCACTTTCGTGGCTGTTCAAACAACCCCCTGTGGTTGAAGTAAGGCAACTTGGCAGCTTGCGACTGCTAATTGTCGAGACTATAGTAAGGGACAAGCAGCTGGCAGCTATGCGAGCTGGTGGCAGGGCGGACTGCCCGAAAGAGAGATGAAGGCCCAGAACAGGCCCAAAGAGGAGTCTTCCATTCTCTCTTGGTTCCGAGGCTGGGCTGGACCTGGTTGGTGCGCGTTGTGTGGCTGTGTCCCAGGGGTTTGTCATCTCCCCACCTTGTCATTCGGTTTGTAAACAAAGTAACTGGTGACTGGGTCCGAATGGGTCATGCAACGCATGGACATTCCCCCCCCCCCCCCCCACTTTGCTTGATGAAATGACTATCGATTGGCGTCGGGAGCTTGGGAGGTGATTGTCCGGAGAGTGGCGAGGCATTCGCGGTCCGGGTCCCATCCGCACCTTCGCGGTGTTTCTTATTAACGGGTCAGTCTTCATAACAAGTGAACATCGTATAAACAATAAAGACCTGATCTATGACTCATACATTCTCTACACTTGTGAAAGGTTTCAGGAAAAGTGGAAAACGTTGCTTCCCGAGCAAGCCAGCAATAGTTCGT
>CM060308.1:52495955-52528455 GCA_030674185.1 Monoplex corrugatus
TCCTCCACGGGCGAGGACAGGGTGCAAAAAAGGCATTAATGCGCTTGTGCCTCTACTCTCAAAAATGATGATGCGTCCTTGTTCATATTGTTGTTTTTGTTATGCAAGAAATTGTCCCCCTTGACAATCAGGGATGCAACACGCTAATGTCAATGAAATGTCAAAGCATCACCGACCTCCTCTCTCTTTGTGTCTCTGTCTCTGTCTCTATCTGTCTCTCTCTCTCTCTTTCTATCTGTCTATCTGTCTGTCTCTTTCTACCTCTCTTTATCTCTCTTTCTCTCTCTCTCTCTCTCTCTCTCTTTCCCTCCCCTCCTGTCTCTCTCTTTCTTTCTCTCTCTCTCCCTATCTCTTTCTTTCTCTCTTTCTCTCTTTCTTTCTCTCTCCACCTCTCTCTCTCTGTGTCTCTCTATCTCTATATCTCTATCTGTCTGTGAGTCTGTCTGTGTGTCTGTCTGTCTGTCTGTCTCTGTCTGTCTGTCTGTCTCTCTGTCTCTGTCTCTGTCTCTGTCTCTCTCTGTCTCTGTCTGTCTCTGTCTCTCTCTCTCTCTCTGTCTCTCTCTCTCTCTCTCTCTCTCTCTCTCTCTCTCTCTCCCTCCCTCTGTACTGTCAGTTGATCTTCTTAGAAGCCAATTAACTTTATTGGTTTGTGCGTCGTACTGATAACGCCGAGGTGGCGGGATTGACCTCCAGGCTGACGAACCTTTTCAGCGGACTGGCTAGCTCTTGAACACAAGATCTGATGTCTCGAGTTCAAACCAAGCCTGCGATATAAAAAACAAACCTGTTCGCTGCCTGTCTGAATATTCCAGTCTTATTCATGGTATTAGATTAGTATTTCATAGGTCCCCCGTGGTATTAGATTAGTATTTCATAGGTCCCCAAGGTATTAGATTAGTATTTCATAGGTCCCCTGTGGTATTAGATTAGTATTTCATAGGTCCCCAAGGTATTAGATTAGTATTTCATAGGTCCCCTGTGGTATTAGATTAGTATTTCATAGATCCCCTGTGGTATTAGATTAGTATTTCATAGGTCCCCCGTGATATTAGATTAGTATTTCATAGGTCCTCCGTGATATTAGATTAGTATTTCATAGGTCCCCCGTGATATTAGATTGGTATTTCATAGGTCCCTATGGTATTAGTTTGGTATTTCATAGGTCCCCGTGATATTAGATTGGTATTTCATAGGTCCCCCGTGATATTAGATTAGTATTTCATAGGTCCCTATGGTATTAGTTTGGTATTTCATAGGTCCCCGTGATATTAGATTAGTATTTCATAGGTCCCTATGGTATTAGTTTGGTATTTCATAGGTCCCCGTGATATTAGATTAGTATTTCATAGGTCCCCGTGATATTAGATTGGTATTTCATAGGTCCCCTGTGGTATTAGATTAGTATTTCATAGGTCCCCAAGGTATTAGATTAGTATTTCATAGGTCCCTTGTGGTATTAGATTAGTATTTCATAGGTCCCCTGTGGTATTAGATTAGTATTTCATAGGTCCCCCGTGATATTAGATTAGTATTTCATAGGTCCTCCGTGATATTAGATTAGTATTTCATAGGTCCCCCGTGATATTAGATTGGTATTTCATAGGTCCCCGTGATATTAGATTAGTATTTCATAGTTCCCCTGTGGTATTAGATTGGTATTTCATAGGTCCCCGTGATATTAGATTGGTATTTCATAGGTCCCCCGTGATATTAGATTAGTATTTCATAGGTCCCTATGGTATTAGTTTGGTATTTCATAGGTCCCCCGTGATATTAGATTAGTATTTCATAGGTCCCCGTGATATTAGATTGGTATTTCATAGGTCCCTATGGTATTAGTTTGGTATTTCATAGGTCCCCGTGATATTAGATTGGTATTTCATAGGTCCCTATGGTATTAGTTTGGTATTTCATAGGTCCCCGTGATATTAGATTAGTATTTCATAGGTCCCTATGGTATTAGTTTGGTATTTCATAGGTCCCCGTGATATTAGATTAGTATTTCATAGGTCCCCTGTATTAGATTGTATTTCATAGTCCTTGGTATTGATTGTATTTCATAGGTCCCCTGTGGTATTAGATTAGTATTTCATAGGTCCCCGTGATATTAGATTGGTATTTCATAGGTCCCCGTGATATTAGATTGTATTTCATAGGTCCCGTGATATTAGATTGGTATTTCATAGGTCCCCTGTGATATTAGATTAGTATTCATTGTCCCTGTGGTATTAGATAGTTTCATAGGTCCCCCGTGGTATTAGATTGGTATTTCATAGGTCCCCTGTGGTATTAGATTAGTATTTCATAGGTCCCCGTGATATTAGATTGGTATTTCATAGGTCCCCGTGGTATTAGATTAGTATTTCATAGGTCCCCGTGATATTAGATTGGTATTTCATAGGTCCCCTGTGGTATTAGATTGTATTTCATAGGTCCCCTGTGTATTAGATTAGTATTTCATAGGTCCCCCGTGTATTAGATTAGTATTTCATAGGTCCCCTGTGGTATTAGATTAGTATATCATAGGTCCCCTGTGGTATAGTATATGTATTATCATAGGTCCCCCGTGATTAGATTGGTATTCATAGGTCCCCTGTGTATTAGATTGTATTTCATAGGTCCCCTGTGGTATTAGATTAGTATTTCATAGGTCCCCGTGATATTAGATTAGTATTTCATAGGTCCCCTGATATGATTAGATTTCATAGGTCCCGTGTATTAGATTGTATTTCATAGGTCCCTGTGGTATTAGATTAGTATTTCATAGGTCCCCTGTGGTATAGATTGGTATTTCATAGGTCCCCGTGATATTAGATTGGTATTTCATAGGTCCCCTGTGGTATTAGATTAGTATTTCATAGGTCCCCCGTGATATTAGATTGGTATTTCATAGGTCCCCGTGATATTAGATTAGTATTTCATAGGTCCCCCGTGATATTAGATTGGTATTTCATAGGTCCCCTGTGGTATTAGATTAGTATTTCATAGTCCCCGTGTATTAGATTGGTATTTCATAGGTCCCCGTGATATTAGATTGGTATTTCATAGGTCCCCGTGATATTAGATTGTATTTCATAGGTCCCCCGTGATATTAGATTGGTATTTCATAGGTCCCCGTGATATTAGATTAGTATTTCATAGGTCCCCCGTGTATTAGATTGGTATTTCATAGGTCCCCGTGTATTAGATTAGTATTTCATAGGTCCCCTGTGGTATTAGATTGGTATTTCATAGGTCCCCGTGATATTAGATTGGTATTTCATAGGTCCCCGTGATATTAGATTAGTATTTCATAGGTCCCCGTGATATTAGATTGGTATTTCATAGGTCCCCGTGATATTAGATTAGTATTTCATAGGTCCCCGTGTATTAGATTGGTATTTCATAGGTCCCCGGTATAGATTAGTATTTCATAGGTCCCCGTGATATTAGATTAGTATTTCATAGGTCCCCCGTGGTATTAGATTGGTATTTCATAGGTCCCCGTGATATTAGATTAGTATTTCATAGGTCCCCGTGATATTAGATTGGTATTTCATAGGTCCCCGTGATATTAGATTGTATTTCATAGGTCCCCGTGATATTAGATTGTATTTCATAGGTCCCCCGTGATATTAGATTAGTATTTCATAGGTCCCCGTGATATTAGATTAGTATTTCATAGGTCCCCGTGTATTAGATTGTATTTCATAGGTCCCCGTGATATTAGATTAGTATTTCATAGGTCCCCGTGTATTAGATTAGTATTTCATAGGTCCCTCGTGTATTAGATTAGTATTCATAGTCCCCGTGTATAGATTGTTTTCATAGGTCCCCTGTGGTATTGATTAGTATTTCATAGGTCCCCGTGGTATATTAGTATTCATAGGTCCCCTGGTATTAGTTGTATTCATAGGTCCCCCGTGGTATTAGATTAGTATTTCATAGGTCCCCCATGTTGGTATTAGATTAGTATTTCATAGGTCCCCGTGGTATTAGATTAGTATTTCATAGGTCCCCCGTGGTATTAGATTAGTATTTCATAGGTCCCCCTGGTATTAGATTAGTATTTCATAGTCCCATGTATTAGATTAGTATTTCATAGGTCCCCTGTATTAGATTATTATTCAAGGTCCACATGGTATTAGCTTGGTATTTCATTGGTCCCCCATGGTATTAGATTAGTATTTCATAGGTCACCTGTGGTATTAGATTAGTATTTCATAGGTCCCCCATGGTAATAGATTAGTATTTCATAGGTCCCCTGTGGTATTAGATTAGTATTTCATAGGTCCCCCGTGGTATTAGATTAGTATTTCATAGGTCCCCCATGGTATTAGATTAGTATTGCATAGGTCCCCCGTGGTATTATATTAGTATTTCATAGATCCCCCGTGGTATTAGATTGGTATTTCATAGGTCCACATGGTATTAGATTGGTATTTCATAGACCCTCCGCGGTATTACATGTAGATTAATATTTCATAGGTCCCCCGTGGTATCAGATTTGTATTTCATAGGTCCACTGTGGTATTAGATTGGTATTTCATAGGTCTCCCGTGGTATTAGATTAGTATTTTATAGGTCTCCTTGCCCCTCATACTGCCTGTCCATTTTAAGATCTTGCCAGCGCATGGGGTTTTGCGCCTTTTAAGGTCAGGCATCCCTTCAGAACTCTTGAAACATAGAAAAGAGACAGTAACTGATGTACTAACTGCCACCTGCAACAGAATATGGCATAGGCGAGTGGTCCATGCCATCGACCTAATCACTAACAGTCACGCTTCCAAAGAGAGGAAAACTTCAAAACTTTAAAGAACTACCGCACTATCAGTTTGATCAACCATGCCAGCAAGATAATGCTCAAAATCATTCTGAATAGATTACAGCCGCAAGCAGATTCCATAATTGCTGAAGGACAAGCTGGATTTTGCAGGTCAGAAGTACCATCAAAAAGATCTTTAACCAGTGCGCACTTTGGCAAAAACACATCCAACGCCAGACGGGAGTTTTATCACGCGTTTATAGACTTCAAGAAGGCGTTTGACAGTCTGGCAGAACACACTTTTAGGGCCACAATGAAGAAATCTAAGATTAGGCAAACACTTCTTACCAACA
The DNA here is from genome assembly GCA_030674185.1 of Monoplex corrugatus. NCBI lineage: Eukaryota > Metazoa > Mollusca > Gastropoda > Littorinimorpha > Ranellidae > Monoplex > Monoplex corrugatus. Next base: position 52,501,053 of record CM060308.1, read on the forward strand.
CAAGCCAGCAACTATACTCCAAAGCAACCGGTGGGTGGTTCCTTACTTCGGTTGGAGTTCGTCAAGACTACCTTCTGTCTCCCACACCTTCTAACATATTCCTGGAAAGCATCATGACTAACACACTTAAAGATATTGTCAGTTTGGATAATATTGGAGGACAAATCATCACGAGCCTTCGCTTCGTAGATGATATTGATGGCCAGGCAGGAAATAAGCAGGAACACGCTAAACTTGTTAAAAGATCAGATAAAGCGTCAACAGGATATGACAGGCATATCAGCGACCAGAAGACCAAGCTGGTGGCCGGTCACTCATGTAAATGTCCATGGACCAAAGCTATAAACTATCAACAATTCACTTATTTGGGATACATAATTAATAACGAGGGATCCTAACCAGACATTCTCTAGAGGACAGCAAAAACAACATCAGCATTATCCAGACTGAAATCTGTATGGAAGGACAAGAAACATTTCCATGTAATACAACACCAGTTTATGACGTTCATCTTCCTGGGAGAGACAGAGAGAGAGGGGGAGAGAGAGACGAAGAAGAGAGAGAGAGAGAAAGAGAGACAGAGAGAGAGAGAAACAGAGAGACAGACAGACAGACAGACAGAGAGACTCACAGAGACTTGGAAAAACGAATCCAAAGCATGGAAAAGAGGTGTCATGGCAAGGTTCTAAACATCGGATACACTGATTAAATCAACAGTCAACAACGTACGCCAAACCATGAAGCAGCACTCTGGACCACACTAAGATCTTAAGATCCGCTGACTTCAGTAACGAACAAATACTGTGTTGGTATGGCCATGTAATAAGATCCAATAGCCTTGCTAAATCAGTCCTTCTGGAAACCTGGGAACTGTTGACAGAGGGAGACAGGGGGAAGGCAAAAAAAAAAAAAAAAAAGCTGAGAAAACTTTTGCAGAGACCCAGGCTTTGGCACACAACCGAATAAGCTGTAAACAGTATTTTAATGTTGCGACCCACTGACTCTCTGCGGGGTTAAATTAACGGAGAAAAAGAAGACAACCAGGTGAAGAAAAAGAATCTGCTAGATAACAGACGGAGATGGAGTGGACGTATAAAGAATTGTCTGAGTGTGATGAATTCCTCTGGAATAAATTCCCTAACTCTAATCTCACTCTGTCTCTGTCTGTCTTTGTCTCTCTGTCTCTGTCTGTCTGTCTGTCTGTCTCTCTCTCTCTCTCTCTCTCTCTCTCTCTCTCTCTTCCTCCCTCCCTACTCCCTCTCTCTCCGAAGTAGAAATTTCTCAGTCGGTTTGTAGGTCAGTGATACTGATGACGTCAACAGTGGCAGACTGCACTGGAGAATTGCTGAACATTTGCATGGGGCAGGACCACTGCAAAAGGAGGAAATATGTAGAAATATGGATGGGACCACTGAACGATAGACATTACGTGACTCAGAATCGAGAAAATCGATTATCTAGCATTCACCGGCACTGAGATAACGTCTGTCCAGTTATCATTTTGTGCGCTGATATTCCTTTGTTATACCGAAGAGACGCAGCTGAAACTGGCCGAGTATTTGTAAGGCCCCAATCCCAGATCGAGATGATGATGATGATGATGATGAGATAACGACGACGACGATGACGACGACGACGATGATGATAATTATGATGATAACGACGACGACGATGATGATAACGACGACTAAGATGATGATGATGATGATGACGACGACGATGATGATGACGTTGATGATCATAATGATAATATGATGATGGTTATAATAACAAGACGAAGAACAAGACTAGGAATGATGATGATGATGAACACGATGATGATGATGATGATGATGATGATTGATGGTGATAATGATGATGATGATGATGATCACACACACACACACACACACACACACACACACACACACACACACACACACACACACACACACACACACACACACACATCCGCTCTACAAAACTTTCTCCTGATGTTACTGAAATGAACTATTCATATATATTTTTCGCCTGATACACGTACTTGATTTCTGGACAATGTTACTTTCAGTTTGTATTCTATCGCTTTATGAAGAAAATCACATTCGTGACAACTCAGTGGCCATACCTTTAACTCAAATAATTAAGATCCACTCAGAAACAGCTGGAAAAAATCTTGCTTACACATTTTTGTAACAGGCACACAGGTATATGAAATATACACTCACACAACTCTTACTGATCGTTATGAAAAAATCTTCCTTACTTATAGAAAAAAAGCAAATTGAAAAAAAAAAAAGGATATATGCAACAGTACATATAGCAGATGTAGTAGCGTAGTGATTGGAGTACTAGAAGTTCCTATAGTAGCAATTGTAGCAGTAGAAGAAGTAATTGTAATAGTAATAATAATAACAATAGTAGTAGTAGTTGTTGTTGTTGTTGTTTTTCTTTTAGTAGTAGTAGTTGTTTTGTTGTTGTTGTTGTAGTTAGTAGTAGTAGTGTAGTAGTAATAGTTGTAGTAGTAGTAGTGGTGGTGGTGGTGGTGGTGGTGTGTAGTAGTGGTATAGTTACAGCAACAGCAGCAGACGTAGTAGTAGCAATAGCAGCAGAAGTAGTTGTAGAAATCGTAGGAGTGATTGCAGTAACAAAAGTACCAGAGTAAAAGAAAACGAGAACAATAACAAACCAATGAACGAAAAAAAAAAAAAAAAAGACATTTCGCCTAAAAGACCCATTTGCCTAAAACACATCCCGTATCCAAGCAGAACCCATCAATAAATGGACATTTTCCCCATAATGTACATTGTTACAGACGATGTCAGTGGAGCCCCTTGCAAGAATATTCAAGTCAACTCTACTTTTGGCAATTCTCTCTCTCTCTCTCTCTCTCTCTCTCTCTCTCTCTCTCTCTTTCTCTCTCTCTCTCCCTCTCTTTCTCTTTCTGTCTGTCTGTCTGTCTCTGTCTCTGTCTCTCTGTCTCTCTGTCTCTCTGTCTCTGTCTCTGTCTCTGTCTCTCTGTCTGTCTCTCAGTTCTCTCTCTCTCTCTCTCTCTCTCTCTCTCTCTCTCTCTCTCTCTCTTCTTTCTTTTTTCACACAATCGATCTACCATGTAAAATTCGAGTTGCTCTCTCCAGGGATAGGACGTCCAAGTATTGCAACACCAACCATTGTTTCGTTTCTTTTTCTATATGCGTGTATTTCTGTTTACCCCTATGAACGTGCATTTTTCTACAGAATGCTGCCAGGGCCAGCTCCTTTATTACTGTCCGGTCCATAGTTCTTTTACCGCCCATTCACAAACGTTCTTTTAGACGAAATTGCCATGAGATCTTTAACGTGCGTCGAGGGCGTGCTACACACGGTACCTCGGTCTATCGTCTCATCTGAAAGATTATCACCTAGACCACACCATTTTAAGATATTATGGGATGTGGGAGGGAGAGAACGATCTCTGTCCAGTCCCTGACTTAAACCCGGGTTTCTCACGTCCTGGCCGGGTACTTTAACTCTGATTTTATTTGTATACGGTGGTTAAAGTTCAGCCTAGTTATCACTCTACACCAGCATTTAACCCTTTGACTCCCGCAACCCATCCACCAACTGCAAAAAAAACAACTTAACCCTTTGACTCCCTCACCCTATACACCAGCTTCGTGTAGAAAGCTGGTGGATAGGGTGAGGGAGTCAAAGAGTTAAGTTTTTTTTTTGCCTTGCTAACATGGTTGACAATGCAGGATGCTGGTGGACAGGGTGCTGGAGTCAAAGGGTTTAATACAGAAAGAGCAATGACTTTAACGGACTGCATTTTACAGAGCACTGTGGCCCTATAGGGCCTAGGGGAGGAAAGTGCAGGGTTATCTGATACAGACACAGACCAGTTAACCCCACAGACACTGATATCGATCAGTTTGTAGGTAAGGAGTACTTGCTGATATACGTGTTCAGCTTTGATGATCTCACATAAACACACACACACACACACAGACACACACACACACAGAAAACACACACAGACTACAGACACACACACAGACACATACACTACCACACACACACACACACACACCCACACACACACACACACACACAAACACTCACACACACACACACACACACACCACACACACACACACACACACACACACACACACAACACACACACACACACAGACACACACACACACATACACTCTCTCTCTCTCTCACACACACACACACACTCACACACACACACACACACACACACACACATACAGATACATACACACACATACATACAGGCAAGAACGCACACACGCACTTACACACGCCACAGTCGCCACACATACATGAACACACACACGTGCACACACTTACACGTATATACACACGCACATACATACACACATACATTCATACACACAATCACGCACGCACGCATGTACGCAAGCACACACAAAAACACAGAAACATACACAGACATTTTTTTCAGTTCGATGATGTGAAGATTTTGTTTAGGGGTGAGGGGGGGGGGGAGGTCAGTCATTAGCCTTACCAAGACAAGGGAGAGGGGAAGCGATTTCAATAATGTAAAATTGTTCACCCTCTCCTCAAGAAACACAATTTAGACCCAAATGAACTGAAAAATTACCGGCCTATCTCTAATCTCTCTTTCTTGTCAAAACTCCTTGAAAAAGTCGTCCTCAACCAGCTGAACTCTCACCTGTCTGCCAACAATCTCCTCAATCCTTTCCAGTCAGCCTACCGCCAGTGCCATAGCACTGAAACTGCTCTACCACACATTCTCAACAATCTCCTTGCAACTGATACTGGCAAAGTCTCTCTCCTCACACTCCTTGATCTGTCTGCAGCCTTCGATACCATTGACCATGGTATTCTCCTTTCTAGACTTCATCATACTTTTGGCATCTCTGACATTGCTCTCTCCTTTTTCACTTCGTATTTATCAAACAGAAAACAAACTGTTCTCATCAATGGCACTTACTCTCAACCTGCATACCTGACCTGTGGTGTTCCACAAGGATCTGTCCTTGGCCCTGTTCTTTTCACTCTTTACACCTCCCCCCTGTCCACCATCATCAACTCCCACTCTATAAAACACCACTTCTATGCTGATGAAACCCAACTTCAAGACAGTGACTCACCTGATAATATACAGCGCCTGTTGACTCGCACCACTGAATGTTACTCGGACATTAAGAACTGGATGACGTTCAACAAACTTCAGCTTAATGACGACAAGACAGAAGCTATCCTCATTGGCACCCGTCAGAAACTTTCTCAGCTGCCTCCTCTTTCTCTCCCATTATGTAACACATCAGTCCCAATTTCTGATTCAGCTAAAAACCTTGGTGTCTGCATTGACTCTACCCTCTCCATGAACAACTTTGTTTCTCAAACTGCCAGATCTTGCTACTATCATCGTATAAGGCTGATCAAGAAGTATCTCTCTGTCGAAACAACTGCAAAACTCGTTCTCTCCTTCATAATGTCTCGCTATTGACTATTGCAATTCACTCCTGTCTGGTCTTCCTGCCTCCACCATTCACATCCTACAGCGCATTCAAAACAATGCTGTATGCCTTGTACTCAAAAAGAAAAATGCTGACCACATATCTCCTCTCCTGGCACAACTTCACTGGCTCCCTGTATCAAAGCGCATACAGTACAAACTAGACACCATGTGCTACAAAAGCCTCAATAACGCAGCCCCCGATTACCTGTCAAGCCTACTTGAGATCTATCTTCCCTCACGTACCCTCCGCTCTGCCTCCGATCCTCTGACTTTTCGCTTTCCACGCACTAAGCTCAATACCTATGGTCCACGAGCCTTCTCTGTTTCTGGTCCACTCTCCTGGAACAAACTTCCTCTCTCAGTCCGTCAGCAACCTACTTTTGTCTCCTTCAAGTCCGCTCTCAAAACTCACCTTTTCTCCTCCGCATAAAATCCTAACCTCACTCAACCCCCCCCCCCCCCCTCTGCAGCCTGTCTCCGCTCGGAGGGGAATCACATGGCTATAATATATAATTGTATATGCTATGCTCTCTATAATTTTCCATTGCTTTTATTCTTGCTTTTATTGCTTTTATTCTTTCTCCCCATTTATAGCCATGCGTGTGTGTGTGTGTGTGTGTGTGTGTTTGTGTGTGCGTGCGTGCGTGTGTGAGTGTCTGCTTCAGCGTTTAGATTTGATTTTATCAAGATTTTGCGCTATATAAATATTGTAATTATTATTATTATTATTAAATAACCACGAATACAAAAAAGTCAGTTAATGAAAACACTGACGAGCACATAATCAAACTGATACAAGAGAATGATTTAAAACGATACGGGTCATGCTGTATCTGACCTATCAAGATTAAAAAATGTACTTCAAATCTGTAAAAGACATACACCAACATGACGTTTATGTAGGCGCGCTCACTAAAATATACACACACGATTACACAGGGTCAACAGCACATGCCCTTAGTATATCTACAGTGTTCCATCTGCTTAACAAACACACACACACACGCACGTAAATACACACACACACACACACACATATATATATATATATATGTACATACAAACACACACATATACATACAAACACATACACGCACGCTGGCATGAGGAGGAGACAGAGAGAGAGAGACAGACAGACAGACAGACAGACAAGCAGACAGACAGACAGACAAATAGACAGAGACAGAGACAGAGAAAGAGAGAGAGAGGGGGGGGGGGGAGAATGGGCTACTGTTAATCAATCCCATTTGTAGCTAGTTGTTTACTTACTTAATACTTAGTTTATTTATTTACGCATTTGTTTAGTTATGTATGTATTTATTTATTTTATGATAGATTGAAATGAAAAGCAAAACAACAAATAATCCATGAAATCAAAAGATAAAGGTCAGCCCACCAGCTTTTGCAACTTTACCTCCCTCCTCAAAGAAAAGAGAAAAAGAAAGAAACAAAGAAACAAAGACAGACAGAAAAAAGAAAGAAAGAAAGAAGGAAAGAAAAAAAGAAAAAAAGAAAGAAAAGAAAAGAAAAAAAAAGAAAAATGCACAGGAAAGCTTTTCCAGACGAGAACCTGTCATGATAAACTCGTCTAAAATATCTCTGTCTTCCCCAACATCTCTTCACCGCTACACCCCTCCCCCTCTGTCTCTTCCCTACCTCTCCCTCTGTGCGGTAGAACACATCCCCTCCCCTCCAGGCTGCCCTTCCAACAGCCCACAACAAATCTAAGTCAAATACGAAATAGGGATTGCATATCACGAACTAGTGCAAACACCATCAACAGTAGAACGTCGTCTACAAGAGATTTCAATTATGATAGTCCATCATTTCTTTGTGTTTCCCAAATTAAACCTGACTGCGAACTCTAGGAGATTTTAGGCATTCTGAGTTATCTATCAGATGGGGATGTATAATCCTTCACTCTCAGATTGTGTGTGTTTGTGTGTGTGTGTGTATATGTGTGTGTGTGCGTGCGTCTCTCTCTCTCTGTGTGTGTGTGTGTGTGTGTGTGTGTGTGTGTGTGTGTGTGTGTGTGTGTGTGTGTGTGTGTGTGTGTGTGTGTGTGTGTGTGTGTGTGTGGGATAGCCATCCTCAAAAACTTGTAATGATTAGACAGACATCCTAAAAGATGTGCAATGATTAGATATTCCCACAGCTACACAATGATTGGATAGACATTCTCAAAGCCGTGCAATGATTGGATAGACATTCTCAAAGACGTGCGATGATTGGATAGACATCTTCAAAGGCGTACAACGATTGGATATACATCCTCAAAGCCATGCGATGATTGGATAGGCATCCTAAAAGCCGTGCGATGATTGGATAGACGTCCTCTGAGCTATGCAATAACTGGACAGACATCCTCAAAGCCGTGCAATGATTGGATAGACATCCTAAAAGCCGTGCAATGACTGGACAGACACCTTCAAATTCGTGCAATGATTGGATAGACATCCTAAAAGCCGTGCAATGATTGGCTCTTTATTGTCAGTTTGAAGTTTGTTCAAGGGGGATTAATCACATGCAGACACTTTCATGCACACTACACCCACATCTGCCAGCAACTATCTGGCAGACATGCGGAGCCTGCGCAAATCCCCATGTGCTGGCAAGGTTTTAGAACAGGGAGGGAGCGGGAGAGACATATGAAACACTCATCATCATCAAGTGCCTTGCCACATGGCGTTGGTGATCATGGCCTTCCATCTGTTTCTTTCCTTTGTTGCTGACAACACGGTAACAATAGAAACATTAAGATGGGCAGCAAACAGTTCAGTTTTTAGTGTTGCTGGCTGGGATTGGTCTCTAGATAGGAGATCTTGAGTCTACAGATCTATCAAAAGAATATGTAAAGAACAAGAAAACCGAAAAAGAACGCGTATTCAATACAACAAGACAAGACAGGCGCAAATTTTCGGCTAATCGGCCTTTGTCAAGCGCGAATGCATGATCACAAACAGACACCAAACAACGGATAATAACAAAAAGACTGAAACTTCCCTGCCGCCTCGTCCAGTGGATAAAAAAGGGACCAAATGAAATTTGCGCCAGTCTTGTCTTGTTGTATTGAATGCGCGTTCTTTTTCGGTTTTCTTGTTTTTCTGGTTTCTGTTTGCTTGGACGCGGGCAGTCGCACTTATTTTGGATCTCTAAAAGAATATGTGTTGTAAACGAATAGGATAATAGTTGCGTTCTTATTGGCTGCCTAAAGTAGTTAGATAGGATGAAACCTACCGTGTGACTTGGCGAGCAGGCCTCGACTGTTTAGTCTTTTGACTCTCGACTTCACATTACAATGGCAGAGTTAAGAAGAAACACCCGAGACTGCTGGATGGAACCCACTCTTTGGACAATCACCTCCCAAGTTCCAGACGCCACACGATAGCCATTTCATCAAGCAAGGTTGGGGAGTGGGGGGAGGGGGTGGTCCATGCGCTGCATGACCCATTCGAACCCAGTCATCAGTTATCTTATTTGTAAAACGAATGGCAAAGCGGGGAGATTACAAAGCCCGGGACATAGTCACATAACGCTCACCAACCAGGTCCAGCCCAGCCACCGCATCAGGAGATAGTGGAAGAGCCACCATCTCTTGACTAAGTCTGGACTTTCGTCTATTGGGCAGCCTGCCAGCTCGCGTAGCTGCCGGCTCCTTTCCTCCTATTGATATCGAGATACATGATATTCAGTCTACCACTCTATCAAAAAAATCATGTATTTTGAACGAATACGATAAGAGATGCGCTCTGACTGGATACCTAAGGCGGTCAGATAGGATTAAATCTATCATGTAACTGGGCAAGCAGGCCTCAGTTGCTCAGTTGTTTGAGTGTCGAGTTTACATTGCAATGGCAGAGTTCAAACCAGAAGTGTGCTGTATTAAACTGGCCTTCTTACGGCATCATCTGAACATGCTGTCATTGTGTTGGTGTGTGTGTGTAGGATTCCATATGGCGACCTTCCATAATATTCATTTTTTTAGATGGTTATCCCGGTCAGTCGTATCACCTGAAGTGAATGTGAACATAAAAATTGAATCATTCGATCAGTCAACCGATTGAAATGACTGACTGACATAAAACTGAATCAATCAATCACTCAGTTAACCAATGAAAATGACTGGCTGACCTAAAGATCAATGAATCAAAAACCAATCAGTATGACAAGCTGAGGTAAAAGCTGAATCAATCAATCAATCAATCAATCAATCAATCAATCAATCAACCAACCAGTTGAAATGACCAGTTGAAGTAAAAACTAAATCAATCCACCGGATATTTTTTAGATGACTCGCTGACGTAAAAACTCACCCACTAAACTAATCAGAAATGACATTACTCGTTGTTGTTTTTTTTACTCTGAACAGATCCGATGAAAATTGTAGATCCATCGTCTCTTCTATATCATATTACTGGGTCTGCGTCGTGATTTGCTCGTCGGTGAGCACACGTACAAAGCTGTAGTTGACTGGTTGTTCAGAGCGATCCGATAAGGTCAGAACCAATCTCCATAAAACAAACAAACAATTTCAATTTCAACTTCTCAAGATGACGTCTCCACGCTCGGAATGAATTCCATATGCACTAACGTCACATGTGTCATGGGATGGACAGGATCCAGAATGATCACGGCACAAGCCTTAAGCCTACACATAAACCCATGAGCTGGCCGGGTCCTAAGGTCCTAACCTAGATAGTTCCGTAACCCTAAGATCGTAGGGTGTGAGGTGGCATTGACCTCAACTTTTCCAAGGGGCCAGCACCACGAGGGCGGCGCCCACCCCTCTCCTTCTCTTCAAATCCATATTCATATTCACATTTTTTTTAAACCAAGACTTCAGAAAGACAAGAAGGCTAATTGGTCTTCAAGGGGTGGGACCTTAGAAATCAACATATCTCTCCAATGTTTTATACCAAGGCAGCCGGGCAATGGCCTGCTCTTTACGATTTTCAACTGCCGTGGGATCTTTAGCGTGCGCAGCCAGAAGGTATACGGGTCAGACTCGTTTTTCGTCCCCTTCCGAAAGACTAGACGTTAAGTTTGATTTTCCAGTCAAACAGGAGAAAAGTCGAGGCATCTACGGGGATCGAACCCTGAAACCTCGAATTTAGTTATTAGCAGGTGAACGTCTGAACTATTCTGCCACTCTTATCCCTAACAAACAAACAAACAAACAACAAACAAACAAACAAACAAACAAACAAACTGATATACATTTCGTATAAAGAGGTTGACTAACTCAGTTGACAGAGTAATATACTCGTAGATCTCATATTACAAGTTCAGCTCCAGACCACGGCATACAAGCCGCTGTTCCTGCTGTCGGTAATAGAGTGTCAATCATTGCTAGTGTTATCAGCTTGGTTAAGTACAGAACTGGTTCTACCTTCCCCTTCCATTTCAAGACCTTGCCAGCCCACAGTTTTGCTGATGCTCGAAAGATCTGACTGCTGATAGAGATTTAGATGGAGCACATATGGGATTGTCCAAGTGGGATGAAGCCCCCTTAAGCGAATTCCATTTCCAGATTTTAGTTCTACTATATGCCACTTAGCTGAGATAAGGAAATGAGAGGTCACACTCAACCACGTGACTGACTCTTCAATGCGAAGCATGAACAACACAGACGATTGAGTTCTAACGTTAAATCGGGTGACAACGAAATTAAGCGAATATTTACCTAATGAGACAAGAAAACAAAAAGATAAAAAGGGAGGGGGCGGGGGGAATGCAGGGGATGGGGGAGAAAGACAGGTCTCAGGTGGCCATCGCAAAGTAATTTTTAGTTCGGAGTCATGGAGTTTATTCAAAATGGACTCGGACAATTCCATTTACCCTCCACTCAGATCTGTCAGCATTTGTATGGTAGACTCCTGAATCTGCTCAAAAATCTGGCAATGTCTTGAATTGGTGAAAGGTGAGAGGACTTTTGAAACACTGAACTGACAATCTCCGGATGATAAAAACATTACCATGGGCAGCAAACAGGCTAGCTTTTAATGTTGGGGTCTAGGATTGAACTCGAGATATCCGATATTGAGTCGACAGCATTATCTAATGAACCAGCCAGCCCTAGTATCACTTAGGACTTTTCTTTCTTGCCCTCCCACCCCACCCCCACGGTTTTATTTTTCATATTTTTAAAAGCAATGTCTGCCTGAATGATTTATATGTTGTCTGTGTCATTATAGCCCAGACAGTTACATTTCTTTAGTAGAAGTTTTTTTGTTTGTTTGTTTGTTTCTCGCTCCTTTTCTGTTTGTCCGTACTATTGCAAGACGGACACTCCCGCTTTCTCTCACTTGGTGCTGAGGACATGTACCCACATACACCTTTCCTAAGACTTGAAAATCCAGGAATAGACCCTGAGGTTGTCTCCTTTGTATCATTAATTATACATATAATACACACACACACACACACACACACACACAACACCACACACACATACACACACATACACACACACACATATATATATATATATATGTACATATATATATATATATATATATATATATATATATATATATATATACAACTATTGTTGGATTAATTAAGTTCAGTTATAAGTGAAGTTTAACGTACATATGCAACTGAATTAATCGACATATAACATTTCTTGAACATCGGTGTCCTGAGGAGATGTGACACCATTATCCGACTTTCGTTCGTATGTGTGCAGGTGAAGACAAAAAGTGTTTTGCCAGTCATACACACACACACACACACACACACACACACACACACACACACACACATACACACATACATACACACACACACACACACACATACATACATACATACATACATATATACATACATACACACATACACATACATACACATACATACATACATACATACATACATATACACACACATACACATACATACATACACATACATACACACACACGCGCGCACGCACGCACACACACACACACACACACACACACACACACAGATTATCGAACAGGAAATCTTACCATGATTATCTAGTTATCACAACAAAATTATATAAGCACGAAAAATGTAGACCAATGGTCCTTATCAAGCGTGAAAGTAATGTCAATGCATGAAATAAAGAATACAAAAGAAAACAACAACAAAAAACCGAAAAAATCAACCGAATTCAATCTACAATGAGTGACAAAAACTACTTTTAGTCATCTTTGTATCTTGAAGTAGGTGGTCTTATTTGCAAGTTTGCTTGTTTGTTTGCTTGTTCTTTTCCTTGTTTTATTCAAAGTCTATGGTACCGAAATTTTACATGTCTTGCTTGATCGATTCAATAAATGTTTATTTTCAGTTTTATTGTATTCTATATCAAAAACAATGAAAAAGATATTTATCTTTTGTAAGAAAGTGTACCGACAGTAAATCAGTCCATATTTGATTGTCCATGCTCTGTGTTTTCTCTTGGCTCTCCCTTAGCAGCCTCCCCCCATCCCAGCCCCATCCTCCCGCTTTGCCTGTCCAATTCTTTTGGAAATTCTTTTCTTACACCAACAATATCTGCACACAAGGGAAAGTACTGGTGTTTAGTTTATTACTTCTTAACAACTGACGTCTTCGAGTGCAGCATTCATATTCCTTAATGATTTCCTTAAATTCGTTACAAATTTGAAGTATCTGTAGTGAACTCTTTGTGCGCATATGAGTTGTGTGTGCGTTCTTGTGTTTAGATATGGATTAAGGGGGAAACCAGTTTTGAATCAATCCTGATTCTGAGCATGCTTTTCGTGTCAATAAACATATCAAGCGAATATCGATCAGATAATATCCAAAGTATACAATGAAAACTGCAATAATATCGATCAGATAATATCCAAAGTATACATGTATACAATGAAAACTGCAATAATATCGATCAGATATTATCCAAAGTATACAATGAAAACTGCAATAATATCGATCAGATAATATCCAAAGTATACAATGAAAACTGCAATAATATCGATCAGATATTATCCAAAGGATTTAATGAAAACTGCAATAATATCGATCAGATATTATCCAAAGGATTTAATGAAAACTGCAATAATATCGATCAGATAATATCCAAAGTATACAATGAAAACTGCAATAATATCGATCAGATATTATCCAAAGTATACAATGAAAACTGCAATAATATCGATCAGACATTATCCAAAGTATACAATGAAAACTGCAATAATATCGATCAGACATTATCCAAAGGATATAATGAAAACTGCAATAATATCGATCAGACATTATCCAAAGTATACAAAGAAAACTGCAATAATATCGATCAGACATTATCGAAAGTACATAATGAAAACTGCAATAATATCGATCAGACATTATCCAAAGTATACAATGAAAACTGCAATAATATCGATCAGACATTATCCAAAGGATATAATGAAAACTGCAATATATCGATCAGATATTATCCAAAGTATACAATGAAAACTGCCTTAATCAGCGTCATGAACAGTCTTCCGTTCTCTCTTGACATGGGGCAAGTTTACGCGTCGAATCTTTTAGAGCCCTTCATCTCTTTTTATTCTTTCCACCATCCTGTTTTGTTCGGCCCATTGGCTTGGGACTGTGGTGTTGACGGGTGGCTTTACCTTAATATCGATCGTATCTAATAGTCAGGAAAGACTATTTTATTAATGTTATGAGGGGGACCCTTTCATTGTTAAGTAGGCTATAGTACGCCACAGGGTTCTGTGCTGGGACCTTTAGTGTTCCCCTTTTTTATGACAGCAGTATAACACGTTACCTGTTGCCATTCTGCTTGCTTTTAATGATGATAACCGTCTCCAGCAATTAAGTGGTCTGGACCTCACTGCCTAAATAATAGAACGTAAAAGTAAATGATGAACAAATAAAGCTTTGCATCTGTTTTCTAGACAATCATCTAGTGCTCATATATGCTCCACTCTGTTTACGTTGGTATAACAAAGAAATCTTGTTTCTATCGCAGAAATGACTCTCCCTCCGCTGGGTCGGCAGGTTTGTATGAATTTGTGTGCTTAGATAGGAATTCCCGTGACATTTCCATGCGATGTCAAGAACACTGATATAACGAAGATAATCCTTCGTCTTTGCGGAATATGTTACATCGTCACACTCAAGTTTGGCTTATTGCCCCACTTCCTTACCAGTTCAACTTAAATACAACCAGGATTCTCATGTTTGCCTTTGTTCTGTTAAAATTCTTTGGTACCTGGTGCACCCAAATATTTCGTGGGAAGACCAAGAAAAGGTTTAATCAGACTTTTATTGATTTCAATATTGTAAGAGGAAATCAGAAGGGACATCCCATCGTCCATGTCATCCATCGTTTATGCAGGTTTTACATTTTTCGTGAAAAAGTGTAGTACAGTCTCTTCTATTGTTGCTGCTGTGCCCTTGTCCTAAATGGCTTTTCGAAACCATTCGACAGTACAAATCTCACCATCTCTGCCCGGCGACATCATAGTCTGTGTCCAATGTGTCATCTAGAAAGGGTTTCGGCGAGAAACCTCTCTGCAGATCGGCTCACATTAAACCAAGCTGTATTCTACTTCAAATTCCTTCAACTACTTCTTCACAGGCATCTAAAAGGCCAGTCTTTGTCCCATGAGTCATCGAACAGAGTTTACTGAGACATTCTTATATAAATCTGATTAATTCGCCTCGAAGAGGCTTCCACTTCAAGTGTATTCAAATGCTTCTTCTAGCGCATTCAGCGACAGCCTCAACACCTATCTCTTCAAACACCCGCAGTGGGGAGCCGGAGATGTACAAATGTAGACCCCCCCCCTCCTGTTTTGGAACCACAGGAGCTTTCTAATTTGCTTTTGAGAGTGAAGGGGTTTCTTTTTCTTGTCACGCCCTCCTTTCCTCACAAAGCTCTTATTTCTGCTTTTTCGATCATTCATCTGTAATATCTTCCAAATTCTCTCCTTAGCTCCCCAAAGACGGAGTATGACTGCCTTTAAAGGTGGGACAAAGCAGGTCATACATGCAAAACTCCTCTCCCTCTGCCAGTAGGCAGGTTTGTATGAATTTGTGTGCTTAGATAGGAGCTCTAGCTTGTCTGAGACGAAGACAGCAGTATCTTTTTCAGCAGTCTTCTGTCTTTCTGTGACCTGCTGCCGCCACTTATTGCTTTTGTTATTTCTCTTTATGTATCCATTGTGTACATTTTTGTCAATGTTAATCTCTGTCTTTCAGCTTTCTTGTCATCTCTAATGTTTATTTCATGCATATTGTGAAAAGCCTCGAAACTCTATTGGAAACAAAGATTGTGCATAGCATTATTATTATAATTATAATTATTATTATAATAATAATAATAATTACAGTATTTATATAGCGCAAAATCTTGATAAAATCAAATCTAAGCGCTGAAACAGACACACACGCACGCACGCGCACACGCACACGCACGCACGCACGCACGCACGCACGCACGCACACACACACACACACACACACACACACACACACACACACACACGCATGGCTATAAATGGAGAGAAAGAATAAAAGCAATGGAAAATTATAGAGAGCATATTATATACAATTATATATTACAATGTGATTCCACACCGAATGTAGACAAGCTGCAGAGGGGGTTGAGTGAGGTCAGGATTATTATTATTATTATTATTATTACTATTATTATTATTATTATATTATTATTATCATCATTATTATCGTTGTTATTGTTGTTTTTATCATCATCAGTATTATTACTATGTTATTATTGTTATTATCATTACCATTGTTGTTGTTTTTGTTGTTGTTATCAATTTTATCAATACAGACATATCTGTACATATCTATGTATGCCTAACAGACTGTTTAAACCATGCACAAGTACAAAACATTGAATGTGCTCAGACAGAAAACAAACGATACGATTAAAAGTTCCGTACAACATTCACGAAAAAGTGCTATGGACTTTGACTCTATCCATTTGGTCCAATCTATTTCACTGAAATATTTGTTTAAAAGAACCGAGACATAACAATGTGGATTCCCTTTATAACCCAGTTAAATTGTATTACCATCCCACCCACCCCCCTCCCTATACACTCATCTTCTAGACATCAAATTGCATTTCATAAGCAAGGCAAGCTTGCCATTTTGCCACAAAGTGCCAGACAGAGTAATCTGAATTACCATTCCATTTCCATAAGGTGTCTCAACAGTTTGAATGTATAATTGAAAGCCCATGAGAACTGGAAACATAAATATTTGATGAGTCTCATTTCTGTGTGAGAATATAGATATATAACCTTTATTCTGCAGTTGGTTTCACAATACCATAATCTCAGAAAGTAAAGATATGGAAAGAACAAGAATATAACCTCAGAAAGTAAAGATATGGAAAGAACAAGAATAGATAAATAAATTTTATTTTTTCAATCTCTGAATCTATATAGTGCATTACTTTTCTGACGAACACAACTCAGAGTTCTTCTTCTAATCCCATAGCCAGTGTAAGGTCGTTTTGGGAGTTGGGGGGATGCTTATGGAATGCTACAGCAGACAGGATCCTCCATCCCTGTCTCTGAAGTACATCAAGGAGCAGTACAGGCATACTGAGGCCTGTCCAGTCTTTGATTTTTACTACCCAGCTCTCCCTCTGTCGATATCGGTGACTGCCTCCTTTCATTATCCCATGAAGGATGGTGTCGGACAATTTGTCATGGTAGGTGACGTGACCAAACCAGTGAGCATGCGTCGTTTCACAGTTGCCAGAAGATGTTCCAATGTGTCCACCAAGGTGTTGATCTTGTTCTGTACGTAGCCATAGCTCTTACATTGGAAGTAGGAAATGTGAAGCAGTTTCTTCGAATATTTGGTCTCAGGTACTTAGTCTGAATCAGCAAACAATGTGACTGATCTTGTTCTGTACGTAGCCATAGCTCTTACATTGGAAGTAGGAAATGTGAAGCAGTTTCTTCGAATATTTGGTCTCAGGTACTTAGTCTGAATCAGCAAACAATGTGACTGATTTCTCTAGTCTGAATCAGCAAACAGTGTTACTGATTTCTCTGTTCTGAATCAGCAAACAATGTGACTGATTTCTCTAGCCTGAATCAGCAAACAATGTGACTGATTTCTCTAGTCTGAATCAGCAAACAGTGTGACTGATCTATCTAGTCTGAATAAGCAAACAGTGTGACTGATCTATCTAGTCTGAATCAGCAAACAGTGTTACTGATCTCTCTTGTCTGAATCAGCAAATAGTGTGACTGATTTTTCTGTTCTGAATAAGCAAACAGTGTCACTGATTTCTCTGTTCTGAACCAGCAAACAGTGTGACTGATCTCTCTAGTCTGAATCAGCAAACAGTGTTGCTGATTTCTGTAGTCTGAATCAGCACACAGTGTGACTGATTTCTCTAGCCTGAATCAGCGCACTGTGTCCAAGGTTCAAATCTGCAGAGTGGGGTGGAGACTGTCAGTGACTTGTACAGTCTGTGCTTGGGGATATAGCTGATGGTGCAGTTTCTTCAGATTCTTTTCAGTGTGACCATTGCTGTCATTGGTGCTGCAGTCCTAATACGTACTTCTGGTTGCGGCAAATTTTGGTAAAAAATATCCTGCACGCATAACTAGTCTACGCATTAGTGAATGCTCTGTTCAAGCAGCTCATTGTTCGTTGTGACATTTTGTCAAATTCTGATTAAAATGTGTCAGAAAAGCCAGTCAGTTTAAATGCGATCGAAACACAACTAGTTGCAACACACTACATACGGAACACACTAAATCTATCATTTAGCAACTATCACGAAGGCTGTTTTTCTATTCTGAATTATTTTCTTGATATGATGAAAGTGGGTTTGGCATTAAGGTTTGACATAAATATGATGTGTTATAATTTTAGTTTGAGAGTTCGACAGTTATTGTTATGTATAGATATAGAAATTAGGGATAGTAACTAGAGCTTGTGGATAGTGTCTTTGGCTTGAATTGTGAGCGCGTGTTCCTTGAAAACATGCGTAAAAAAATCCTTTCTAATTCTTTTAGCGTGCTCTGTAAACTGCCCACATGGCCACGATAGGTCATTTTCGTAAGTGTGTTTCAGACCTGTTACACCCTGGTCAATGGCTTTAGTGATGTAAGTTATCGGTGTGTTGGGAACAATTATTTTGAGCGACCGCTTTGAGAAAGCCCGTACATTTCCCGCCAGCTACTGATTAATCAATGTTTTACCCCTGAACGTTCTCATTTAAAATTCCTTTAGTTTCCTTAAAAAAAGATCGATTTCTTTTTCAATTTAATCATCAGTACTTTGGGCGTTAATAACTGCACGGAGATATAAAACATATCTGAATAGCAGAGGACACAAGTGCATGGTTCTTGCAGTATCAGAGAATTATAAATTGTTTTCAGTTTCAGTTTCAGTTTCTCAAAATGGCGTCTCCGTGTTTGCAATAAATTCTGTGTGCACTGACACCACAGATGCCATGTGATTGAAAAGATCCAGAATGCAGCAGAAACACATGAACAGAGATTAATTATTTATCTTTGAGTGTTTCTGGTTTCCGTTTATTTTCGTGTGGCAGCTACTTTGATTCGGATCACAGACATTTGAACACGTTATGTCTCTAGAGTTTTACTCAGTGATTAATGAAAGTCCGGTATCAACACTACCAAATAAGTGACGTTGTCAGCAACAGGTCAAATTGGACGGAGTGGTCAACGCAGGGGGCGTGTCCTTAAATTATGTGTGCGAATGCATTGATATGTAGACTGAATTTTCTTTTCTTTCTTTTTTTTTTTTTTTTTTGCTGTTGAACAATTTTTTCTTTTTTTTTCCTGTTGAAATATTGTGTATATTTTGAACTGGTTACAGTCCTGATATGGCTCTACACAGTCGGCTGGGCTTTAAACAAAATAGCAGCAACAACAACAGGTCATGCTGGCGACAGCAGTGTACACAGGGCATAGTCACATTAGAAAGGCGCAGAACAGTCGCTATTCAATAGAAGAGACAGCGGCAGAAGCGGAACCTGGTGCCACGGGGAATCCTTTCCATGCAAGTTCATGCGGAAGAACATACGCCTCCAGAGGGTCGGCCTTTTATCCCACATAAAGACCCACACCAGACGCTGAATACCAATATGCCCACTCATCCGTTGGATCGACGGAAGAATCTATGAATGAAACTCACCCCAGTCCACAAATTGTTATTGTGCACATCTTATTCCCTTGTCTTTTTTCCCCTTCCATTGTATTCCAAACCAGGGTCCTTAAATTTTTGTTTCTAGACAATCTATGAATGAAACACACCCCTGTCCACATATTGTGTTATTGTGCACACAATTATTCCTTTGTCTTCCAACCCAGGTCCTTTTTGTTTCTAGACCACCGATTCTTGAAGGTCAGTTTGAGGAGACTTGTTTGATATTATGATACAGCCCTAAGGTTTTAATTTCCGTCTGTTTTCCAGTATGCAACACGTTTTCAAAGGGTTCAATGACTGGGAGAAATCTGTCGCAAACCTTCGGGTTGATGATATTGACTGTTGTGTGAAACACAAAGGTCTGGCTGTAGCACCACGTTTCCATTCCAAGCATTCAGTTTTTATTCTCTCCAGATCTGCTGTCAGGGTTTATGTTTCACGCGAATAAAAAAAAAACTGTCATGATGAATGCTCATTTGTGCACTATGTGTACCCCTCAAAGTGTGTCCCGTTTTATGTCTCGTGTTTGTTTGGTGGGCCGTAAAAACCTATACTTACACACTTATCTGGATATATTTCGACCCTTAAAACCCAAAGAGGATAAGGTTCGTGTTACGCTTCTGTTAAAAAATAGGGTATTGATCTGCTGTGGTAATTTTCTATAGTAAATATCATGCTTCGTGTTTCCCTTTAGATTAGAACACCGACAGTCACAAAGTAAGAGTTGTATATTGACACATACCTAATCTATGTATCCCTGTATATGAAAAGTTTTGTTTTGATTTGTTTGTTTTGTTTTGTTTTTTTGTTTTGTTTTGTTTTGTTTTGTTTTGTTTTGTTTTGTTTTGTTATGTTTTGTTTTGTTTTGTTTTGTTTTGTTTCGTCCCCCTTTTCCTTGGATGCGTGTATGAAGTTTGTATAGCACACATTATGCAGGCGGTATGTTGCTACACGTGTATGAAGTTTGTATAGCACACATTATGCAGGCGGTATGTTGCTACACGTGTATGTAGTTTGTATAGCACACATTATGCAGGCGGTATGTTGCTACATGTGTATGTAGTTTGTATAGCACACATTATGCAGGCGGTATGTTGCTACACGTGTATGAAGTTTGTATAGCACACATTATGCAGGCGGTATGTTGCTACACGTGTATGTAGTTTGTATAGCACACATTATGCAGGCGGTATGTTGCTACACGTGTATGTAGTTTGTATAGCACACATTATGCAGGCGGTATGTTGCTACATGTGTATGTAGTTTGTATAGCACACATTATGCAGGCGGTATGTTGCTACACGTGTATGTAGTTTGTATAGCACACATTATGCAGGCGGTATGTTGCTACATGTGTATGTAGTTTGTATAGCACACATTATGCAGGCGGTATGTTGCTACATGTGTATGTAGTTTGTTTAGCACACATTATGCAGGTGGTATGTTGCTACATGTGTATGTAGTTTGTATAGCACACATTATGCAGGCGGTATGTTGCTACATGTGTATGTAGTTTGTATAGCACACATTATGCAGGCGGTATGTTGCTACACATGTATGAAGTTTGTATAGCACACATTATGCAGGCGGTATGTTGCTACATGTGTATGTAGTTTGTATAGCACACATTATGCAGGCGGTATGTTGCTACATGTGTATGTAGTTTGTATAGCACACATTATGCAGGCGGTATGTTGCTACATGTGTATGTTCTTTGTTTAGCACACATTATGCAGGCGGTATGTTGCTACATGTGTATGTAGTTTGTATAGCACACATTATGCAGGCGGTATGTTGCTACACGTGTATGTTCTTTGTTTAGCACACATTATGCAGGCGGTATGTTGCTACACGTGTATGTTCTTTGTTTAGCACACATTATGCAGGCGGTATGTTGCTACACGTGTATGTTCTTTGTTTAGCACACATTATGCAGGCGGTATGTTGCTACACGTGTATGTAGTTTGTATAGCACACATTATGCAGGCGGTATGTTGCTACACGTGTATGTAGTTTGTATAGCACACATTATGCAGGCGGTATGTTGCTACACGTGTATGTAGTTTGTATAGCACACATTATGCAGGCGGTATGTTGCTACACGTGTATGTAGTTTGTATAGCACACATTATGCAGGCGGTATGTTGCTACACGTGTATGTAGTTTGTATAGCACACATTATGCAGGCGGTATGTTGCTACATGTGTATGTAGTTTGTATAGCACACATTATGCAGGCGGTATGTTGCTACATGTGTATGTAGTTTGTATAGCACACATTATGCAGGCGGTATGTTGCTACACGTGTATGTAGTTTGTATAGCACACATTATGCAGGCGGTATGTTGCTACATGTGTATGTAGTTTGTATAGCACACATTTTGCAGGCGGTATGTTGCTACATGTGTATGTAGTTTGTATAGCACACATTATGCAGGCGGTATGTTGCTACACGTGTATGTAGTTTGTATAGCACACATTATGCAGGCGGTATGTTGCTACACATGTATGTAGTTTGTATAGCACACATTGTGCAGGCGGTATGTTGCTACACGTGTATGTTCTTTGTTTAGCACACATTATGCAGGCGGTATGTTGCTACACATGTATGCATACTCCGTCTTGAATGAGCGTGCATGCTGAAGCTTTCGTGTTTCAGTAAGCCAGCTACTGACACGACTTACAGGGTCTTTAACATGCGTATTCAGTATTCTGTATGCGTATACACACCGAAGGGGATTTAGACACTGGTAGGTCTGCACATATGTTGACCTGTGAGATCAGAAAAAAAAAATCCCTACCTTTTCACCACCTAGTGGAGGTTTCTTGGCGGATCAATTCCGAGATCTTTCGATTGGAAGCCTGACGTTTATCCAACTGACTACCGCACCAGTCAAAAGCAAAAACAAAACAAACCAAAACAAAACAAAAACAAACAAAACAAAATGAAACAAACAACACAAAACCTGATGTAATTTTTTAGGGGTTTCTTCCCCTTCCCCCGACCATCCCCTCCCCCATCCATACAAGTCCCTCTGAAGACCTTAACACTGTTGATCATGAAAAAGATTAACAGAGTAAACCTCTGGATGGTCGGGGATGAGGGATTGAGACAAATGGTGAGAAGCATCCATACAACAAACGAACGTTCAGATCAATCGAATCTTCAAATTTCCATGTCTTCTTGTTCATTTACTTGTATGTAAAGAAAAAAATTCGTCAGTTGTACCATACCTTATTAGTGTAGAACTAGAGGAATATCTGATATTGTAAGCATGCAACTTCTTCAGCAAACGAGAAAAGATGTGTCTGAATACTTTTCGACCCAAGATGCCTGGCTGGTGGTTCTTCGGCCCATGCAACAGAATGAGGGCGAACTGGAATCTGTCTCTGAGAATCGAAGTTTGCCTAATAGAACCTGCAGGATGGGAGTCCTGTTGCGTGTATTCTTTGATAGACTGTATCATATACTTTTTGTTCTCTTTGCTCTCTCTTTGTCTGTGTCTCTGTCTGTCTGTGTCTCTGTCTGTCTGTCTTTTTTTCTCTCTCTGTGTGTGTGTGTGTGTGTGTGTGTGTGTGTGTGTGTGTGTGTGTGTGTGTGTGTGTGTGTGTGTGTGCATGTGTGTGTGTGTGTGTGTGTGTGTGTGTGTGTGTGTGTGTGTGTGTTGTGCATGTGTGTGTGTGTGTGTTGGTATTTGTGTCTGTCTCTCTCTGTCTCTCTTTGTCTGTCTGTCTATTTGTTTTTTCTGTCTGTCTCTCTCTGTCTCTCTTTGTCTGTCTGTCTATTTGTTTTTTTCTGTCTGTCTGTCTTGTCTGTCTGTCTGTCTGTCTGTCTCTTTCTCTCTCTCTCTCTCTGTTTCTCTCTGTCTGTCTGTCTATTTGTCTGTTTGTCTGTCTGTCTGTCTGTCTGTCTCTCTCTTTCTGTCTCTGTCTCTCTCTCTGTATGTGTCTGTGTTTGTGTTTGTGTCTGTCTGTCTCTGTCTCTCCTTGTCTGTGTGTCTGTGTGTCTGTTTCTGTTTCTCTCTCTCTCTGTCTGTTTCTCTCTGTCCCTGTCTCTGTCTGTCTGTCTGTCTGTCTGTCTGTCTCTCTCTCTCTCTCTCCCCTCCCCATTCTCTCTCTGAGCTTTTCGTGTATAGGGATGGAGAAAATTGATTGGTATCAGTATACACACTAAACACCACCAACTATGTCACTTTTTGTCAGTTTCCTCATCTAAAAAAAACACAAAACGCAAATCACATCACTTGCTATAAAAGTGTACCAGTACTTTTGAAGGGATGTGGATGTTTTCTTTTTACGTGATTTTAGTGAAAGTTTGGTTGATTGGAAATGGCAGAATGGAACAAACCCATATAATTGACAGTTAACAGAATAATGTTGATATTTACAGATCACTTAACCACATACATCGTGCTTCTATTTATTTGTCTATGAATCTTGGTATATGTTTGAAACACATGATAAATAGATTAAGATTTGGCTGTTTAGACATGTGTTGCATACATATCTTATTGTTACAGAAAAATCATGCAGTTCGTGATCTTCTATGTCCATCATGCCAAAGAGTGCATGACAATCGCTTTCACTTCGTCCTTTCGTGTTCAGTTTGAAAGGATGTAGGAAACTTTCTAATGCAAAAGCACTGTAGAAATCTTTGTTCGTTCAAGCTCATTCTTACGTCGTTGCGAATTTAACATCATTGAAAGATATGCTATTAACTTCAACAAAGCGTTCAAAATACGAAACCTTGTCCCAATGTAATGAATATATGAGAGAATGTGATTTTTTGTTGTTTTTATTTTATCGTTTCTTCTGAGGGGTCAAGCCCTATATGAATAAATCATCTGATTCTGATTCTTAATCTTTTTCTCTCTCTTTGAGTCACTGACCGGTGACTGATGGGGGGGGGGGGGGCGAGGGGGGGGGGGAAGGCCTATTGATGTGGTGATATAGCCATTCCGCTTTGATTTCCATATTTCTTTTTCCACTTCACAGAAAATCTTCAAACGGTCCAATTGCTTGCTGGATTCTGCCTCGAAGCTGACTAGCAGAGTGATGATAATAGTCTTTGTATGGAAAGCTGAGGATATGGTGATAACCCCTCATTTGCATTGCGAATATCATTCTATATTCTCTTGATATTTGAGACCCATTTCACAGCTTCCTGGTTGTTGCCGCAGCGCATACTTCTAGACTGACAGTTTATTCTTCTTTTCTTTCTTTTTTTTTTCTTTCTTTCTTTCTTTCTTTCTTTCTTTCTTTCTTTCTTCTTTCTTCTTTCTTCTTCTCCTCTCCTCCTCTTCCTCTTTCTACTCTTCCTTTTTCGTCTTCTTTTTCTTCTCCTCCTCCTCCTCTTCCTTCTTCTTCTCCTCCTCCTCCTCCTCTTCCTCCTCATTATTCTTCTTCTTCTTTTTCACCTCCTCCTCTTTCTTCTTCTTCTACTACTACTGCTGCTACTACTACTACTACTACTACACTACTACTAGTACTATTTCAATTTTTTTCGTCTGCAGTTCACATGATCAGACCACATCTGGCAATTGTAATTGTGTTGTTTTTTTTCCAATTTATACAAGCTGTCGGGGAGCATGGTGGTCAGACGGGATGTGTTCCAGTTCACTTTAGATAGATAGTCTTTCGGAAGGGGACGAAAAATGAGTCGAACCCGTGTGTCTTCTGGCTGCACGCGCTAAAGATCCCACGGCAGTTGAAAATCGTGAAGAGCAGGGCATTGCCAGGCTGCCTTGGTATAAAACATTGCAGAGATAGGTTGATTTCCCAGGTCCCACCCCTTGAAGATCAGTTAGCCTTCTTGCCTTTCTGAAGTCTTGGTTAAAAAAAAGTGACCATGAATATGAATTTGAAGTGAGAGAGAGGATGGGCGCCGCCCTCGTGGCGCTGGCCCCGGGAAAAGTTGAGGTCTCTATCACCTCACTCCCCTACGACCCCAGGGTTATGGAACTATCTATGTAGGACCTCAGGACGTGGCCAGCTCGTGGGTTTATGTGCAAGGCTTGTGCTGTGATCATTCTGGATCTTCTCCATCACATGGCACCTGTGACGTTAGTGCATATGGAATTCATTCCGAGCGCGGAGACATCATCTTGAGAAATTGAAGCTGAAACTGAAACTGACAGCAAAGAGCCTTGTGTGAGATATTAAAGATCTTTCAATGACACCTCTTTTATGAGAACTTCAAGTGAACACAGCACGCTTATTATTGCTTTTTCAACATATTTTTAAAATTAAATACCTGATTAGCAGGACATTATAGACGGTTATTGTGTAAAAAAAATCAAAGTTAACATAAAACAACTGAGGGTGATGGATTGGACCCAGAGCAACAATACCTCACCACTGTCCAAACAGGTCACTTCTTAACTTCCGATCCCACACAGCAGCCATGTCGCCCAACAAAGAGGTGGGGGGGGGGGGAGGGAGGGGGGCGCTGTCTATGTGCATCACGACCCTCTCAGACTTGCAGGATATTAACAATGGTCACTGCATGAGAAATCAAGGATCTTGTGCTAGCACCTAATTTCCATCGCTCCTATCGGCCTGTTCTGTAACACGCCACCACAAAATGAGTCAAAAGGCGGACTGCAACAAGGCTATAGATAGATACTAGGGAGACCCGTGGTCTTTTTGGAATTTTGGAGGTGGATTCTATGGACAAACATTTGATTTTATCTATAAACATATGTTTGAGAGTGCATAATCTTTAATATATTTAGAATTTATAATCTTTGATACATTTAGAATTTATGGATAAGATTGAACATTGTGTATGTAATTTTGTGTTATCAAATTCAGATGTATTTTAAGGTTTTCATTATATTAATCATGAGACCTTTCCTGTTCTTTTAATCTCGATTGTTTAACTACAGTGAATTTGAGTGGTATTGCAGGTATCGACTGATTTTTAAATTATTTTCGTTATTAAAGATTCCAGAAAAACCTTTTATCAAATATCAATAGGCAAAAGACATAAAACAAACTAACTAACTTACAAACAAAACTCCATCTGATTGATAGCTGTTTTGTGATGGATGACATATGTGACCATCCCATCCGAAATAATTGTCATCGCTGTAATGGATCATTTTGATATATATATATATTGTAAAGATCGTTTAATGTTGGTTCTTGTGATACCAAATTCATTAAAATAGTCAAATAGTTCACGCGATACTTGCGGTTGAAGGTACCAGGCGTGCTACTCCTTGTTTAGAGATACTGAACTGCACAGGTTGGTGATTGGCTTCTACATGTAAAATCATTGGCAACAAATGAAAAGGCATTTCTAATTAAGGCAGAACAAAAAATATTTGCACAAATACTTCACACTATAACTGCTTTTAGCATACACAATATCAAAGCAACAGTTGAGTTTTGAATATGAGGGTATTTGACAAACACGACAAAGAAAGAAAGAAAGAAAGAAAGAATGAATGAATGAAAAACAAATAAACAAACAAATAAGCCAATGATGAAAATCTGCATCAACTATTTTGGTAGGAATGCATAAAATATATTTCTCAACAGTTTTGACAACTGAAACTGTTGGAATCGCATATATCAGTAACTGAAATGAAAAAAAAAAATTAGCGAGTTTTACGGCAGCTCAAAATTAACAATTTTCAGACTTTTCGTTTTCAACAGCCAGATTATAACTGACAGATTCTTAGGTGAAGTACGTATGGGACTGTCCGAGTGCGATGAATCCTTCTTGAAC